>CM035442.1:92782373-93284873 GCA_020310875.1 Ceratopteris richardii | reverse complement strand
GATTCTGGCACTGAAAAAGTGGCTAAAAAAGCTCAAAGTCGATGCATGGCATCGACTTTTGGTTGCAAGTCGATGTTAGGCATTGAATTTTCATTTTTAGACACTCAGAATTACTAAAAGATGCAAAATTTCTAGTTTTGGAAAGTCATACAGGGTGATCTTGTGAAGGCCATAACTTGAGTTCTAGAGATCTGTTTCTTGCAAATAATAGCTTGTTGGAAAGCTCTTCTCTTCTACTTTTATCCACTAAAAGAGCGTGGAAAAAGAATATTTGAGCTAAGGGAAATTAGCAAAATACTGAAGGTATGTCATTTTAGTGACTGGAAAAATCTGAAGAAGTAAAGTTCTTGGTTTTGGCTATTGTTTCTGAAAGTTTGGAGTGGCAATGAGGTAATGGTGACCATAGAGGTTGTCTAGTGTCACATTAATTCATTTATTGTGATGTTTCACACATCAAACAAGTGGTATCAGAGCAGAAAGATCCTAAACAACAAAAGGTGGCAAAGGTACAAGAAAGTTTGAAGAGTTTTTCATTAAAGGTTGAAAGGTGAAGCATTTGAAGACACAAGGCATCAAATGGTTACTTCAAAAGTATCCTCATACACAGAGAACTTCAAAAGGTATTATCCTTTATCCTTTAAGCTCACAAGTTGCAGCAGAAGGGAAGGAGTATGGAAGATCATATCTCCATTGACAATCTGGACAGAGATAATTACCTCGCATGGGTAATGAGAATGGAAGCTTTACTTATGAGTAAGGATCTCACGGTATATGTAACAGGTGAAGAAGAGAAGCCATTATTGAAGATGAAAGCCAACCAAAGAAAGAGGAACTTGATGCTTTAAAGCATTGGCAGAAGAAGGATGCAAGTGCAAAGGCATACATTTACAACACAATCTCAGATCATTTGCTACCACACATTAGAGGATTGGAATCATATGAAGATATATGGAATGCATTGGAGTATCATTTCCAAAGCACTACGAAAGCACGGAAAGCAAGTCTATGGTCAGAGTTTACAACATTCAAGAAGAAGCCAAGTCAAAGTATTAGTGATTATGTCACTAAGATGAAGGATCTAGCAGATAGTTTTGGATCCATAGATGAAGATGTTGAAGATCACAGATTGATTGCTCAACTACTTGCAGGATTGAGAGGGGATGAAACGTGGAAACCTTTTGTCTTATCAACAGAACTTTCATTAAATCATTATGTTCCAGATTTGAATTAATTACTTGGTTTGATGCTCACATATGAGCAAGACTTGAAGGGAGATTGAGATAAAAGGACAAAGTTCTACAAAGTACATGAAGAATAAGAAGAAAGGAGATAAAGGTATATCAAAGGATGAAGAGGAGTCGAGTTCTCAAGTTTATTATGCAAGAGGTAAAGGCACTAGCAGAGGAAGACCAAGAGCCTTTGGAAGAGGTAGAGGTAATCAGAATAACAACAAGAAGGTATGCTAGATCTGTGGATTGAGTAATCATTTGGCTCATGACTGTTGGCACAACCAACAAGGATCAAACCAGAATCAAAACAACAATAGCAGAGGTCGAGGTGGAAGATACCAAAGTAATTTTCAAAGAGGTAGACAAAGTCAAAGAGGAGGCTATGGTAGAGGTGGAGGAAGAAGTTGGGGACAAAATCAATCCTACAACAGCACCTACTACAATTATGCAAATGACACACAGAATGAAGTCATACATCATTGATGATGAATTCAATCAGCACATCAGATAAAGAAGATCTAAAGGTATTTTACATTGACTCTAGATGTTCTAATCATTTGTCACGAAACATAGAATTGATGTCAGAATTGGAAAAAGGCATTTTTAGTCATAGTGTTCAAACAGGTGATAATACCAGACATAGTGTACATTCAATTGGAAAAGTGAAATGCAAGAGTGGAGCAGATTTGCTAACCAATGTTTTGTATGTTCCTACAATACCTAAAAACTTGAGTGTTACCTGTTGTTGAATCTTTTAAAAAACATGAAGTTTTGTATGTTTTGTATGTTCTCTGAGTGTTACCTATTGCTGAATCTTTTAAAAAACATGAAGTTTGTAGAGCAAGTCGATGCATGGCATCGAGTTTCAACATAAAGTCGATGATTGGCATTGACTTCTAACATAAAAGTGATCTTGTTCATATCCGTGTTCAAGGGGGTAATTCCGGCGCTGAAAAAGTGGCTAAAAAAGCTCAAAGTCGATGCTTGGCATCGACTTTTGGTTGCAATTCGATGCTAGGCATCGAACTTTCATTTTTAGACACTCAGAATTACTAAAAGAGGCAAAATTTCTAGTTTTGAGAAGTCATACATGGTGATCTTGTGAAGGCCATAACTTGAGCTCTAGAGATTTGTTTCTTGCAAATAATAGCTTGTTGGAAAGCTCTTCTCTTCTACTTTCATTCACAAAAAGATCTTGGAGAAATAATATTTGAGCTTCGAGAAATTAACAAAATACTGAAGGTATATCAGTTTAGTGACTGGAAAAATATGAAGAAGTAAAGTTCTTGGTTTTGGCTATCATTTCTGAAAGTTTGGAGTGGCAATGAGTTAATGGTGACCATAGAGGTTTTCTAGTGTCACATTAATTCATTTCTTGTGATGTTTCACACATCAACACTATCTATCATCTATCTATCTATCTATCTATCTATTTATACATCTATCTATCTTTCTATCTATCTATCTACCTACCTATCTATCTATCTATCTCTCTCTTTCTCTCTCTATATATATATCACAACAACATATCAAGGGTATATCGAGGCTTCTACCGAGGCAAATGCACTGGTGCGATTTTGCCTCAACACCAGTGTAAGGGTCACATAGGCATCAATAACAAAGTGCCAGTACAAGCGTCAGTATAGGCATCAATAGTAGCATGAGTATAAGCATTAGTAATACCGGTGCTTATATCGATGCCTATATCGGTAGCAATACCACTGCCTATAGCGATGAATTTGTTGGGAATACCGACGTGCATACTGACGACCGTGCTGGGAGTACCAATGCTGATACAATTGACCATATCTACAATTTTTTTTTTTTGGTAGAGTTTATTATCTCTTGCTACAACAACATTACCATGATGTTCTGTAGCAAAAGACAATACACTTTGCCCAAAAAAACCGAGTACTTGTGACGTGTACTCTAATGGTAACCAAAACATGATTTCATAAAGCAAAATACTGTTGGACACAAATGCGATGAGCAAAATGAACCATGAACCATGTACAAGAAAGTTATATATTCCATAAATGAATTATGTACAAGAGTGTGGCAAACCAATGCCATATATGAGCCAAATACAAAATGTGGCAAAGCACTACCATGTAGGAACCAAACACAAAATTCTGGTGCACCACTGCCATACATGAGCCAACTACAAAATTGTGGCACACCGCTAACACACACATGCCCAAGAGGATCAAAACATTTATATCAGTAGTCTTGCAACAAAGAACATTCATTAGATTGTCTTGAAATTGTATCACCAGTACACAATGTCACTTTTAAAACTGATAATGACACCCATTTGAGATAAATATATTGTGTTACAAAATATGAGAATAGGAATTCCAATGAGGAAGTATCTATACTTGAGCCATATGTAAGTGGATTTTAAAAATTAAGTTTAAAAAAGGATACTATGTGAGGTTTTCTTTGTTTCTAGAGCTTTCCTATGACTTCTTATGCATACAAGATAACTAAAAAAAATATTGACCTACATATAATTGATAATTACGTTTTTTAAGTACTTTATGTATAGAACATCCAATCCTTTTTTTTTCTAAGTGGAGTCCGATCTTGTGATTCTCATCTAGAAAGGTTTTAGTTAATTTGGAGTCTGATTGTTTAATGAGGGTTACAATACTCATAATGCCCCTAATATCCCACATAGGCAGGGGTAGAACACCTTCAATGTACTTGGGATAAACTAATGTACTTAGAATAAACAAATTCTGAATGCCCTCTAAGGATAGGAGGAACGAAATAAAAACCCTTAGGCTAGAGGAAGAAACTCATATGAACTCATGAAGCATGGCTACATCAAGCATGACATTTTCCACGATCAACAATGTCCACCAAGACAGCCTCAAGGTCAACAAGAGGCTTCTTATAAGGGTACCTTTTCATCTTATCACAAGGATGAGGAACCATCCTACCAATGCAACAAGGATGATGAACTATCCTATCAATGCAGCCTATGGGGATTGAAACCTCATGCCATCCTAGGGAGACAAACAATTTTTTTTTTTAAATAAAGGAAGTTCGGCCTTAGCCTACTCTCCCGGACTTGAATTAATTAAAAGAAAAGTACAAGAGAAGGGGACTAGTGCCCATGGGATCCCCCGAATCCCATAGAGGGGGGTAGCTTTTACAGAGTTTAGATGGCATTACACAAAAGGTAAATCACCCTCACATCCCCTGCATGTGGGGCCCACATGGATTTAAGCTTGTTGTTGATCAAAAGGAGCACTTGATGATGCCTAAAAGGGGGGGGGATTTCTTACAATTAGCGAACCTTTTGCCAAGGAGGAACAATGATTTCTCAATCGACCACTCTTTGGGGGAGTCACCAAAGAAACGAGCACATCTTTCCCACCAGATCTTCCATAGGACCTTCCCTCTGATGGCATTCCCGAGAGTTGCGAAGCAACCGATTGCTTCTCCTAGCAGAGCTTGCTTCCAACGGATATGTTTCTGAATTCTAATTTTCTTTCCGAGACTTCATGGAAGACCTTGCAAAGCTTACATGAAGTTATAGAGGAGGTTGATAAACCTCGCATCCCCATCGTGTGGAGCCCACTTGGTTTTAAGCTTATTGTTGATATACTAAAGCTCTTTGTAATGTCTGAAGGGGGGGGGGGGGTTTCCTATAGTTAGCAATTCTTTTTCCAAGAAGGAATAGGGACTTCTCGATCGACCACTCCTTGGGGGTATTGCCAAAGTTGTGAGTGCATATTTCTCGCCAAATCTTCCAAAGGATCTCTCCCCTAATCACATTCCACAACACCGTAGAGCAACCGATCGCTTCACCAATAAGGGATTGCTTCCGATTGATTTGTTCTTGGAGTCCCAGAGAATGACCAAGGACCCTCCATAACCGAAGGGATTTAGGGCAAGCAAAGAACAAGTGGCCAATATCCTCTTTGCTTCTGCAACATCGCTTGCACCAGGGCGGAACACCACAAATCTTGTTAGCTTTTGCATTGGTGCATATCCATGATGTAATATTTGCCATAGGAGGACCGAATTTTTGTTTTCTATGAGAGGGTGCTAGATAGAAATAAATTTCATATCCCAACGAGGTCGGGTCCAGTTGAGACACCGTTTTTTGTTGAGATTGATGTGAATGTCATTGCGAGCTTCGACATATGGAAGCTTGGAGAGGCGATTACCATTATACCATTTAAGGCCCATTAGGTCCAGGGCATCCTATCCCATAAGTAGTCAGATTTTAGCACGGTCCCAAGCATGGCGTCTACTCAATAAGACATTCCATTCCTCATACATGATCGTAGCACTAGGGTCAAGGTCCTCAAAGTCCACCCATCTATTTGTGTCCTGTTTCCAGAGGTGCTTCCATTGTTTGAATGCCTTATACCAGAGTCTCTTGGCACTTAAAACATTCCAAGGCTCCACGTTTCTCATGCCTTGGATCGGGAACCAAATAGAGTCATTTTGTCTTATACCTGCAACCCACTTCCAATCTTCACTGAGTCTAATGTGAGGTTTGAATATGCTCCAACTCAACCAAAAGGATCTTACCAGGATTGATCCTTTGGGTGAGACTGGAATAAGAGAGAATAAGAGGGTGAGGATGTCGAGGTTTTTCCATCCAGGGTGCCCACTAGAGAAATCACGTTCGTGTTTCTGAAAAATTAACACAGCCCAAGAGGAATCTCTGTTGCACCAAGCCGTAATCATCCACTTTGCCGCAAGTTTATTAGCCATGCTGCCAATGTCCATAATACCCAGACCTCCACTCTCATTACAGCTAGTCCAAATGGACCATTTGATTTTAGGCACTCCCCTCCTATTATGGTCCCCAGTCCAGGGAAAGTTCCTACAGGTACTTTCCAATTTGGCTAATTCTTGCTCCTTCGCTCTCTAGCAAGAGAGAAAGTATATAACTAAGGATATGAGGAACGTGTTGATCACCATGGCCCGGCCAGCAAGATTGATTTGCAGACCTCTCCAATAGTTAAGTTTATTATTGAGTCTGGTGAGGACCCAAGCCCACCTTTGTTCCAGAGTAACCCCGAATCCCATGGGGATACCAAGAATGCGAACGAACTAACCTGATTGAATGCGTTCACATCCCTGCATAGTGAGGAGATTGGGTTGATTCCCTTTTATAGCCCTGAACGCAGTCTTGGAATGGTTAATTCTGGACCAAGAGGTCTCACAAAAAGTGTCAAGGCACCATTAAAAGGTTTCCAAGCTAGTATCATCATTGTGAACAAAGGCATTTGTGTTGTGTGCAAATAGCCTCATGGTCATTTGCCCAGAGTTATGTGGCAAAGTGATGCCACTTATGCAACCAAGCTCCATCTGTCGCTCCACAAGTCGGCTAAGTCCTTCTATGGTGATGATGAAGAGCAGCGGGGCCAATGGGCAACCTTGCCTGATGGATCGTTTGAGTTTGATTGCCTTTGAAAGTTGTCCGCTTGACATTGACTTTGGTCGAAGCATTACCAAGGAGAGTGGAGATCATCCAAAAGAATCTTTGACTACACCCGAGGTCTTTCAGCGATTGTAAAATATAGTCCCATTCCAATCTGTCGTAGGCTTTGTCAAAGTCAATCTTGAGAAAGACAATGTCTTGATTAGATTCTTCAACGAAGTCCATACCTTCCCAGATATCAATGATGGCTTCCAATATTGAGCTTCCCTTAATGAAGCCTTTTTGGTCTTTGCGAAGCCACTAGTCTAAATGGTAGTATATCCTGTTGACAATGACTTTAGCAAGAATCTTATATCCGATTTGAATCATTGTGATAGGTCTCCAGAAGCATTGTGATAGGTCTCCAGTTCTCAATTCTATTCCTCTAGGAGACAAAAAACTTTGCTTCATTCAAGATTTCTTCCTTTATGTATATATATTTTTATGCACAGAATATCCAATCATAGAACGTGCAATTTAAAGGAAACATTTACACATATTTGTTCGATCCATTGTAAAGAGAACAAGGATAGAAGACACATCTAATTAGTATATATTTTTTGAAGTGCTCTTTTTATGGATGTAGGGAAATCCTATTAAATTTATCATCTCATTGGTGTTTGTTTTCAAGGAGATATACAATTGCTATCGGATATTTGAGAAAACAATTGAGATAAAAATATGTGAAGGTCTTAAGGTCATAGACAATGGTCATAGATGCTTCTGAAACTCAATAGGAAAGGGCGATGAAGTAATCCATGAGGATTTACATATCCATTGGGTGAATCAATGAAGTGTGATAGTGCTTAGATGTTATCAACATGTAAAAAATCACAGCAAAGTTAGGGAGATTTTGGCCGTGGATTGTGAGATTTAAAGTTCAAAACCCAAAGTGCACCCCGAAGTCAAACCCATGGAAAGTGGGGAAAGTGGGGATGAAGGAAGTGATAAGAGTGCGTGCCTACAATTCTTTCAATTTTAGGCCAAAAAATGAAGAGTAGGTTGACGAGGAAACCTTTTTTTTTTAGAGGAAGTTCAACTAAAGAGGAACTTTTTAAAGAGTAGGTTGACGAGAAAACTTTTTTTTTAAGAGGAAGGTCAACTAAAGCTTAATCTTCTTTTTTTGAATCGATAGAACAATTGTACAAGTGAATGGGCATAGTACTCATGAGACTCCTTCGTATCCCACATAGAAGGGCTAAGATAGTTGGAAGGTGATACATTAATGAAGGCCCTAAGATGATAGGAAAGCTAGATTTAGAGATTGGCATAGCTTAATCTCCCTTGCTTGAATTGATTGAAAGAACAATTGTACAAGTGAATGGACATTTTATGCTCTCCTTGTCCCACAAAGGAGAGGTTAAGCCAGCCTGAAGGCGATACATTGAAGACAACCCAAAAGCTTTATGAAAGCTAGGTTTGGAGATTGTTCTAAGGCTCATTATATGTCAATAAGGTTGAACCCTTGTCCCCACCTCAAGAGGCAAAAGCTCACCTCAATTCACATGAGAGCAAATGTGCATCAAGTCGACGAGGAAACTTCCAAAGAAAAAGTTATTGAAAATTTATAATAACTTTAATTATTTATTGGTTCATGAGATGAGATTGGTTTCTCCATTTTCCTGCATCTGTAACACAATACTATAAGATAATAAAATTGGCATCATATGCTTTGCAATATAACTTGATACTTGCCTTTATGGAGCACAAATAAAGCAATGCAAGCTACATATGATTTGGTCTATGTCCCTCAGGGTAGTTGATTGAGCTTTGGCCTCTTGAGGCGGAGGTTCAAGGTTCAAATTCTAGGCTGGACATGTATGGCTTTGGCCAATTAAACCAGTGTAATGTTGTAATTTTGTATAACCCCTGCTTTGTGGAATGTAGGGGGTCTTGTGAGTACTATGCTCATTGAGTTGTACAATTGCATTTTCAAAGTTAAAGCTCGATGGTATAATTGCACTTTCAAAGTTAAAGCTAAAGGAGTAAGCTTATGCTGAACCTCCATTAAAAAAAAAAAAAAAACGTATGACTGTATTGAAGCAGTACATCACATCGCTCTCGTCCGTAGAGTCCATGTCTGCAGTAGATTTCAAAGCTCGAAAAAGTATGTTGGGTGATGTTGTTCACCATCGCTCAACATCATCCCATGTGCGCATCTGGGGGCTTCATGTCCGCATTCAACAAGATTCCGCGTTGCAGTGAAGGTGTCCAAAATGCCGGAGCAAGGAGGAAGACACAGTCACGAGCGTGAAGAGGACGATCTCTGCAAAAAGAGAGTAAAAGCACTCTGAATTGAATTATCTGCTCATCTTTATGAACTCATGAATGTCCATGCGGAAAGCTGTCATTAGTAGAAGCATTGCGCAAAGGACGGGATGGAGATTGTCAGAGTTTGAGGCAAGTTCAACATGGAGAGCGATCGAAACGACGACGTCGCCGTCTTTGCTTTAGTAGGAGCTGTAAGCATCTCTCTGTAGAAGGCTGCCCAAGCATTGCGCAAAGGACGGGTGCAGTAGTAGGAGTTGGAAGCAACACTTCGTCTTTTGTGAGAGGGAGTCCTCAGGCGACAGACACTAGCAGACACGAGCTTCATCTATCGCACGACAGTCCCGAGATCTGGGAGCTTTAGTCTATCGTCTATCGCACGACACACACTCGCCGTCTATCGTCTATCACGCGACACACACTCGCGTATCGTCTATCGCGCGACACACACTCGCCTAGCGTCTATCGTCTATCGCGCCTGTCTATCGTCTATCGTATTTCCCGCGACAGACTCATTTGGAGGCCTTAAATAAATCTGGAGCTTTAAACGAAAATCTTTTTCTTCAATCGATCGCGATTCGCGTTGCTCACTTTGGGCGATAGACAGAGAGCCGCATATTCGAATCTGATTGGAGGTGCAGAGCTGAAGGGCGTCTATCGTGAAAACTCCATCTGTCGCGCGGGGAGCAGGACCATCTATCGCCGAAGCTCGTCGGAAAAAACTCCATCTGTCGCGCAAAGCTTTGCTGTCTGTCGCGCACCCCTCACGAGGTGTCTATCGCAGCGCAATCCGTGGCTGTCTGTCGCGCACCCCTCGCGAGGCGTCTATCGCAGCCCAGGACCGTTTACCGTTTTCTTAACGCGAAAATTGCCGCCTGCTCCACGCTCGACGGTTTGGCGACTGCTCGGGTTCCGATGACGGTTCTTCCGCCGCATGTGAGCTCTGCCACGTGGCTCCAGACTTAAGCGGCACCATTCGAGCGCATGTGGGCTCTGCCACGTGCGATTGACAGGGTTCCTTTGGTTCATAAGTGCAGCAGTACGCGACGTAAGAGCAGAGCAGGAGCGACAGTTCAAAGGTTAGTACTTAATACTCGATAGTTTTCTTTCCTCCTCCAAGCCGCTTGTATGGAAGGTTTTCGTAGCTTGAATTAGAAAAAAGAAAAAAAAAAAAAAAAAAAGAAGGAAGAAGAAGAGAAAAAGAAAAAAGAAAGTGAAGAAGAAGAAAAAAAAAGAAGAAAAAAAGAAAAAAAAAAAAAAAAAAAAGAGAAAAAGAAGAAAAAGAAAAAGGAAATTAGAAAAGTTTCAAAAAAGTAGAAGTGTGCTCCCCTCTTTTGTGGGATTTTTGGCCTTTTTGTTTTTCCCTGAAAAGCGGAGTATTTGGCTGCGATGTGATCGGTGGGGGTCTTGCCGCTGGGCATTGAAAATTAAAAGTGGTGCAAGTTCCTTCGGCCATGGATGTGGCTTTGTCCTCCCTCGTGAAAAGTAATCGGGCCCCCCCCCTGGGGAGTCCGGCACTCTGGCCGCTCTGCTGGAGGGGGGGTCATGTGCCGCCCCTGGGGCATCCGAAAGTGTTGAATCCCCCATCGTATCCCTCAATAGACCCGCAGTTCTGTCTGCTCAGGAGGAGCTCAAGAAAGTTTGCCTCGTCGGCCAAGTGTTTGGCCCTAGGCCCCTGCTCGAAATCGTGCGACAATGGCTTCGAAAAGAGTGGTTTCCTCGAGGACTAATCGTCAGCAAATGCCAGTTCTTACCAGCAAACCACATGCTACTAGTCTTTGAAAATGAAGAGATGGCGTTCCAAGCCCTAAGCGTTGGCACCTGGCAGCTCGGTCGGATGACCCTGTGCTTATTCAGATGGTCTCCGGACTTTACCCCCGACAAATCGAAATCACTTCGGTACCCTCTTTGGGTTGAGCTCCCTAACCTCCCATACTTCTTGTACAACTTCGTGTGGGACATAGTCTCCCCTATCGGCAAGCCGTTGGCTTCACGAGAAGACATTGGTGGTCTCATCTATGAGGGTGCAAGACACTCGTTCAATGCTAGATGGCACCCACAAATCTGCGTCGAGGCCGACCTCAGTTCGCCGCTTCCTGCAACGATCAAAGTGGACATGGGCGAAGGAGATGTTTGGGAGCAGAATATCACCTACAAAAACCTCCCCAACGCGTGCTTTCGTTGTGGCCAGCAAGGTCACAGGATTAAAGACTGCCCTCTCATGCAAAAAAAACAAGCGATTTCAAGAAGCCTCCAAAACTGCTCAAGACAACTTTGACGTTTTGACCCACTTGACCAAGGAAGGGGAAGGCAAGGGCCTCCGCAATCCTCAAGCTGATGCCGATGGCTTTACCGAAGTTAGAAGAAGAAGGAAAAGAAGCCCGAGGGCCAACGGGGAGAGGCACAACCTGCCAATTGCCCCACACAACAATCTGTATTGCAATCTTGGAGAGGAGATCAACGAGCTCGACTACCCAGGTGGGAAGCCACCTGCGGTAGACAACTACGACGAAGCCCTAGAGATCCCTGACAACAAAGAAACCCCCCAGGAGGGCTACACTACAAGTAAAGAAGATGGTTTCACTACTAATAATGAAGACAACATGGATAGTGAAAGTTCCATCATTGGATCGACGATCCCGGAAACGATGCCGAGCACAGAGCCCAATTCTCCCCAGCGGGGGGCATCCCGCAAAGGGAAACAACCTTTGGAGTTACCCTGGAAAAGCCCCCATAAGAACCGATTTCTAAGTCGGGATCAGATCCCAGCGAAAAAGAAAGATGAAGCCAAGAGAAGAAAAGACAAGGCTCCCTCCCGCAAAGAGGGATCAATACACAAATGATTGTCATCTCACTAAATGCTAGGGGGCTAACCGACCCCTCAAGAGCGGCCATCATTGGTCAATGGCTCCGCGACACTAGCTTAAAACCAGACATTATATGCATTCAAGAGATTAAAATTGACGGAGAAGACCTTCTGAAGCGACTCAGACAGGTTTCCTCGGCCCATGTGTGGATCCCAACAAAGCACCAGCGGGGGTCCGGTGGAACGGCTATCGGTGTTAAACAACCCTGGCTTGAAAAGCTTGAGAACTCCATTGAAGATGTAAATCACCGCTGGATTGCGGTTTCTTTTGGTGCTCCCCTCTGTGTCACTATGGTTTCTTTGTACGCCCCTAACGGGGATTTGGAGAGGCTGAACACTTGGACTTCTCTTGACTCGCTTCCCCACAAAGTGCTTATATGTGGAGACTTCAACATGGTGGAGGACCCTATGGACAGATGGATGGGCAAGGGCAGGGTCATCGACAGTCGGGAGAAAGAAACGTGGGACATGACCAAACTCCACTTGGATCTGGTCGAATTCAAAGACTCGAATGGCTTTTCCTGGTCGAATCTCCAAGCGGGCGAGGATCTGAGGAAGGCTAGGCTTGATAGATGCTACATCTCTCAGAGCTTTACTCAACTCTGGGGCCACCCTTCCATCAAGCAACGTACTGACCTCACCATCTCTGATCACTACCCGATCGTTATCACCTTTCAACCTTCCAACAGGATCCACAAGGCTCCGTGGTTCCATGCCAACGCTTCCACCTTCTCTCTCCCCTCCGTCCACCAAGAGATTGCCGATGTGTGGAAGGTGGCGTTCGCCTCTGGCTTGGCCCCAGCCAAGTGCTGGAGAAGTGCGGTCGACAAGTCTCGCAAGATCATGATCAGAACTAAAAAGATGCTCGAGACAGTGCGGCGGGCTCGTAGGGAAGCGCTTTACCACAGACTCTGGCGACTCGAGGAGGAAGTGAACAAAGGAAAACACCAAGCCCAGAAAGGTCTCCGAAAAATCAGAGCAGCGTTGAGATACGAGGAAGAAATACAAAGGAAAAACTTGCAAATCTTCTTCAAGGAGTGGTGGGCTGGAAAAGCCGACAAACCCACCAAAGAGATGTGCAGTATCCTTAAAAGGAAACACAACAGAGAGACGATTCCCCTACTGCTTGACCCACATGGCAATGTATGCAACTCGGAAGAAGATAATTTTGGCATCATCGAAGGGCACTTCACGAGACTCCTGGGAACCTCGAACCCCCTCTCCCACCATAGAAGGGATTGCATGGCTGCCATTTCTAGGGTTTCCCCCCGGAGAATACCACCCAACCTCCACTCCCTGCTTCATGCCCCGATCTCTGAATCAGAAATCATTGAGGTCATTGATGCCCTCCCTTTCGGTAAAAGCCCGGGACCCGACGGACTCACTAATGAGTTTTTTAAATCCTTCAAGCTGGTGGTCGCCACCCCTCTTCGGTTGGTTTGGCAAGAAGCGCTAAAATTCGGTGCTCTTCCCTCTTGTATAAATAATGGAATTATCAAGCTGATTCACAAGAAGGGGGAAAAAAACAGAATCGAGAACTGGCGGCCAATTACGATGCTCCAAACAGGATACAAGATCCTCGCCAAAGTCATTGCCAACAGACTTGCGTGCCACCTGAGATCTTGGCTTAGTGAGGACCAAAAAGGTTTCATCAAAGGCAGGTCTATCCTGGAAACCATTATGGATATTTGGGAAGGTATTCAATTTGCAAATGAGTCTAATCAAGATGTGGTCTTCCTCAAGATCGACTTTGACAAAGCTTACGATAGGCTCGAATGGGACTATATTCTGCAGTCACTCCAAGACCTCGGATGTAGTCAGAAATTCACCAAGATGATCGCGACCCTTCTCGGCAACGCAACGACCCAAATTAACGTGAACGGCAAACTTTCAAAGGCGATCCATCTTAAAAGATCTATTAGACAAGGGTGCCCCCTTGCCCCCCTTCTCTTTGCCATCGCCACTGAGGGGCTGAGCAGACTTGTGGCTCATCATGTGGAGGCTGGCAATATCAAGGGCCTCCAGCTACCCCACGACCACAGTCAAATCATCATGAGACTTTTTGCCGACGATATGAACGCGTTCGTTCACAATGATAATACCAGCCTGGAGACTTTCTGGAGGTGTCTTCATACCTTTTGTGAGGCCTCTGGATCCAAAATCAACCACAATAAGACTGCCTTTAGGGCCATTGTGGGACATCAACCTGGCCTTCTCATTGATCACGGCTGCCAAATCATTCCGCAGGGCCAAATCTTTCGGCTGCTAGGAATCCCCCTGGGGTTTGGCGTCTCTATGGAGCAGCGATGGAACTGGGTGCTGGCCAAACTTGAAAACAAGCTCAATTACTGGAGAGGCATGCAAATCAATCTCGCTGGACGGGCGATGGTTATCAACACGTTCCTCCTCTCGTCTACCATCTATTTCCTTTCTTGCTGGAGACCGAATGAGCAAGGCCTGTCCAAACTGAATAGCATCTGCAGAAACTTTCTTTGGACGGGTGATCATAATAGAAGGGGGGTGCCTAAAATCAAATGGGCCATCTGCACCAGCCCTAGAGATAGCGGGGGGCTTGGCATCTTGGACATTGGGTGTATGGCTAACAAACTGGCAGCCAAATGGATGATTAAAGCTTGGTGCAATAGGGAGGCCTCGTGGGCCAAGCTGATCTTCAGAAACAAAAATGAGTTGGCTCTCACGGGGTCCCCGAACTGGAAAAACCTTGACATCATGACACTGCTATTCTCCCCGATACCTGTCTTCCCGAAAGGCTCCAACCTCGTCTGCTCTCTTTGCAAGGGCTGGAATAAAGTCAAAAGCTTCACAAGAATTAGTGAGGACTGGAAGTGGGCGGCCGGAATCAGACAAAACGATTCTATTTGGTTTCCGATTCATGGCATCAGGAGTGTGGAGTCGTGGAACACTCAAAATGCCAAGAAGTTATGGAACAAAGGATTCAAAAAATGGAAACACCTCTGGAAACATGACACCAACAGCTGGATCAGCTACGAGGATATCGACCCTCGCATAAACATCTCCTACGAAGAATGGAACACCTTGCAAAGCAGATGCCTCGCTTGGGATCGTCACAAAACCCGCCTTCTCATGGGACATGATGCTCCGAACGCGCGTGGTCTCAAATGGCACAATGGGAATAGCCTACTCAAAATCCCGAACATCAAAGAAACGACTGACCTCCAGGTTAGCCTCAACAAGAAGTGGTGCCTGTCTTGGACGCGGCTTCGGTGGGACATGAAATTCATGAGTATCTGGCACCCACTTATAGAGATTAAGAAGTCTGTTCTCTTATGGCAAATTCTTCATCGAGGAATTTGGACTAACCATAAGGCAAACAAAATTTGTGGGATCCCTCCGTGGTGCAAGCGCTGCCACCGTGCAATCGAAGATGTCCCACACATCTTCCTTACTTGCCCCAACTCCTACAGAATCTGGCAGACGGTTGGACTGAAAATCAGAGTTCAGAAACAGCTTAGTTGGAAACAAGTCCTTTTGGGAGAAGCGATTGGATGCTCTGCGGCTCTCTGGAACGCAATCAGAGGGGAAGTCCTGTGGAAAATTTGGCGGGAGCGGTGTGCTCTCAACTTCGGCGACCCTCCCAGGGAGTGGTCGATTGAAAAATCTCTTTTCCTCCTTGGCAAAAGGATTGTCAACAGTAAGAAATCCCCCCCCTTCAGGCACCATCAAGTCCTCCTTTTGATCAACAACAAGCTCAAACCCAAGTGGGTCCCGCATGAGGGCGACGAGAGGGTGATCAACCTTCTTTGTAATGCAACCTAGGAATCAACCAAGCTTCCCCTGCCTTGTGGGATTTGGGGGGTCCCGTGGGCACTAGTCCCCTTCTTTTGTACCTTTGTTTCTTAATTTAATTCAAGTCCGGGAGAGTAGGCTATTGCCGAACTTCCTTTATATAAAAAAAAAGCTGTCATTAGTATGCGCCATTTCCTGGTTCGAAAATGAAGGTGTCTTGTGCGCTTCAGTACTGTTTTAATTCGATCGATAGACATGGAGCTCTACGTAAGAGTCCTCATCTTTCATCGGCTTTCAAAGCTTCTAAAACTTTTACTGTTGTCAATCTCTTCTCCTTTCTCTCTATCTATCTATTTTTCCATCTCTCTATCTACCTATTTTTTCATCTCTCTATCCGTCTGTTTCTCTTTTATATATATACATATATATATATATATATACATATATATATATATATATATATATATATATATATATATATATATATATATATATATATATATATATATATATCCTGAATTTGATCAGCTTTTAAAGCTTTTACTGTAGTCAATCTGTTTCTCTCTATCTCTCTTTCTCTCTCTCTCTCTCTCTCTCTCTCTCTCTCTATATATATATATATATATATATATATATATATATATATATATATATATATATATATATACACTCACAGGTACTGTTTTAATTGGAGGTAGATATTGAGCTCTAAGTATAAGTTCACATTTTGATCAGCCTTTGCAGCTTTTACTGTAGTCAACCTCTTTCTCTCTTCTCTGTTTATCTATGTACTTGTCCATCTATCTTCTATCTGTCTGTCTCTCTGACAGAAATATCTTAGAAGTCATTCTCTTTCTCTTTTTCTTTTTCTATCTATCTATCTGTTTATGTGACAGAAATATCTCATTCTACTAAGGACAAAATGTCCCTATCTATCTTTCTATCTATCTGCCCATCTATCTATCTATCTATCTATCTATCTATCTATCTATGTATATTCCCTTAAAAAAAGATAAATTATTCTATGACGTAGGGCAGAAAAGATCTTGTTGTAGTGCAGGATAGAAAGAATCTTGTTATCGTACAGGATAGAAAACGAATCTTGTTCTTGTTGATTGCCTTATGCAGTACAGAAAAAATATATGATTTTTGTTGATTGCATATGCAGAACACAGGAATTCACTTTGTTGCGAAAGAAATGTTGAGGAGATGGAGATCACTGTTTATGACATATGGTCGAAGAAAGCTGCCATCCTTTCGGATGTCAACCTTCAGAAAATATGGTGCTCAAGTTACTTGTGTGTGTGTGTGTTTTGAGTGAGAGAGAGACGTGAGATTCTACCGTGATTGGTATGTTCGTACATGCACAATACTGAGAGATGATAGCGGCATGCACAATGTGGGTTGCACAATCTGTTTTAACGGCACTCATCTCTTTTTCCTGGATTAAGACTCGGGAAAAAAAATCATTTCAATTCTCTCTTTACACAGCTCTTATTCTTCTCACCTTCCTTGTGCCACTTCCTTTTCCCTCTCTCTCTTTTCTCATTACTTTCTACAATCATACTCTCTTCACATGTATCGATATAATAATTTCTCTATTTTACAACTAAAAACGTGTATGTGTCTGCCACTCCTTAACACTATGTGTGCGTGGGATTAAGAAACATATAAAGATATGCTACTCTTTAAGACCTTATGTGTACCCGGGATTAAGAAACTTATAAAGATATTCTACGGGATTAAGAAACTTATAAAGATATTCTACGTTTGCATGGAATATAAGTGTGTGTCCATGAGAGATAAGAACTAAGAAATTTTATATCCGCATGAGTGCATATCTATTTTGTATGTAGGAGACACTCTATTTCCATTTCATTTCCATCTTATATTATATCTCTTTGTATTCGAGTATTTTATCATTTTCTTTTACCATTGTATTCATTCTCTTTCAAGGGGAAATATGATCAATCTCTAGGTATTTATTACACTACAACATATGAGGGGCTTACTGACGCTTCATATAACGACGGTCACAGTCGGCGTCGGTATAGGCCTCGGAAAATCTCACTAAGAGATACCGACGGTCAAGTGACCGTCGGTATGACCGTTTTAAACGGATCGTCGGTGTGGCCCGCAATCGCCGGTATGCGCGTCGGTATATGCGTCGATATAGGCGTCGGTATAAGCATTGGTATGAGTGTCGGTAATTTTTTGAGAACTACCAGTGCGTTCATCTCTCAGGTTCCTCCTGCGTATATGACCGCTCCATCACAGTATTGGATCGCTCGTGGTAGCACTCCTCCCGGCCTCACTCCTGGCGGCCTTACTCCTGTCGGCCTCACTCCCGCTGGCCTCACTCCCGCCGGTGTCACTCCCACCGGTGTCACTCCTGCCGGTGTCACTCCAGTGGGTGGTGCTACTCCCGTAGGAGGTATGCCTGCTAGCTTTGTGACTCCACCACGACCATCTTTGCAGCCATCTCCTACTGGGTCTACTAGTAGGCATGTGCGTTTGACACCTCAGCGCGATACAGGGTCTCGCCCGTCTCATAGATCGAGGTCACGCTCTGGAGCAGGAGGTTCTAGGAGTGGATCTACAGGTAGGTCTGGAGGCGGAGGAGGCGGTTGTTGTGGAGGCAGTGCGACGGACATTGTGTCGCCCGCTTCTACTCCTAGGAGGAGTACCTCAGATGTAGGTACGCCACGCAGTACACCACGCAGTACACCACGTAGTACACCACGTACACCTTGGGGTGCTCATGACCATGATGACTCCAAGGTGTATAGTATTCGAGATGGAGCTCCGGTGATGGATGCGGTTGGCAAAGCAATGCATGCACACATACGACAGCTTTGCTCCATCCAGTTTGGACACTCCATCATGCTGAAATGGAGTGAACAGGATAAAGATCGGAAGAATCATATCACACAGACGATTTACCAGGAGTTCCGACCAGTCGATGGACAGTCGATTGTCAGTTTAGAGTGGATTCTGCACATTGCACGTGAGGTCATGTCGCATCGACGATCCGAGCCTCGTGATGCATTCAGAGAAGGCTTACCAAAGCCTGTATGGTTAGATGTTGAGGAGTGGGACATCATTCGTGATGAGCAGCAGCAGACTCCTGATCGATATCGCCAATGAAATATCGCAGCCACACATCTAGACACGATTGGACCGTCACATTTGGACAACGGTGGATATGACACGATGCATCATGAGTTTGTAAGTACCATTTCATTTATTGAATTTATTTGTGTTAAATTCCTCATATATGTTTCTCTAATCTTTTTATATTTGTTTCAGGAGTTGGCAATGGGTCGTCCTCCAACACGAACGGAGGAATCTTACGGATATAGTCATGGGTTGACTGCACTATTGCAGGACTTGGAGGGACGCGGTGCGTAGTTTCATGGGAGCATTTACGATGAGGTAATTAATTTATAAACTTGGTTTTTACTTGTTGTTTGTAATTTTCATGTGAATTTATCTCATTTCATGAATGTTCTTTGTTGCAGGACTGTTGATATGGAATGTTCTTTGCATGTGTATGGCAGTGGAAGACTAATATTTTGTATTTGATTTCCATATGGCAATACATTGCTTTGCCACATTTTGTAAAAGCGTCATATATGACAGTGGTTTGCCACACTCTTGTACATGCTTCATTATTGAAATATATAACTTCTTTTGTACATGGTTCATTGTTCATTCTGATTATCTCTTTTGTGTACAATAATACTCTGTTTCATGAAATCATATTTCGGTTGTCATTAGAGTACACATCACATGTACTCGGTTTTTTTTGGGCAGAGTGTATTGTCTTTTGTTAAGCAACATTATGGTAATATTGTTGTAGCAAAAGACAAAGCACTCTGCCCAAAAAAAATTTTGCAGGTATGGTCGTCGGTATATGCGATGGTACTCCTAGTAGTGTCATCGGAACAACCGTCGGTACACCCAGAAGGCGACGCAGTAGAAGCCGATTACCGACGCATATACCGACGTTTATACTGACGCATATACCGATGCCTATACCGACGTATATACCGACGCATATTCCGAAGCCTATACTGACTCTTTGGTACCGATGCGCAAACCGACCTTTACACCGGCATCGCGGAAAATAAAGCCGCATTCATTTTCCTCGATAAAAACCTCGGTATACCATCGATCTGTTGTAGTGTTAGAGCATTTTAAATATCTACAGAGTTTATCAACACTACTTACTTTAATTTTGCTAGCATTCATGTGTTCACGTTGGTGGTATGAGTTGTGCAGTTTCACTTTATGAGGTCCCTCTCAAGTGATATGAACCCCATTCTCTTTGTTTCTTATATACTGAGGCATGAGTAGAACTGAGCTGAATATGTCTTTGTGGTGGTTGTGCATGTAATTCCACTTCTAGGAGAAGGATCGAGCAACTCCTTTGATACTTCATTAGCTTCTGTTACATCAATGCTCAAGCTCATCTATCCTTCGTACTCTTTCCTTACTCTCAAGTCTTATCAATGAGCTATAGGTTCACTCTCTATCCTAGCTCACATCATAGCACACTCTCCTTAGCTTTGTATGTCTACTTCTAACCTATGCAACACCCATTGGAACACGATCAGGTTTGGCAAGATCTTCAATTGATATACCATTTGCAAGGAACTTTGCGTTAGATAGAATCTAGAAGTTGGTATCTTTATTGTTATGGGCAAGAATTTTCTCGATCATACTACAATATTTGAGGGACATACCAATGCTAGCCGTACCGATGGTCATGCCCCAATGTCAATATGACCATTGAAAATTCTTGGAAAGATCACGTTAGTCATACTGGCGGTCACTTCAATTGCTATACCATTTGCAAGGAACTTTGCGTTAGATAGAATCTAGAAGTTGGTATCTTTATTGTTATGGGTAAGAATTTTCTCGATCACACTACAATATTTGAGGGACATACCAATGCTAGCCATACCGATGGTCATGCCCCAATGTCAATATGACCATTGAAAATTCTTGGAAAGATCACGTTAGTCATACTGGTGGTCACTTCATCATTGATATAACCATTATAAAGTTTTGGCCCGTATACATAAGGAAAAAGATCATTAAATATACAAAAAATAGGGTTTTAGGATTTTTACATACAAACATATACACATACAAACATATATATATATATATATATATATATATATATATATATATATATATATATATATATATATATATATATATATATATATATATATATATATATATATATATATATATATATATATATATATATATATATATATATATATATATATATATAAGAAATAAGGACTTTTGATCTAAATTAAATAGATATAATTAAATACAAAAAGAAATAAATTTTTAGGTTTACTATTAATATTAATATCTTGTAGATATCCTTTAGGAGGTTTGACTACTTTATGTTTGATGTGAAATGGTATAAAGTAGTCACTTGTGGAAGAAACGCAATAGTGAGGCAGGATAAGAGTGGTTTGCTTCAAGCAAAATCCACAAAGCTATGAACATATAAAACAGATACATCTATACTTCCCAAACACTATGAGCAAATTACCTTTATGCAAAATTCGAAAGAACTAGAGTGGCTATTTGTTTTACAAGTCTCTCCATGTAGTTTGAAAACTTTATGAGGACATAGAGGTAGAAGAAATTCTATCCATAGTGGACTCTGAGGTGCATTCGGTAGTCCAGGAAGAAGAGATCATTGTCCGAGATGAAGGGATCTTTGAAGAAGATGAGCTATGGGATAAAGTAACGGATGATATGTTGTACGATGATGATGATCAAGAAGGGGTAGCCATACCAAGTGATGTAGAAGTCATCAATGTAGAGATAGATATCCTCTATGCCTCATATCTCCAAGAGGATGCTAGAATAGAGGATTTATGAAGCAACCACTTATACATACTAATTTATGTTTATTTACTCTGCTATGTTTTTTGTATACTACTATTTTTCTATATCACCATTATAATTGTATTCTAATTTTTTGAGTTTTCTGTTATAGAGCAAGACGGGAGACAATCTACTAGTCACTCTGTACTCCATGATAGAGGAGCAATTTATGGAGTTTATATCTTAGGCATCTCTTGCTTATATGGTTAGAGCATCATAATACTAGATCACTCACAATAGCACTCCCCTCGGCCTCACTCCCACGGACGGCACTCCCACTAGTGCCACTCCCTTTGGCGAGACTACTCCTATCAAAGGTACTCCCTTTGGTGGGACTACTCCTATTGGAGGTACTCCTAGCTTTATGACTCCACCACGACCGTCCTCTCAGCCATCCCCTAGTGGCTTTAGCATTCAATATATGTATTCGATACCATGGCATAATATAGGTGCTAACCCATCTCGTCCATCTTGTCGATCACAGTCATGCTCTAGATGAGCAGATTCCAGAGGTGGATCTATTGGTGGCTCTAGAGAAGGCAGATATTGTGGAGGCAGTGCAACAAATATTATGTCTCCCACTTCTGCTCCTAGAGTGAGTATCTCAGATGCAGGCATGCCATATAGTACACCATATATACCTTGGGATGCTCATGACTATGATGACTCCAAGTTGTACCATATACGTGATTCAGCTCCACTAATGGATGCGATAAAAAAGGCCATGCATAAGTGCATATGATAGTTGTGCTCCATATAATTTGGACACTCTCTCATGGTGAAATGGAGTGAATAGGACAAGGATAAAAAAAATTAGATCACAGAGTTCATCTATCATGACTATCGGCCAACACCTAGGCACCCTATTATCTGCTCAAAGTGGATTCAGCACACGATATGTGAGGTGATATCCCATCGATAATTAGAGGCTCATGATGCTTTCAGAGCATGCTTACCAAAGCCTATATAGTTAGACATTGAGGAGTGGGATATGATTTGGAATGAGCAGCAACATACTCTTGACCGATCTCATCAGTAGAAAGATGCGACATCCATACATCTAGATATGGTTGGAGCATCACATTTGGGTAGTGGCAGGTATGACACTATGCATCATGAGTTTGTAAGTATCATTTTGATGATTGAATATGCTTGTATTAAGCACATCATGTATGTTAATCTAACATTTTACATATTTTTGCAGGAGTTGGTAGTGGATTGTCCTCCGATACGAGCAAAGGAGGCTTATGGATATTGTCATGGAATATTTGCATAGTTTGAGGACTTGGAGGGATACCATGCGGTCATTTCATGGGAGCATCTATAATGAGGCGAGCTTATAAACTTGGTTTGGTGTTTTTTAGTTCTTATTTATAAATATCATGTCAATTTATCTCATTTGATGAATGTGATGTATTACAAGATCGGAGATATAGATGGCTTCATCCCTCTGGGCATGTGTATGAGAGTGGTGTGCCACAATTTTGTATTTGGCTCATATATGGCAGTGGTGCATCCACAATTTTGTATTTGGCTTCTATATGGGAGTGGTTTGTCATATTTTGTATTTGGCTTATATATGGCAATGATTTGCCACACTTTTGTACATGCTTCATTTATGGCATATATATCTCTTTTGTACATGGTTCATTTATGGAATATCTCTTTTGTACATGGTTCATGGTTCATTCTGATCATCTCTTTTATGTTCATGTATTTTGCTTTATCAAATCATTTTTTGGTTGTTAGTCATGTAAACCCTAAATCGGCAACCACTAGAGTACATGTCACATGTACTCGATTTATTTTTGGGCAGAGTGTATTGTCTTTTGCTACAGAATAACATGGTAATGTTGCTACAACAAGATAGAACACCCTTTGCCCAAAACATTTTTTGCAGATATGGTCATCGATATATGCGATGGTATGAGCATCGGTATGTCCAAGAACATACCGACGCCTATACTGGTGCTTTTTCCCAAGAACATACCAACATCCATACCAAAATTGTGATACCAATGTGCATACCATCGATTATACTGTTGGTTTGTAGATATATACCACCATCTATATCGACAGGTATTTACCGATGCATATACCGAGACTTATACCGATTCTATTGTGCAATTATCGATGTGTATACTAGCACCTATACCAATGCTTATACCGGTGGTATTGTATTAGCATGCCTACTAGTGCTTACATCGATGCTCAGGAAAAAATGCACTCATGTATTTATGCCAGTAGAGGGCTTGATATGCCCCTCATATGTTGTAGTGTCACTTTAACAATCTTCACAAGAATGATTGACTTCTCAATGATAATTTTATCTGATTTGAAAACATCAACTATCATGCAGACAACACTCTCCTAGTAGGTTGGATCTACAGTTTTACTAGCCCCTTGACCCTTTGTTTTGGCCGGGGTGTTTTCCAAAACAAAGAGAATATCTACAATAACAATGAGCTTCTTCACATCAACACTGCAAAAAAAAATGTTTCTACCTCTCCATGCTCTCACAACTTTATCAAGTCTTGGCTCTATAATTGGAATTCTATCATTGTTCCAAGCATTGATATCAGCCACCTAAATTTCCAATACCACTCTATGGATCCATGCAGAGCATCAACCTCTACACTCTCTATCAACAACCTCTACACTCTCTATCAAGAGAGATAGAAACCACACTTCACAATGATTCTCAACTATTAACATTTGCTCATTGTGTGCACCCTACACGTCAACTAATTGGGAGAGAGAGACAGAGAGAGAGAGAGAGAGAGAGAGAGAGAGAGAAAGTGTATGTTTTTCAACTGCATGGTTTTATGGAGAAAGGGCATGAAACCAAATTGTGTAGGTTGAAAAAGGAATTATATTGTTTGAAACAAGCACAACATGCTTGGTATGAAAAGATACATGCCAACTTAATTGCATATGGTTTTGATAACCGTCCAACTCAGAGAACCCTTATATCTTAAGCATGCAAATGATGTGCTTCTGATCATTGTTTTTCTATGTTGATGTCATGGTTCTAATTGGTGCTAATGAGAAGCATATTGTTGATTTTAATGCTAATATACATGCCTCATTTGAGGTGTTAGATTTGGGGCACTTGCATCATTATTTGAGCATTCATTTTATGCAAATTCATGGTAGAATAGCTTTGCGTCAAACAAAATATATTGACCCATTATTGCATCATTTTGACCTTGAACATTGAAAACCTAGTGCTACTCCTATGGAAACAGGTTTACGATTGCATCTTCATGATGCTGGAGATGCATTTGATGTTGTTCTCTATCATTGGGCTTTTGGATGTTTATTTTTAGCTTGCATAAGTCAACAACTACTTGCTAAAGGTTTTGAAGATCGATTATTGTTGAATTTAGTGTATGTGAACCCTTGTGTAGATAAGTTATTTGCTTCCTTCTTGGGAATAATTGGATGATAAATAGAGCTATGCATAGGATCATCTATGAATACCTTCTTGTTGTAAGGCTCCTTTAAAAAATATACCCTTTTTTAGTGATGCTTGTTTTATCCCACAACGTCTATACATCTTGAACTTTGATAGTATCTTTTAACTTCTCTAAGAACTCAAATTCATCCCTAATGCACTTTCCGATGGGTGTCTCTACAACAAAAAATGATTTGTAGTAGATGATGGATGTTTAGGCAATTGCTTGTCATAACCTAGGAATCCAACTTCACCAACGCCAAAACATTGTGGAAAGGTTGAGAGTCTATGGAATGTAGGATGAAAATTAGAGAGGAAGGAGGGGATACAATGTAACATCAATCCAAAGATCGATATTTCTCTCTCGAGCTACAAGACATTCGTTTTGAGGTTTTTTTTTTTTTAATTATTATCTTAGTATCTTAGACCAGTTTTCATGAGTACGCAAACTTGTGCACTTGTTGAATGAGGATCACAAGCAAATTCTTGTGTTGTGTCCGTAATACATGTGAGAACTATGAAGTTCAAGAACCTACATGATCTCTTGAGAGGATTAATGATAGAAAGAAATACGCTGATGGCGGAAATGGCTTGTACAATAGTTTTCCTACCAGAAAAATGTGTGTTTTGATATGTGATTAAAAAAACATTTTCCATTCTCTAAGAACGAAAATGGTATTTATTGGAAAGAAATCATTTTATGAGACCAACAAAGCTACGACTTTGATAATTGATAATGTGGCACTTAAGTTTTGGAGGGATTTAAATAAGTATATTCTCTTAATGTTCCTTTATAAAAATGATTTAGTACGAAAAGTAATTTCTAAAATATACATGAAACTATGGGCCTTTTTGAATTGGGAATAACTAAATAGGAGACTTTTCCAAGAAAAAAAATTCTTTTACTCACACACATGGACAGATTTGATGTAGAAGAAAGAGATGATCCTAGATCAAGCTAAGGAGAAATCCTACTTCAACCTTCTAAAAATTTCTCTATTAAATTTACTTTATCCCCTTAAGTAAGTACATGATTAAGCTTAATCCTAGAAAATTTCGTTCCATATAAGGCCCATGCAAGGTCCATTTTTTCCCTTTATCCCTCTATATTTTCGAAATCAAAGACCATGTGAGTAAAATCAAGCCTAGAATTTATCGTGATAGATATGCTATCATAAATTATTTCTTTATAAACTGTAAAAAGATTCATAAGAAGCTATTAGACAAGGGTCTCTTCATATATTGACCCGAGAGCTTAATTAAGTTGGAGATTGTTTAAAAAAGTCTACAGATTTGTCCATCCCAAAACTTAAAAAGAAAAATAAAACCGAAATATACTTGAAGCATTTGACCAAATGGACGACACCTTCTAGAACATATTTAGAGTTTAGTGCCCACATGCGTCATGGCCTTAGAGAAATGAGAGCATCTATCCGATATATAAAGGATGCCTCCACTCTAATTTTTCAGCATATTCAAATAATTCTTGCATGCAATAGTAGGAGCCACCTTAAATTATCCATGAGTTCCCATCCATGCTTTTTTTTGGTCCATTCTTATGGTACTATTTTTTTCCTTCGTGGATGTCTCTCTCACCTCCTTATGAGGCTTTGTACTTTTAGGATCCTTATTAAAGGAACCTCGATCATTGAGATACACTCTTGTGGGTTAGCTTGAATTGATTTCAAAGCTCAATGAAAAGTAGGTAGAGCACCCATGGGATCCCCCTAATCCTAGAATGCATCTACTAGGATACAACAAACAACTACTAGGATACATCAGACTAAGGCCTACTAAAGTAGATACTTTGAATGAATGGCTATAAAACTAGATGAGATAGCTAAATGTTTTGGCTAGGCCAAAAGCTCAATGAAGTGATGAGGAGCATCCAAATCACAACCTTGAAGGGTTCAATGCTCATCCCCACCATAAGAGTCAAAAGGCCAAGCCATTTGAAAGGCATCGCACTCATGTGACACCTTGCATCCCTAAGAACTACTAGGATACATCACCTAAAGGCCTGCTAAAGTAGATACTTGGAAGGAACAACTATAAAAGTAGATGAGATAACTAATTTTTGGCTAGGTCAGAAGCCAATGAAGTGATTAGGAGTGTCCAAATTGCAACCTTGAAGGGTTGAATGTTCATCCCTAGCCATAAGAGATGAAAGGCTCAACCATTTGAAACGCATAGCACCTGTGAGACACCCTACATCCCATATAGGGGAGGGGGTTCAAGCATAGCATCTACTTGGAATGAACAGAGCCTAAAGGTCTCTTTAGGGTAGACACTAGATAGGGACGGCCATAAGGTAGAAAAGAGAAGCCTCATTTCAATGAAAATACCCAAAAGACAACTAAAGAGAACTAGCTTTTCATATCACCAAAAACATGTGGATCAAGACCTAAGGTTGACACTGTCATTGCCTGTCAATGGGCATTTCTTCTATCAATATAAGGAAAAAAAATATTTGCGTGTCAAATGCAAGGTTGGCATATATATTTACATGTCGCTAGAAAGTTTGGGCTCTCTTTTTACATGTCAATTGACAAGTACTCCTTAGTAGGTTGCTTTTCATTTTTATATATATAGTAAAATGTATATATAGCCAATAGTAAAACTTATATATATATATATATATATATATATATATATATATATATATATATATATATATATATATATATATATATATATATATATATATATATATATATATATATATATATATATATATAGCCAATACTAAAACTTTTGGTCTCTTTTTTTAATCACAACAAGGATTTTGATTGTTTGAAGTGATGACACACCTTGTTCCCTTCTTTCATGTAGAGAGGTATACAAGTGATTCGCGAGCACTAGAAATCTATAGACAATCCTCCCCTTGTTGCTTTGATATATTACTGAATGGACAAAGTAACATGAAATAAATGATCATGAATTAATGTTGAATAAACATATATGTTTACTCCCTTCGTACAATCACATATGTTAGTACATAGCGAATCGCATCAATAGCTATTGATTATTGGTTCTTCGACTATTTTTGGGGTTTTTAATCTATAAAAGCACAAGGAAAAGGGAAGCCCAAAATAAAAGGAAAAGGGAAGCACATGTACAAACACATAGAGCATATGGGTGTTGAATCCATAAACTGAGTATACTATCTTTGCTAATATATATATATATATATATATATATATATATATATATATATATATATATATATATATATATATATATATATGCAGACTCCAAAATCTGCTTCTGATACCTTCTTTGAGATATCATACTTTTGTGACAGGAATAAAACTGATGAGTCAGTTCTACTTTTCCGTTTTACACTTTTGGAATAAATGTGACACGAACAAATGAACTTAAGTTCTGAAGCTTTGCAGATGCTCCAAACACAAGGCTAACTAAGAAGCATCAGATGCAGAGAGGGATGCGGCAATGTCTGAAACGTTGTATTCCTGAAAAAGCTACGGCAGCATTAACTGCTATGATACCATGGCTCTCTCTCTCTCTCTGTGTTTTCCGCTATGATACCATGGGTAACAATTGAATTCTAATATCCTATTCTCGTTCAGGTTGAATTCGGAAGGTGGCCGTGCGAGGCAGTTCATGCTCATCAAACAATATGGCTGGGCTTATAAACTATCTTTTTGCGTATTGTTCACAAAATGGCGCATGCCTCACAGTTGAATAGACCTGTGTCATATGCGTGTATGTGTGTGTTAGAGAGAGAGAGAGAGTGAAGCAAGAGTGCTACCATTCTTTGTGCTGAAGGCACAATGCCTGCTACCATTCTTTGTGCTGAAGGCACAATGCCAGCTATCTAGATATTTTTACAAACCCGTTCTCCGTCCTTCAAAGATATGTGATTGTCCAGAAGCAATGGTAATAAGCAGCAGAGGGAGACGCACACAAAATTGTTGCTTACATATCAATGTCTTGGTGCAGGTAGGCAATGGTAATAAGAGAGACGTATGTGTGCGTAAGCGAGCGCCCTATCTGTCGCTTATAAGAATAGCACAATTTGGTTGCTTTCATATCAATGTCATGGTGCAGAAGCCAGATATGCAATGGTAATAAAAGAGACGTATGCGTGCGTAAGCGATCCCTTACAAGCATAGCTTATCTGGCTTCTGTACATTGATAGCGATATGTAAACAACATTTTTTCTATGCGTTTTTTTTCTCTCTCTCTCTCTACTTTTTTTTTTTAAATAAAGGAAGTTCGGCCTTAGCCTACTCTCCCGGACTTGAATTAAATAAAGGAAAAATACAAAAGAAGGGGAGGAAAAATACAAAAGAAGGGGACTAGTGCCCATGGGATCCCCCAAATTCCAGAGAGTGGGGGAAGCTTTTACAGAGTGTAGGTGGCTTTACAAGAATAGGGTTAATCGCCCACTCATCTCCCTCAAGCGGGGCCCACATGGGTAAAGTGTGTTCTTGATCAAACGGAAAACTTGATGACTCCTAAAAGTAATGGGGGGTTTCTTCCAATTAGCGCTCCTTTTGCCTAGGAGGAATAGTGAATACTCAACTGACTAGAGTTTCGAGTGTTTTGGAGAGTCACAATGCGACCACTCGCTTCTCCCAACAGAGCTAGCTTCCAACTAATATATTTCTGATGACTAGTTTTCATTTCGATGATCTTCCATAGCCTTTGGGTTAGGCCTTGCAAGGCTTACATGGAGTTATAGAGGAGGTTGATAAACGTCGCATCCCCATCGTGTGGAGCCCACTTGGTTTTAAGCTTATTGTTGACATACTGTAACTCTTTGTGATGTCTGAACGGGGGAATTTTCTTACAATTAGCAATTCTTTTGCCGAGAAGGAAAAGGGACTTCTCGATCGACCAGTCCTTGGGGGTATTGCCAAAGTTTTGAGCACATCTTTCTCGCCAAATCTTCCAAAGGATCTTTCCCCTAATCGCATTCCACAATGCCGCAGAGCAACCGATCGCTTCACCAATGAGGGCTTGCTTCCAATTGATTTGTTCTTGGAGTCCCAAAGAACGACCAAGGACCCTCCATAACCGAAGGGATTTAGGGCAAGCAAAGAATAGGTGACCAATATCCTCTTTGCTACGTCAACATCTCTTGCACCAGGGCGGAACCCCACAGATCTTGTTAGCTTTTGCATTGGTCCATATTCCACGGTGTAGGATTTGCCATAGGAGAACCGACTTTTTGTTTTCAATGAGAGGATGCCAGATAGACATAAATGAGGAAACAAGGAAAGAAATGTATTGATGACCAGAATTACATAATGTACGAACGGCAGGCTCCCAACTCTTCAGCTACATAACAACCGGTCCAATGGACATAGGTACTAAAGGAAATACAAACCAAGCACAAATGATGGACAGTGGTGTTACTAAATTGATAAGGCCATTAACAATATAACTTCAGAATGCATGGTGTTACTAAATTGATAAGGCCATTAAGCATATAACTTCAGGGGTATGATGACTCTCCACATGTTGTATCTAGTATTATAAAGGATATCATGGTAGGTGGAACCTTTTGCCAAAGCAGCATTGATCAATTTGATGCAAAAATCGGCTAGTCTTCTGAGCTCGATCTTACAAGAATGTAAGAAGCACTTTTTACCACTATTTAAGAGAATGTAAGAAGCACTTTTTACCACTAGCATAAACTCTTTGGTTCCTATTGACCCAAATACACCAAAGAATATGGGACCTCCATAGATCGCAAAGGACAAGGTCCATCTTGCTGTACACCCCCAAAAGAGCCTCTTGATAACCAATGATTGGAATACCCACACCCAGCAGTTACCATCGACGTTCTAGAAAGCCTTAGCATGATAAAAATTTAAGAAGAGATGGGTAAGGTCCTCCTCCTTGCCACAAAAAGCCCATTGCCGATAATTGATGTTACATTTCTTAGCTTGATGACCATCTAGATTGCATTATTTGTTATTTGAGAATTTTTGTTTATTCATGAATAATTACAGAATTTTATGTTAAACTCTTATTATTTGACCAAATTATTTAGTGACATTTCAGCTTATTCAAAGAGGAGCGAATACTTTTTGCACGAAGATTCAGCACATTTTTAATCAAAAGCGCTTTCGATCAAAAATTTTTTGATAAAAAATTATTTCAATTGAAAAGCTATCAATCGAATATTTTTTGGATCGATAATTATTCAGTCGAATATTTTTTTATAAAAGAATAGTCTTAGACTCATTTCTCATAAGAGTTGGCCCCTTATACATAAAAGAAAGGACTAAGGGGTCTAATTCTCATTCCAATTAATCTTGCATTTGCATTTTAAGGTTTCTTTGATCAAACATGTCATGGGTTCTATGGAACTTGAAAGTTCATAAATGTGAATTTCAAGCTTAAGGCTCTCCTATCTTGTGTTAAGATTCTTTCGCTTTTCGGAGTAAGCCAACATATAGAAAGCATAAATGGATAGTAGTCATCAAGCCTCATACCATTAAACTTTTATGTTTTTATATCATATTAGGAACTCTTATCCTAAGTTAAGCTCATACTTAAACTCTCTCTTGCCCCATTAAACCATGCATATGAAATTCCATTAATTGATACACATACTTAATGTATACCAAGGAAATATAGATCTTTACTTTGAAATGATGTGATGATGATGCACCACACTGGACTCTCCTTTGTCAAGATAAAGGAGATAAGGAGGAGGGCTCTCACACACTCTCACACACACAAAGAGAGGAGCACACATAGATTGAGGCAAGGAATAATGATCTTCCTCTTCTTGTATGACATAAATAGAATATAAAAGAATGACCTAATATAACAATACAACTAGTGCAATATATAAAGAACAATACATAAGGTAAATCCTAATGTCCACAAATGAGTGAACTGACAAGAAAACAAATGGTCAATCACTCTTAGTAGTTTCGTTAATAATCTAGCTTCCCCTAAGACCTCTTGAGCTTCCTCTATCAGTTTGGTGTAAAAGGTGTTTCTTTTCCTATCTTTGCATCTAGACATCAATTATGATGAGATTTTATTCTAGATTCATTTTTATTTCTAGCTTTTACGTGGATGATAAACTTTTACTTTCATTTCTAGGCCTTTTGGCATGGGATGTTATCATGTGCTTCATTTGAGTTTCTAGGTGAAGTATGGCTTGCAAAATGTTTGGCAAGTTAGTGGCATTCTTCCTCTTTCATAGGTACCATAGAAGCAAAGGAAGTGAAGAAGGACATCAAGAATCTCCAAGATGCATGTAGAGAGCATGAGGATGACCTCTCAATTATTGAGAATTTCTTGTCTTGGCTTGTAGATGATCAAGAAATCTTAGAAGGTGTGGAAGCTACAAACACTTCACATGAAGAGGAACCCATAAAAGATTTCATGTATGCTCATCCCCTTGTTGATTTTGTAGGTGTATAATCAGCCTTCAAGCATGAAGAAAAGATTATGAAGCAAGGGGGAGTTAGCTTGCAAGGATTGCAAGATCCAAAAGGAGTCCAAAGAATGGAAAGCGCAACCAAGGTAATTTTTATATTTGCAAGAGAATTAGTTGCACTCAAAAAAGAGTAAGAGCAGCCATAAAACGTAGCTTCAAAGGATAGGAGTAGCCACCACTATGGAAGGAGTGCTTAGAAAGAAAGTAGTAGCCATCATACATAAAAGGAAGTCATGAAGAAAAGCTATAAGAAAGTATGTAAACCATCACGACATCAAAAGGAGAGTGAAGAGAAACAATAGGTAAGAAAAAGGCATGCAAAGTGGATGACAAAATAAATTTTAGCACAACCACATACAAAGAAAGAGTTTCCAAAGTTAGAAAAGCAGCCAAAAACTCTCAAAGGTTTCAAAATGAAGAACAATACAGCTTTGATGATGAATCGTAGCTTGAAGAACATGAAAGTGCAAAAATTATAACCATAGACCAAGTTAAAGATGATTGAACGATAAACGAGGATCAAGGCAAAGCACAAGACCTTAGAAGATATGAAGCCATGAAGGTATTGAAAAAGAGAGAAGATAAAGATGATGATGAACCGTAGCTTGAAGAACATGAAAGTGCAAAAATTATAACCATAGACCAAGTTAAAGATGATTGAAAGATAAACGAGGATCAAGGCAAAGCACAAGACCTTAGAAGATATGAAGCCATGAAGGTATGCTTCACTTTCTTCCTTTTTGTCCTATCACAAAGATAGGACAAAAAGGAAGAAAGTGAAGCAACAAAGTTATATACAACCAAGGTGATCTCATTTCATTGTATAAGCTTGTAGCATGGTTTATGATAGGGATTCAAGAAGAGCTCTTGCTAAGAGCCGAAGAAGTAAAGCTGAAGCTGGATAGAAGTCAAAGAAGCTTGGAAGCAAAGAAGGAAAATCACCAACCTATTAAAGAAATATATGCAAGTGCAATGGAAGCAAAAGGCAAAGAGGACAAGATTCTGAGAGTAGCATGGAATCTCAATTGTAACTTGAAGGGGAGAGTTGAAAGTTATGGAATGTGTGCAAGATCCAATTGTGAGACTTGACACATACTCACGTCTCATCATTTACTGCTTCATCATTTATGTATTTATATCAATTTTTTTAAAGCTCAATTGCAGGCAAGCACTACAACAGATCAGCCGTATACCGAGGTTTTTACCGAGGGAAATGAACGCGCGTATTTTTGCCATGACATCGGTGTAGGTGTCGGTATGCACGTCAGTATTAAAGCATCGGTATGGGTGTCGGTATAAGCATCGGTATGCGCGTCGGTATGAGCGTCGGTATTATCGACACCCATATCGATGGCTCTGCTGGGTGTACCATCGTGCATACCGGCGCCCGTTGGGTGTACCGACACTTATTTCGATGCCATTACTGGGAGTACCATCCCTTATACCGATGACCATATCTGCAAATTTTTTTTTGGGCAGAGTGTGTTGTCATTTGCTACAACAACATTACCATGATGTTGCTTAGCCAAAGACAATACACTCTACCCAAAAAAAAAACCAAGTACATGTGATGTGTACTCTAATGTCAACCGAAATATGATTTCATAAAATAGAATATTATTGGACACAAAAGAGATAATCAAAACGAACCATGAACCATGTACAAAAAGAGTTATATATTTCATAAATGAAGCATGTACAAGAGTGTGGAAAACCACTGTCATATATGAAGCTTTTACAAAATGTGGCAAAGCAATCCATTGCCCTATAAAAATCAAATACAAAATTTTGGTGTGCCACTGCCATACACATGTAAAGAACGTTCCATATCAACAGTCCTGCAACAAAGAACATTAATGAAATGAGATAAATTCACATTAAATTTACAAACAACAAGTAAAAACCAAGTTTATAAATTAATCACCTCATCGCAAATGCTCCCATGAAACGACCGCACCGCGTCCCTCCAAGTCCTCCAATAGTGCAATGAATCCATGACGATATCCATAAGCTTCCTCCGTTCATGTTGGAGCACGACCCATTGCCAGCTCCTACGACAAATATACAAAACATTAGAGGAACATACATGAGAAACTTAACACAAACAAATTCAATAAATCAAATGGTATTTACAAACTTGTGACACATCATGTCATATTCGCCGCTGCCCAAATGTGACGGTCCAACCGTATCCAAACGTGTGGCTGTGGCATCTTGCTACTGGTGATATTGGTCAGGAGTCTGCTGCTGCTCGTCGTGAATCATATCCGTCTCCTCAACATCTAAACATATTGGCTTTGGTAAGCCTACTCTAAAAGCATCACGAGCCTCGGATCGTCAATGGGACATAACTTCATGTGCGGTGTGCAAAATCCACTCTGAACTGACAAGAGGCTCTCCATCGACTGGTTGAAACTCCTGATAAATCGTCTATGTGATATAATTCTTCCGATCTTTATCTTGTTCACTCAATTTCAACATGATAGAGTGTCCAAACTATATGGAGCAAAGCTGTCGTATACGTGCACGCATTGCTTTGCCAGCCGCATCCGTCACCGGAGCTCCATCTCAGATACTATACACCTTGGAGTCATCATGGTCATGAGCACCCCAAGGTGTACGTGGTGTTCCATGTGGTGTACCGCGTGGCGTACCTACATCTGAGGTACTCATCCTAGGAGTAGAAGGGGGCGACACAATGTCCGTCACATTGCCTCCACAACAGCCACCTCCTCCAGACCTACCTATAGATCCACTCCTAGAACCTCTTGCTCCAGAGCGTGACCTCGATCTAGGAGATGGGCCAGAACCTGTATTGTGTTGAGGTCTCGAACACACATGTCTACTACTAGACCCATTAGGGGATGGCTGAAAAGATGGTCGTGGTGGAGTCATAAAGCTAGGAGGCATACATCTTGCGGGAGTAGCACCACCCGCAAGAGTGACACCAGCAGGAGTGACACCAGCTTCTGATCGACTTCTGATCGTGGAAATTCTGTTGTGTCCATGAAACTCTCGACATCTTCTCCACCATCATGATCTTCGTCCATCTCATAAAATGCTTCAAGTATCTCTTCCATATGTTCGTTTCGTGTAATGTTATTAGTACTTGCTTGTACCTCTAAGTCCTTGTTCTCTTTTGTCCATGAGAGGTTACTGGTGCAATGCCATTTGGGTCCATCTGCTCACCTGGGGGACCATGCGAATGGTAGCGTAGGTTTTCTAGTCGACTTTTATCAAAGGATCCATACTCTTTAACATGTTTAGTACAAATCCATCATTTTCGATAAATTTGATACTTGCACTGAGTGCAAGGACATGCCATTCTCTCCTCCGGATCCAAACTAGCCATCTGATACAATATGGATATTTTAGAACATTTTATTTTATTAAACCTAAAAATCATACTCCTAAAGATTTAAACCTAAAATACTAAAACCTAAATACTTAAACACCTAAAAAAACCTAAAACCCTAATCTATATAATTATCCTATTTTATCTATATATTTAGATTTTTTTCTTAATTAATCATATTTTTATATATTTAATTATATATATTTAATTAAATTATTTGAAATACTAGTTCTTTTTATATTTATTTATCTATATAGTTATCCTATTATATATATATATATATATATATATATATATATATATATATATATATATATATATATATATATATATATATATATATATATATATATATATATATATATATATATATATATATATATATATATATATATATATACATATTTTTTCCTTAATTATTTTCTATATTTTCTCTTTATATAAATTTAATTGAGTTATATGTATGCCTAAACCCTAAAACCCTAATCTTAAAGATCTAGACCTAAAATATGTATATTTCTATATGCATGTGTATATACATGTATATATGTATAATATGTGTATGTGTATGTGCGTATATGTGTTATGTAGGTGTTAAAACCCTAAAACCCTAATCAGAAAGACCTAGACTTAAACCTGAAATACTAAAACCTAAAGGCTTAAACCTGAAATACTAAAACCTAAATACTTAAACACCTAAAAAAACCTAAACCCCTAATCCTATTATATATATATGTTTATTTATATATTCTGATATTTTTCTTATTTATTTCTATATTTTTTCTTAATATAAATGTAATTATATGTATTATATGTGTATGTGTATGTGTGTATATATGTTATGTAGGTGTTAAAACCCTAAAACCCTAATCAGAAAGATCTAGACCTAAAACATGTATATATGTGTATGCATGTGTATATATATGTGTATGTGTATATATATGTATATATAAATAGGTGTATAAGTATATGTGTATGTATATTTACTCTAATTAAAATGATTAAAATTAAACCTATTTTTATATCTTTAATCTTATATATTGAATTTATTTATTTAAAACACTAATTCTTATCATATTTATTTATCTATATAATTATCCTATTTTTTATATATATTTATTTATATATTCAGATTTTTTTCTTAAGTAATCCTATTTTTATATATTTAATTATATATATTTAATTAAATATTTAAAACACTAGTTCTTTTTATATTTATTTATCTATATAATTATCCTATTAATAATCTTAAAGATCTAGACCTAAAATATGTATATTTATGTATGCATGTGTATATACATGTATATATGTATTATATGTATGTGTATGTGTGTATATATGTTATGTAGGTGTTAAAACCCTAAAACCCTAATCAGAAAGACCTAGACTTAAAACTGAAATACTAAAACCTAAAGACTTAAACCTGAAATACTAAAACCTAAATACTTAAACACCTAAAAAAACCTACACCCCTAATCCTAAAATCCTAATCCTATTTTATATATATGTTTATTTATATATTCAGATTTTTTTCTTATTTTTTTCTAAATTTTACCTTAATATAAATGTAATTGAATTATATGTATGCCTAAACCCTAAAACCCTAATCTTAAGTATCTAGACCTAAAATATGTATATTTCTGTATGCATGTGTATATACATGTATATATGTATTATATGTGTATGTGTAGGTGTGCATATATGTTATGCATGTGTAAAAACCCTAAAACCCTAATCGAAAAGACCTAGACCTAAAACATGTGTGTATGTGTATGCATGTGTATATATATGTGTATGTGTATATATATGTGTATAAGTATATGTGTATGTATGTGTAAATAGCCTAAAAACCCTAATCCTATTTTTATATATTTGATGTAAAAAAACTTCAAAATCAAAATTTTATATATTTAATTATATATATTTAATTAAAACACTAGCTTATGTGTGTCTATGTATGCATGTGTGAGTATATGTGTATGTGTGTGTATGTATGCATGTGTGTATGCATTCATATGTGTGTGTGCATGCATGTGTGTATGTATGTGTGTGCGTGTGAGTGTATGCATGCATGTGTACTGTATATGTGTGTGTATGTATGCATGCATGTGTGTATATGTGTGTATGTATGCTCAATATCACCTCTCTCATCAACTAGTGCATCATGTAAATCTGCATCAGAAATGGAATGATCTGCATCATCACATGAAACCTGCAAAGGCTGAGAAGTTGCCTCATTAGGACCAGCACTAGACTGTCCACCTCTAAAAAGAGGCACCAAAGTATCATACATGTCTTTGGAGCTAACAAATGTCTCCTTAGTACATGAAAGCAGTGGCTGAATAGCATCTTCCACAAAAACAACATCACGACTAACTAGAATGCATTTAGTATGTGGATGATACCGACAATAGCCTTTACTTTCAAAACTGTACCCAACAAAAATACATTTTACTGCTTTATAATCCAATTTTCTGCGATGTTGATCAGGCACTAATGCATATGCCAAACAACCAAAAAGACGCAGATGAGCAACAGATGGCTTACGATCATGCCAAGCCTCATATGGAGTGATAGACTGCAGCGCTTTAGTGGGACACCTCTTATGTACATATGTTGCACACATGACAGCCTCAAGCCAGAAACTATGTGGTAAAGCTTGACCCTTGACCATACACCTCGCCATCTCCATGAGTGACATGTTCTTTCGTTCAGCAACTCCATTCTGTTGAGGTGTATACGGCACTGTACACAGGTGTTTTATCCCACGTTCAGCCAGAAATGCATTAAAATAAGAAGACATATATTCCCCCCCTCGATCAGAATGGAGGCTGCCCATTTTACATGCTGACAGATTTTCAGCCAAAACCCAAAACTGTTTGAAGCACATGAACACTTCGGAGTTTTCCTTCAATGGATATAACCATGCATGCCTAGAAAAATCATCGATGAAAGACACGAAGTAAAGATAATTCCCAAAAGAAGGTGTCTTCATAGGACCACAGACATCACTATGTACAAACTACAATTTCTGAGTAGCCCGAACTGAACCATCTTTTGGAAAGGATGAATGCTGCATTTTGCCCAAAATACAGCCTTCACAAACATGTTTTCCAGTCGCCTCAAGTTTGGGCAACGAGGACACCATTTCAGATTCTACAGGCATAGCAAACTAGCAAAATTCAAATGACCAAACGTGCATGCCAAAGCTTTGCATCTGACATAGCCTGAGAATCATTTACTACACATGCCAAATCATTTACAGATCTTTCATAGTCTATGAGCTTATATAGCTCACGACATAAAATGCCAGAAGCAATAATCACATCGTCATTTGACAGATCATGAACTGTACACCTGTCATCAACAAATTTCACAACCAAGCCAATTTTGGCTAATGCAGAAACTGATAACAGGCTCTTCTTGATCCCTGGCACAAATAAAGCATCTGACAAAGTGAAAGAACTACCATCAGCAGTAGTCAAACTGATCTTACCAACTCCCATAACAGGATAAGAGGAGTTGTTGGTGCATGTAACAGTATTCCCTATAGGGGCAGGCTCGAGTGAAGAGAAGAAACTGTGCTACGAGGTAATATGTTTGGTCTCCACCACTGTCAAAATAATAAACATCTGAGTCTACTGCAGACATGCACTACTGATGAGAAGATGGGTCAAAACTGCAGACAGTAGTAAATGTGCATTCTTCTTCCTGCACAAGATTAGCAGACTCTGTTTTTGGTGTAGAGGCCTCTGCAACAACCATTCGAGCCTCTTTCTTCTTTGCCACTTTAGCAGCCAGTTTTGGACAGTTCTTTATGATATGATCATTCCCTTTACAGTACTTACAAAACAATTTCTGCTTTTTTGATTTCTTCTCATCTTTATCTTCCTTCTTCAAATATGCAGAATTAGCAGATTTCTGCTTACTAGTTGAAGAGCTCCATTTTCCTTTGCCCTTCTAACTAGCCAAGAAAGCTTGATCTGCAACTCGCATAATGGACCTGTTCTTCCTGGACTGATCTTCTTGCAACAGAACAGAGACTAACTCCTCAAATGATAAGGCATTCAGATTGCCTTTCATCATCAAACCAAGAGTAGAAGCAAAACTCTGATATGAATCAGGAAGACCATTCAGAACGGTCTGCACAAGTGAGCTATCTGGTATAACCTCATCAACAAAAATCAATTGTTCGTTCAAATCTTTGATCTTCGTTAGGAAACTATCCATAGAATCACCTTCATTCATATGCTCACTCTCCAACTGTTTTCGGAGCTAAGCAACACGAGCCTCATTCCTAGCTTGGTACAATGTGGTAAGTGTATCCCAAGCATCCTTAGATGTTCTGCAAGAGCGAATGTGAGGAATAATGGCATGTTTGATAGACAAAGCTATCAATGCATGTGCCTGCGCATCTGTGCCATCCCAACGAATCTGCTCTACAGTAGGTGCACTAGAAACTGAAGCACGAACAGGAATATGCAGAATATCATCATCTTCTACACCTTCTGCATCAGCTTCAGTACCTGCAGTTGTAATAGTTGCAAGTGTGATAGGACGTTTTTCAACACCTTGCACAATGTTCCACAATCTTTTGCAACCAATACATGTCACATCATATAAGCCCACAATGGGTAGTTGGTACCATCCAACTTATCCTCAACAACCAACATACGGAATACATCACTGCTTTCAGCCATGGCCGGTGACTAAAATACTTTGATGCAGAAAATTGATTGTATCTCAAAAAGTAGAACATAACTGCCCAGACAAGTTCTTCTAGACCTGTAGCAGACTTCAAGACGCTTAAACTGGCGAACAGAAACTTGTATATAACTTTGGCACAAAAAGATGAAATTAGCCTGCACAACCACTATGATAGTGCGTTCGGAGGCCAAAACGAGCTCAGATCGCGATTTCGGCACAACAGAGCGAAGCACTTTTGATCTCGGAAACACGCTGAGTATGCTCAGCAAAATCCGTGCAATTATGAGACTACAAACGGAGGAGTGTCAACGGTGCCCTAGACGAAGCGATGACCTGCTGTGATACCAATTGTTGGAGATAGACGTCTCCGGAAGCACGCGAACAACACAAGGAAGGAGAAGAAGCTTGGAGCACAACACAAAATACTGAATGTATTACTAGAGAATGTACAAAGATAAGTAGACCATTAGGGCAATAGGCGTATATACAAAACGGGGGAAAAAAACCTCCTAAAGAGGGAAAAAAGTGCCCCGGCAGTCCTAGAGTGTTCACACACATCACTACCTAAATATATCAAGAGTCGCAAAATTGATCAAGTGGGGATGATGGATGACACCCAAAGCATGGGATTGAGAGAACCTATTTGATTTGTAAGATTGATTAAACCTTTATTTATTTGGACCATTTTCAATTGCATTGCATTTATAAATATGCATGTTTGATTTGTAATGTACACATGATCTGGATTTCCATAGGGAGGATTATTTGCACATTAAAGAATTTTTAAGAACCTTGGATAAAAAGGAAGATTTTGAGCCATGAGTAGAGCTATGAATAATCTGATGCTTGTGGAGATGTGAGCGGGGATGTGAGTGTACATGCGAATGATGAAAAATTATTTGAATACAAACTTTAAGAAACTCTTCCTGTTTTACACCATGCTTGAGAATACATGCATGTAAAGTATGCATAATCAACTTGCAAGTGCATGTGGATTTTGCATTCTATATGTACACGCCCAATTGCACATCAACCATACATGATGTAACATTGAGTTAGAAAGTTGAATGAAGAAGCTTTGATATTCAATTCCAGTTACCCTTTTTTAATTGCACCATCTTGTTTCCATTACATTGCCATGCATACACACGAATTCTTTGAGAACGTACCATTTGTGGGAGTAGGTGATGCATCCTATAATAAATGATCCAGGGACAAGAAATAATTCATCTGCATAATATCTTTGTTAACGATCAAGTTCGAAGAATGCACCATTGCGCCAAAGCTTCTGAGTATAGAATTTCATCAAGAGTATGAAAAGATTTCATCTTATATGTGGAGAATTTTCTTCACTTTAATTTTTCTTTTTTTTTTTTATGTTTAAGCTAAAAGTTTTATAAATTCATAACAATCATGTTCAAGCTTGTTTGTGATGGAGCCTTTCAATTTCTATGCGTGATTTGAGATGAATGTGCTTGCTAGATTTGAAGATAAATCTAGATTTTTAGTTATAACCCAAACACAAATTGAGAAATAACCTAATCTATTGCTTTAGGATCAGCATGTGTGCTCTTTTTTATGTTTTAATTTGTGTGATGAGAGAGAGAGAGGAGATTTGAGAGATCCATGGAAACATACTGTGTTTTTTTATAAACGATTCATTCAATATGTTATAGAAACTTTGGTTGTTCACAAACGATTCATTCAATATGTTATAGAAACTTTGGTTATTCGAGGAAAAGTTAAAGAATTTTGATTACATTAGATTTGATGATTCAAGGAAATGTTAAAGAATTCCGATTACATTACATCGTCGAGAAAGTTTGGATATTTCTTTTTGAAATTCATAAAAAACAACTTTCAACTGGATTATTTATGTAGATTGATTTATTGACGTTAAACGGCTTAAAAATATTGAAGATAGACATCATGAATTTGAGAAACACTATAAATGTGCTAAACATATTTTTAATTAAACACTATGATTGTTGATTTTATATATAAAGCTTTTGAATTGCATTACTTCAATGAAGAGAATGGAAAGAATCTGATTGATTTGTTTGACAAGCATGAGTAACAAAGTGTACATGAAGATGAAGTGATTGATTCACACTTGCTTGGTGACTTCATCACTAGTCCATTTTAAATGAATGCTTTAATTATGTAATATGAAGTGCATGAAGTGTTTGAAGCTATGTTTTTTGAATATGATGCTATTGATTTTGGCTATGAGTTTATGAATGTGGGTTTGATTGAGAGCTAGAGGCCGGTCTAAAGTTTGAGCAGATTTAGATGTGTGTTTTTCTGTAGATGGATTTTTTTCAAGTTCTATCTTGGATTGCCATGAGATGCAATATCAAAGCTAGATCTGGAATGCAATAATTTTGTTTTAATGTTTCTCACGACTTGTCAAGCTTCCATGAGTGCGGAAAAATCGATCAAGTGGAGATGATGGATGAGGCCCAAAGCATAGCATTGAGAGAGCCTATTTGATTAGTAACAATGACTAAACCTTGATTTATTTGAACCATTTTCAATTGTTTTACATTTATAGGTATGCATGTTTTGATTTGTAATGAACACATGATTGTATTTCCATAGGCAGGATCATTCGAACATTAAATAATTTTTAAGAACCTTGAATAAAAAGGAAGGGTTTCAGCCATGACTAGAGATCAGAGTGATCTGATGCTTGTGAAGATGTGAGAGGAGATCTGTGTGTACATGTGATTGATGAAAATTTCTTTGAATAGGAACCTTAAGACACTCTTCTTTTTTTGCACGATGCCAAAGTTTCTGAGTATACAATTTCATGAGGAGTATGAAAATATTTCCTCTTATATGTGGAGAATTGTCTTCACTTTATTTTGCTCTGTTTCACATATGTTTAAGCTAAGAGGTTTGTTTGTCATGGAGCCTTTCAATTCCTATGCGTGATTTTAGATAGATGTGTTTGTAGGATCTAAAGAAAAATCGTGATCTTTAGTTATAACCCAAACACAAATTGAGAAATAACTTAATATATTGCTTTAGACTCACTTTCTGTACTATTATGTCTTTTTATGTTTTAATTTGTGTGATGAGAGAGAGAGAGAGAGGAAGCTCGAGAGAGCCATGGAAGCTTTGAAACTTTGGTGATGAGCCATGGAAGCTTTGAAACTTTGGTGATTCGAGGAAAAGTTAAAAGAGCTCTGATTACATTACATAATGGAGAAAGTTTCGAGATTTCTTTTTGGAATTCATTAAAAACAACTATCTTATGTAGTTTGATTTACTAGTGTGAGATGACTTAACAATATTGAAAATAGACATCAGAAATTTGAGAAACACTATGATTGTGCGAAACACATTTTTAATCCATATTGAACTGCAAATCTTCTTGTTGGTAAGATCATTTTGAATACTGTTGATGGTAGTTCTTTCACTTTGTCAAATGCTTTATTTGTGCCAGGGATCAAAAAGAACCTGTTATCAGTTTCTGCATTAGCCAAGATTGGCTTGGTTGTGAAATTTGTCGATGACAGGTGTACAGTTCATGATCTGTCAAATGGCAATGTGATTATTGCTTCTAGCATTTTATGTCGTGGGCTGTATAAGCTCATAGACTATGAAAGATCTAAAAAAGATTTGGCATGTGCAGTAAATGATTCTCAGGCTATGTCAGATGCAAAGCTTTGGCATGCACGCTTTGGTCATCTGAATTTTGCTAGTTTGCTACGCCTACAGAAATGTGAAATGGTGTCCTCTTTGCCCAAACTTGAGGGACCTGGAAAACATGTTTGTGAAGGCTGTATTTTGGGCAAAATGGACCATTCCTCCTTTCCAAAAGATGGTTCAGTTCGGGCTACATAGAAATTGCAGCTTGTACATAGTGATGTTTGTGGTCCTATGCAGACACCCTCTTTTGGAAATTACCTTTACTTCGTGACTTTTATTGATGGTTTTTCCAGGCATGCATGGGTATATCCACTCAAAGCAAAGTCCGAAGTGTTCATGTGCTTCAAACAGTTTTTGGTTTTGGCTGAAAATCTATCAGCATGTAAAATGGGCACCCTCCGTTCTGATCGAGGGGGGGAATATATGTCTTCTGATATTTAAAGCATTTCTGGCTGAACGTGGGATAAAACACCAGTGTAGAGTGCTGTATACACCTCAACAAAATGGAGTTGATGAATGGAAGAACAGGTCTCTTATGGAGATGGCGAGGTGTATGGTCAAGAGTCAGGCTTTACCTCATAGTTTCTGGCTTGAGGCTGTCATGTGTGCAGCATACGTACTGAACAGGTGTCCCACTAAAGCGCTGCAGTCTATCACTCCATATGAGGCTTGGCATGACCGCAAGCCATCTGTTGCTCATCTGTGTGTTTTTGGTTGTTTGGCATATGCACTAGTGCCTGAACAACATCACAGAAAATTGGATGATAAGGCAGTAAAATGTATTTTTGTTGGGTACAATTCTGAAAGTAAAGGCTATCATCTGTATCATCCACAGACTAAACGCATTCTGGTTAGCCATGATATTGTGTTTGTGGAAGATGCTATTTAGCCATTGCTTTCATGTACTAAGGAGACATCTGTTAGCTCCAAAGACATGTATGATACTTTGATGCCTCTTTTTATAGGTGGACAGTCTAGTGCTGGTCCTAATGAGGCAACTTCTCAGCCTTTGCAGGTTTCATATGATGATGCAGATCATTCTCTTTCTGATGCTGATTTACATGATGCACTTGTTGATGAGAGAGCTGATATTGAGCAGGCAAAAAGTATGCCAAAATGGCTTGTGCAGACTTTGCGTGACAGCAAATTAGATGCATCTTTGTCATATCGTACTCGTTCAGGCTCTCATAGTGCCTCCTTTGCATCAGATTGCTATGCTATGGCTGCGTCTAGTCTCTGTGATGAGAATGAGCCTGTTTCTTTTGATGAAGCACAGAATTCAGAAAATTGGATGGCTGCTATGCAATCTGAATATGATGCTATAATGAAGAATGGTACATGGTCTTTATGTGACTTGCCCCCTAGCAAGAAGGCCATTGGCACTAAGTGGGTATACAAGCTGAAGCGTAAACAGTTGACATGTATAAGGCTAGGCTTGTTGCAAAGGGTTATGCACAAGAAAGAGGCATTAATTTTGATGAGACCTTTGCACCTACATGCCGTATGACTACTGTTCGGAGTATTTGTGCACTTGCAGCCCATCATGGTTGGAATGTACATCAGTTGGACATTAAAACATCTTTTTGAATGGTGACTTGCATGAAGAAGTGTATGTTTTTCAGCCCCGTGGCTTTGTGCAGAAAGGGCATGAAAACCAGGTGTGCAGGTTAAAAAAGGCATTATATGGTTTAAAGCAAGCACCACGTGCTTGGTATGAGAAGATACATGCCTATCTGGTTGCACATGGTTTTGAGAACAGTCCAACTGAAAGCACCTTATATGTTAAGCGTGCCAATGATGTGCTTCTGATCATTGTTGTCTATGTTGATGACATGCTACTCAGTGGTCCTATTGAGAAGCATATTGCTGATTTCAAGGCTGATTTGCATGCCTCATTTGAGATGTCTGATTTGGGGCATTTGCATCACTATTTGGGCATTCAATTTATGCAAGTTGATGGTGGAATGGCTTTGTGTCAAACGAAATATATTGACACATTATTGCAGCGTTTTGGCCTTGAAGACTGTAAGCCTATTGCCACTCCTATGGAGACAGGTTTATGATTGAGTCTTCATGATGCTGGAGATGCATTTGATGCTGTTCTCTATCAGCAAGTTGTTGGATGCTTGATTTACTTATGCATTACTCGGCCAGATATTCAGTTTGCTGTCTCACAGATGAACAGGTTTATGCATTGCGCAAGAGTAAAGCATTGGTAGGCGGTTAAGCGCATCTTTCGCTACTTGAGTGGTACTCGGCTACTTGGGTTGTTTTATCCCAAGGGGGGATCACTACCGCCAGATTTGCATGCTTTTTCTGACTCTGATTGGGCTGTTCAGACACCTTATGGCTGATTTGGGTGTTGGTCAGTCTTCTGCGACCACCATCTTCACTGACAGTCAGAGCGCATTGGCAGTTGCGAGGAACCCTGTGTTCCATGCTCACACTAAGCACATTGAGGTGCATTATCACTATGTCAGGGAGAGGTTCTCTGCTAGGGAGATCAGCTTGGCATATGTGCCCATGCAGGAGAACATTGCAGACCTTTTCACAAAGGCTCTGCCTAGGGAGAAGTTTGAAGCTTTCCGTAAAGCTTTGGGCTTACTTCCTTTTGTGGAGTGATTTCCACATAGCTTGGCACTTCCTTATACATGAGTGCTAGCTCCTTGTTCACCGCATCACTTTGGGGGGGGATTTGTTGATATATTTAGGTAGTGATGTGTGTGAACACACTAGGACCGCTGGACACTTTTTTCCATCTTTAGGAGGTTTTTTTCCCCCGGCTTGTATATACGCCTATTGCCCTAATGGGCTTCTTATCTTTGTACATTCTGTGTGTTGTGCTCCAAGCTTCTTCTTCTTCCTTGTGCTGTTCGCGTGCTTCCGCAAACGTCTAACTCCAACAGTTGCATAATACAATAAAGAAATATGTCAAAGATCTTTTCATTTGTTTTTCTTCATCAATGGAAAATTCAAGTTACATGGAAAACCTAATCATTTTGACGTATTTGTGGTTGAGAAGAGTTGCATGTATTCATTGACTTTGAAAGTGCAAGAAAATGGATGTATAAATGAATGTGATTGAAGAACCTTCACGTAATGAGTCAAATTGAGAGAGTCGATCTCATCCCTTAACAATATTTGATGTGCTCCAAATAGGACAATGTCAAGGGCACCTTGTGTGCAGCCCTAGACATGCATATTCCCCACAATGTATAATCATTAGTTTTTCCTTTGAAAGAGCATTGGCCTATCTGAGACATCCACTTGTAGCTTGCTATTTTGGAGGGAGTCCACAATGGGTAGACTCCTCTCAAGGTTAATATCTACTTTGAAAAGAGTAGCATACTCTATAATCAACTTGCGTTTACACACTTTTCAATCTCATCCAAAACTTCCTACATCCTTCTCCATAGTTGGCAAATGTACACCATCTCTCTGTGTGTTGTATCTTCTAAACTACAGTTTCAGAGCCATACTACATAAGTAGTTAGATTCATCTAAGTAGGTATGTTGTTGCACTTGTTTTATTAAGCATATACAAGAGAGCTTTGTGTTCTAAAAAAATCTTGAATTAGTTCTTAATGGGATAATTTCTAAACTTTTTCACTGCATAGACCATACCTAAGCGTTCTCATTTTGTTGCGGTATAATTCTTCTCAACACTCTTTACTTGGTGTATGACACATGCAATGGCATACATATGAATGAGTTAATATTAAAAGTCACAATGGCCCATGGATGCTTTGACCTCTTTAGCATTCTCTAGATGTGGTAAACGAGCTATAAACTTTGATCCTTTCCACATCTTGACAAGGCATCTGAGTGTTACTCCATTGAGACTCCCTTTTGTTGAAAATCAAGTGGTCATAAAGTACTTTGGATTCTTAGGATCTCTATACATAGTAAATTTATGGGTTTACCCCTCAAAATGATATTGCTAGGTATCAAAAACGTCCCTTATGGCAAGAAGTTCTTTGTCATGGATTTCATGATTTATCTTAGGGGGGAGAATTTCCTTGAATAGTATGCAATTGGATGTAATTTTCCATCATCCCCATGCTGAGATAGAATGGGCCCCAATGAAATGTTTGATGCATTTGTCTCCACGAAAAAAGGCTTAGTATGATGAAGATGAACTAGAAATGGAGCATTGGTGAATGCTGATATCAAGGCTTGAAACTTTTTTTTGCTTCTTCGTTTCAAGAGAATTTTGTATGTTTGATAATCTTGGTAAGTGATGCCACTATCTTGGAATAATACTTGATGAATGTTCTATAAAAGTCCGCAAAGCCTATATAAAATTGTACATCTCTAACATGTGAAGGTGTTCGACAATAACGAAATGTCTCGATCTTCTTACGATCCATGAATGTTCCTTTTTCTGAGATAATGTACCCTATAATTCCACTTATGTATTATGGAAAAACCATTTCTCCTAGCTTCTAGAGAACTATTTTTACATGACCTTCATGCTCTATATCTTTGGAAAATATAAAGATATCTTTCTACATGACCTTCATGCTCTATATCTTTGGAAAATCATCTAATTATTCTTGAAATCCATCTTTCATCATATGTTCAAAGCGTGTTGGTGTGTTTGTTAGACAAAATGACATAACTACATATTTAGAATGCCCATACCTTGTGGAAATGTTGTCTTTCATTCGTCTGCTTCTATGATCTTGACAAGGTTGTAAGCTCGTCGAAGGCAAATCCTCCTTAAAAACTTTGCTTTTCCAATGCATTCGAAAAGCTTTGATGTAAGTGCTAGATGATATCTATTGTTTATACGTAGATCATCTTTCATGGATGCTTGAGTTGGCCCATGGCATGGATCATATATGTCAGTTCCTTCCTTTCTACATGTTTAAAGGTTTTGGCTCCTACGTACATTGGATTCTTTTGGATATCTTGATGATTGATTTTATTATTCACCCAATCAAAGTTTGGAATATGTTCTTTCGCAAGGCCATTCTAATGATAATAAGATTTATGAGACTTGGTATTACATTGAGAAATATGTGGGAATCATGATCACCAAGATGAACTCATAATGGTGTGCTTTCCTTGGTAATATTCGCAGATGCTAGAGGTCATCCATCTACTACTTTAGTAACTACTAGATTCTTCTTCGAGAATACTAGAATTGTGTGTCTCTTTACCAATCCATCATTGATGCAACATGAGGAGGATCTTGAATGGACTAAGGTTATAAAGGAAAGGGACTTCCTAGGCATGATCAACTTGATAGGGGCAAGGCATGTTTCTATATTGCTAAAATCACTAGACCCATTCTTATATCATGGTTTGGCTATATGGCCTTCTTTACAGCTATACTTATTTGGATCCCTCTAGAAGGGTGGTTGTACCCTTTTAGAGGAGGTTCTTTTCTTTGGGAAATTTAATGCAATATGCCCAAGGTTTTTATAATAGAGCCATAACTTTTCATCTCTCATTCTCTCCTTCTCCTATGGGGCTAGGGGTTGGACACTAGTTACATATATCGGCATAGGTTCAAGCAACGACTCTTCGTTAGGAGTGCAATGGATAGTTTTCCATTGGAAAGGTTGTTCTTCTACTTGTTTTTCTTGTTTCCTTTCAAAAAGGTGGTTATCACCTTGAATGGATTAGGTGATGTATTCATTCAATGTCTTGACCTTTGACAGTGTGAGCAGAAGGTCCTTCACACCATCTCTTAAACCCCATCAAAATTTTCTTATGAAACAATTCTCATGCCAAGTGAGATCACATATCAACTACCTGAATTCAGATGCATAGGTAGAGGCATGGCGGTTATCTTGACGTACCTTTTGATGTTTTTTTGCCACTTGATTGGTGTCTACATCTCCAAATGTGGTAGAAAGCTCTCCAAAAACTACTCATAGTCACAAAGAGCCTCCATGCTCTTTTCCAAGATTGGAGCAAACCATGATAGTGCTTGAACACAAAGCAAGATTACAATAAAACTAGCCTTGATTGCATTGTTTGTGTGTCTATCATGTTGCTTTTACTTGTTGCAAGAATTCGTAGAACTTTGTACAATCATCAAGAATTTTTCTGGAATACAAATCTTAGCTTCATGAAAGAAGAAATAGGGTGTGAATGTATTTGATTGCTTCCTTGACTTGTTTGAAGATTCCCAATACACTCCTACAAATCTTGGACTACTATGTGTAGGTGTAAAAGATGTGACACAATGAGTTACGTACTAGACTTGTTCCTAGGGATTGTTAAGTGATGCCACAATATGATGAAGTATGTTCTCTATGATACATAGTCTTGGATAGAAGATAGTATTTTCAAAATGTCATAGAAGTGCTAGACTATGCCCTCCGAATAGACTTGAACAAGATTTGGAAAATATGCTTTTGATTTGAAGATCACCCATACATAGGAAATTATACAAAAATATAGAATTTTTACAAGAAGTTCCAAAATCGGGGACTCGTAGGTGTGGAAAACTAGATTAGATGGATACAAGAGATTCCACAACCCAAGATTGTAGGTATGAAACCATTATTTTAATTACAAGAATTTTCTTGAGGGAGATGGACTAGGTATAAAAATAACTGAACAAGATCTTCTACTGTGAGACTATAGGAGGACAAGAAGGATGTCTGATAAAACTAGAACAAAGCACAAGAATAGAACTAGAATTGGAACTTGAAAAGTACTTACTTGGAGATCAAGACTCCTTGAGTTTCCAACACAAGAAAGACTTAGGATTTATGTGGCCAAGTCCTTCATATATAGGTTTTCAAGGGTAGCTACAAATTAATAGTTTCATGCACGATATCAACAATCCAAAATAGGACCTCCCAATGTCACAATCAAACAAGTAGACAATCGATCTTAGGTTTTGGATGTTCCAAATGCAATGGTAACACTAGTTTATCCAAATTTTGAACCAAATATGAGATATAAAAAGTCACATGAAAAATAATGTTTAGGATGGTTTCCTTCGTGTCCATGACAAATAGAACTTTTCTCTTAACTTTAGTACCGAGTCTTGATTTTATTGTCTTCTAAAAGCTCTTACGATGTCAAAAGTTCAAATTATCCTCAAAGTTGTGCCAAGTACAACATATAGTTACCCCTGCTAATGCAACCATGGAGTGCAAAAGTATGAGTTTCTCCCAACTTCTGGATGTTAGAGGTCTTGTTTATATTTCTTGGATCTTTACTTGATGTCTTAGGCGTACAACAATCATGGATTGATCAACTACTAATTTGCAATCTTTTCGATTTGTGTATGTGTCCTAAAGCCTAGGGGTTCTTATTAATTACTATTTGTTTAAAACAATAGATTTTTCAATGTCAATTTTGGAAACCATCATAGATATCTGGGAAGGTCTTGAATTTGCAAATGAGTCTAAACAAGAAGTAGTTTTCCTCAAGATCGACTTTGATAAAGCCTACGACAGGCTAGAATGGGACTATATTCTACAGTCGCTACAAGATCTTGGATGTAGTCAGAAATTCACCAAGATGATCGCGACCCTTCTCGAAAACGCATCGACCCAAATTAACATTAATGGAAATCTTTCAAAGGTGATCAAACTTAGAAGATCTATCAGACAAGGGTGCCCATTGGCTCCCCTTCTCTTTGCCATTGCCACAGAAGGGCTTAGCAGGCTGGTGGAGCATCAGGTGGAAGCTGGTAACATTAAAGGCCTTCGTTTGCCGCATGACCACAGTCAGATCACCATGAGACTTTTTGCCGACGATATGAACGCTTTTGTGCACAATGATAGTACCAGCCTTGAGACGTTCTGGAAGTGTCTTGCTACTTTTTGTGAAGCCTCTGGATCCATAATCAACCACTCTAAGACCGCCTTTAGAGCTATTGGTGGGGCTCAGCCCGACCTCCTCATTGATCATGGCTGTCAAATCATTCCGCAGGGCCAAATTTTTCGGCTTCTTGGGATTCCCTTGGGGTTTGGCGTATCTATGGAACAGCGGTGGAACTGGGTGCTTGCCAAACTCGAAAACAAGCTTAACTATTGGAGAGGTATGCAAATCAATCTTGCTGGTCGTGCTATGGTTATCAACACGTTCCTCTTATCTTCTACCATTTATTTCCTTTCTTGTTGGAGACCGAAAGAGCATGATCTGTCTAAACTGGATAGTATTTGTAGAAACTTCCTTTGGACGGGCGACCACAATAGGAGGGGGGTGCCTAAAATCAAATGGTCCATCTGCACCAGCCATAGGGATAGTGGGGGACTTGGTATCTTGGACATTGGGTGCATGGCTAACAAATTGTCGGCCAAATGGATGATTAAGGCTTGGTGCAACGGGGAGGCCTCGTGGGCCAAGCTGATCTTCAGAAACAAAAATGAGTTGGCACTCATGGGCTTCCCAAATTGGAAGAACCTTGACATCTTGACCTTGTTGTTTTCCTCGATCCCCGTCTTCCCGAAAGGCTCTAATCTGGTGTGCTCCCTTTGGAAGAGTTGGAATAAAGTCAAAAGCTTCACAAGAATAAGTGAAGACTGGAAGTGGGCTGCCGGTATCAGACAAAACAACTCTATCTGGTTTCCGATCCATGGCATCCGGAGTGTGGAATCTTGGAACATTCAAAATGCCAAGAAGCTATGGAACAAAGGCTTCAAAAAATGGAAACATCTCTGGAAACAAGACACCAACCGCTGGATCAACTTTGAGGATATTGATCCTAGCATCAACATTTCGCATGAAGAATGGAACACGTTGCAAAGCAGATGTCTCGCCTGGGACCGACACAAAGTTCGCCTTCTCATGGGACACGACATGTCGAGCTCGCTTGGTCTCAAATGGCACAATGGGAATAGTCTATCAAAAGTCCCGAACATCAAAGAAACAATCGACTATCAGGTTAACCTCAACAAAAAGTGGTGCCTGTCATGGACGCGGCTTCGGTGGGACATGAAGTTCATGGCTATCTGGCACCCCCTCATAGAAATCAAAAAGTCTGTCCTCTTATGGCAAATCCTTCATCATGGAATCTGGACCAACCTTAAGGCTAGCAAATCTTGTGGGATCCCTCCCTGGTGCAAACGCTGCCACCGGTCTATCGAAGATGTTTCACACATCTTCTTTACCTGCCCCAACTCCAACAGACTTTGGCAGGTGGTTGGAAAGAGAATTAGACTTCAAAAACGTCTCAGTTGGCAGCAAGCCCTGCTGGGAGAAGCGATCGGATGCTCCGCGACTCTCTGGAACGCCATCAGAGGGGAGGTCCTATGGAAAATCTGGCGAGAAAGATGTGCTTTCAACTTTGGTGACCCCCCCAAGGAGTGGTCTATTGAGAAATCATTGTTCCTCCTTGGCAAAAGGATTGTCAACTGTAAAAAATCCCCCCCCTTTAGGCATCATCAAGTACTCCTTTTGATCGATAACAAGCTTAAACCCAAGTGGGCCCCACATGAGGGTGATGAGAGGGTAATTAACCTTCTTTGTAATGTCATCTAAGCTCTGTAAAAGCTTCCCCTGCTTTGTGGGATTTGGGGGGTCCCGTGGGCACTAGTCCCCTTCTCTTGTACTTTTCTTTATTTAATTCAAATCCGAGAGAGTAGGCTATTGCCGAACTTCCTTTCTATTAAAAAAAATAGATTTTTCAATTGGTCATTTCTCTGCATGTGTGGCACTTGGTCTCACTTATGGTTTCTTTTGATAGCACAGTAACTAGATTATCGTCCTTACCAATTGGGAATGCCTTACTTGCTCTTAGTAGGTAAAAACCACGTGTTCACAAAGTATCATTGTGATGCATGGGGTTCCTACAAAGGGAAATTATGAAATGCACAAGGGATCCTTTAACAACCCTTTTCATAGCTAACTAGTTAATATGTTCTCTTATTGAACCAAAACTTGTCAGAACACCTAAGGATAGAATTCACGATTGCGTTGACGAATGTCTTTGTCTAGAGCAACCGTGACATAATCATGAGCCCTTTTAATGACAATTATCATAGAGTTATCCTCAATGCTTTAGGGTATCAATGATGCATAATTGCACACCAAGTACCTAGGTCACAATGTATGATTTCTCTATAGAGCAATTTGGTTTTGTACCTATCTCAAATTTTAGTTCTTTCTAGCTTGTCTTAATCTCTTAGACATTTGATTCGTGTGATATGGTTGGATTCTTCAAAAAACCTTCAAAACTTAAGTTTTGAATTGGGGAAACTTCTCTCTTCTTGTTTTCAAGCTCTCCAAACTCACAATACAATTGTTTTATTCATGTGACCTTTCTTTTGGTAGTACACTATTTTCTTCAAGAATAAAACCTCTACAAAACCTTCTAACCACTTTGTCTAGTCACCTACGCTACTCCTAGAAAGAGGAAGATGATAAAGGAAGACTGTCTACCTATTCTCCTACGTGCTCATACTACTAAAAGAGAGGATGATTATGAAAAACAACATAAAAGTACACAAATAACTCTTCAGAAAACAAACAAGTTCTCACCAAAACCTTCAACAAGGGTTTTCATCACATCTCCCAAGATTCAAGCTCCAATCGAGACATTGAAGAGTAGCAAGATCCCTAACAATAGGGCCAAAACTATTATTGGACCTGCTAGCACAAAGCTTAATTAGCTTCTAGTGGTCCTAGATCAATGTTAATGTCAACTTGAGTATGTTTACCCTGTTCAAGTGTATGGAGACGTTCCACCACAAAGTTATGGAGGTCAAACATGCACTCTTGAAGAAGGTCATCCTGAAAAACATGCACAAACAATAATAAATACACATTTAGATATGCAAAAACACTTACCATATGTGGAGATGAGGTTAAGAAAATTCAAGCACACCATGGAAGCTCCTAATGAGAAGTGATAAAATAGGCAAAGAAGCAAGGTGCACGAAATTTCACTTCATGTATTCAAAACATTGTGTGAATGTTATGGTATTTGTCCTTTTATACTAATGGACATGTTCTCCTCACATGAAATTGGACAAAAATCACTTAAAAAAACCAAAACGAGTTATGAAAAGTGTTTTAGGTGGGAATGTGTAGAAAAATCATCCACATAAGCTTCTCGATTCTTTTGCAAAAGTTCCTTAAAAATGTGACACATTATTATTTGGAAGGTAAAATATATAGATGGCTAGCAACAAAGAGTTCTACACTCTTGGAGGAGTTGTGCTCTACATCTGGAGACATTTCGAGGAGTTTATGTGAGCCAACATACTGGGAGTAACAAGTCTACATCTATCCTGCTTGTTCATTCACTAGTTTTGTGATTTAGGATAATCAAAATTTGGGTTTCCTATAAAATAGCACTAAATATTTCATATTCTCCATATTCTCATATGCAAGCTCTTCATACTTCTTAGGCACACAATTTCTTGTATCTAGTTCCTATTTCTGCCTAGATTTAGATCTTGTCAGTTTGTATCATATTCACACATTGTAATTTGACATTGTAATATAAGATAGTGTAGGTGAGCATCCTAGCTTACTGTATACATCGAAGATCTTGTATAGTCTCCTTATATCTCTCACTCATCTATTTTTGAGAAAAAAGCTTAAATCAAGAGGCCAACAATAGCATAAAGGAAGGTGACTCCTATCAAGGTAATTCAACTAGTCCTCTATATGTAGATAAGAAAGGAAAGAATCTGAAAGGATAGATAAAGAAAGAAGATGAAGAAGGGACTTCCCAAGCCAACTTTGCAAGCAAAAGCAAGTGGAAAGGGAAGAAGAAAGGGCCAGAGCATGACAAATTCAAAAATCAAAATGTGCAACCATGTGCCATCTATGGTCAGACCAAGCACACCACTCAAAATTGTTGGTTCAATGGAAATACCCAGAAAAGGAATTGGAATATGTGGATATGGCAATGTAGAAGTAGAGGTGGACACAACTTCAATAATAACAATAGAGCCCATAATAGAAGGGATTACAACAATTATTCTAAAGATCAACAACATGATGACTCATTGCTTCTAATGAATTCAAGCCACAAGGAAGATAAAGAAGATAATCATTTACACTGGATAGATTAAGGATGTTCAAATCATGTTGCATGCAAGATGGCTCTCTTATCTGACTTGGAGATTCCAAAACATAGACATGAAGTCCAAAAAAAGGATGACACAAAGAATAATGGGGAGAAGATTGGTAATGTCAAAGCTTCCAATGGTAGGACAAACATTCTAAGCAAGGCACTCTATGTTCCCACTATTGCAAAGAGCCTAATAAGTGTAGGCAAAATAGATGAGAAGGGCTTGCAAGTTATGTTCACCCAACATGGAGCTTATGTGCGAGATCCATGTCAAGGCTTCAAGACGATAACCAAAGGTGAGAAGCATGGAAGGCTCTTTACTTTTTAAGTAGGAGAATCCAAAACATAAACTCTATTTAACTTTGGGTCTCAAACCCTAATTGAGCTTGAAGTGTGGCATAAGAGGCTAGCACATGTGAATGAAAGAACCTTGAAGGATATATGCAAGGATCAAAGTGTTATATGACTGCCAACATAAACGCATGATCAACGGATGTGATGCATATTAGATTGGGAAAGCACAAAGACAACCAGTCAACCACAAAGGCTACATCCACAACATATTGGACTTAGTATGTACAAATGTATGTGGTCCAAGCCAAGAACCTTGTTTAGCAATATCAAGGTATTATATCTCATTTATTGATGGTCATAGTAGATGGACTATTTTGTACTTCATCAAAAGTAAGATTGAGGTGTTTCATTGCTTCAAAACGTACCTAGCGCATGTGGAGAATCATACAGGTATATCACTTAAGAAACGTAGATCTGATGGAGGGGGAGAATATTTCTCCAAGGAATTTCACGAGTACTTGTAGGATAAAGATATTAATAGGGAAGTGACTACGAGATATTATCCTCAATTGAATGGAATTGCAAAAAGAAGAAACAAGCCATTAGTTGGATCAACTAGAACATTGCTTGAAGAGAAGTGGTTGCCACATAATTTGGGCAGAGGCTACTTCAATTGTTGTGTACATTGTCTGGTGGACTACCATCCAAATCACTTCAAGGTATGAATCTATATGAAGCATGGAATGGAAGAAAACCAAGTCTAGGAGATTGCAAAAAGTGTTTGATTGTTTAGCTTATGTTCATGTACCTTCACAAATTAGAGGCAAGCTAGATGAAAGGGAAACAAAGGTGGTATTTATTGGATATGATTCAACTTAGATGGGTTACATGCTCTGCAATCCTTCAACCAAGAAAATTCACTACAAGTAGGGATGTTGTGTTTGAAGAACATAGGTCTTGGTATGATTAAGACAAATAGAAGGTAAGTCTACCATATAGTCTTAATCCTAATTTCCATCAATCAGGAAGCAAGCATGATACACAAGTCTAGGATCTAACAAGTAATACAGATGATGACCAAGATGAAAGGGAAAAGGATTACAAGCTATGGAATTCAGGAGGCAACACAAAAATAAACATGGTATACAAATGGAAGTGAATATAGAATCATGTTTTACCATCTCCTCATATCTCTGAATCAAAACTCTACTTCAAATGTAACTAATATGACTAAATTCACCAACCTTTTGGCTGAATGTTTGGATTACCTCTCTGGTGTACCTAGATCAGATTTTGTACCTAGATAAAAAACTTACAACCAACTTACAACACAAGGTTGGCTGAAAACAAAAACTCATCTCATCTTCAAATTTGTCTTCTTAGATGAGATCTCTTGCCATGAAAGAGATCATCAAAACTGTCAAGAACAACCTCTAGATACCTGTTTTGATGTAGCTAATGCTTTCACTTTCAAAGAATGTATGAAAGCACTTCTTCAATCCTTCAAATCTCTTCATAACTTCTCTTCTAAGATATGACTTGCAAATGATAATCTGATAGTAGAAACTAATACCTGTGATTTGATTTTGATATGGTTCCTTCATTTTGATGTAGCCTTCTCTTCATCAAGTCTTGGTCTTTAAGTAATACTTCTGTAAAGTATCTTTACTCTTCCAAAAGTATTCAACTGCTAACAGATCATCAACTTCATACTCCACACTGATGAATAAACATGTGACTGAATTGTCTAATGCTCAAATCTCTACTCATCTAGATTAAGTATGTATATCATATGTCAAATGTTAGAAGATGCATTGAAACCATATATTGTAAACCAGGAAGTCTGGCAACCTGGGAATCTGAGAGTCTGGGTGCTCTGATACCAAATGAAGGAAATTTAGTAGGCCCAAAATTTATACCACACGTCCATGGTTCCATAGGTCCGGGATCTAAAATAGAGATTCCAACAATCTTCCAATATTGACAAAACATGAACATACCACACTTAATCATACAAATGATGAGACAAAGATAGAGAGAGATTAGACAACATGTGTAAAGTGTTACATAAGCCACTGCTTACTCACACTATTATATATACAAATGTCGATTTACAATGTGGGAGCAAAATTCTCAACCACTCTATGTGAACAAAAATAGATGGATGAGTGAATGTACAGAATTTACAAGAATATTTAGATGTAGAGATAGAAATTTGAATATGTATGAGATGTGTGACCTGATAGGTTGTAGAAGAGTGTATATGAGTGACAAAAAGAGGAAAGATCAGTTGGAAACTCATATTCAACAAACCCTAATTTGAATTTAGGCCATGGTAAACCCTAAATCAGATGTGTATGCGAAAGATCACATACTTATAGAATTAGCATAGAATGCTAACATGTTGCTGCTAGAAATCCTCATACTCATGTGAACACACCTTCTCTAACACCTCATATGAATGTGCATGTAGCATGAATGTACTGATTCTCCTTTACATATGTTGAATAGGACTCCTCCTGATATGGATGTCACTACCTCCATAAGATCCAAGTAGTACCTATGTGCATAAAGAGAATATGTACCTGAATTCTTAACATAAGATGCGAATCTTATGTTAACCTCCATCCAATGTCTTTGAAGTACACGGAAATCTTCATGTAGAAGACAATCTTCAAATACATCATGTAGATAGCTGATCCACACCACCAAACTGCTGATGGCAAAGTCCCCTCCATAAGCAAGAGTGTGAGCACACTCTTCTCCAAGAAGAACTCCATAACTGCTCCTAGAGTGCACCATGGCTGCCCCATGTGTGCTAGAGCACCACCTCTACTGAGGGACCAAAGTTGGCGTAGCGATTGGTGTAGGACGTTCTAAAAAGTGACCATAGCACTTGTTTATATAGGTTTTAAAGCTCCATGTGAAAAACTCACTAAAAAAGCTCCTTATTTTAATCTCATCGCTTTTTAAATTGCTTTTGCTTTATTTTAAGTGAGTTTGCTTTATTTTTAAATTTGCTTTTAGTTAACTTTAAAAATAGCTTCTTGACCTTATTTTTCACACTTCTGACTACTTGATGAATGATGCGACAACATTTTTATGATTCTCATGCCGAGAGCTATCATATGAGGTCAAAACCATAAATTAGCAAAAAATTAGGGCTAGGGTTTTCTCCCAAATCTGATCTCTGATGACTGAATGTCATATACCATTGGAAAGCTCTCTTCAAGCTCTACAAGATAGGCTCATAAAAACTTTACCATTTTTGTGCCAAAAATAACTAAGTACCAAAATTAGGGTTTCTCTCCTAAATGGATTTTGGACTGATGTGACATTGTTTTCCAAGAGAATGCTCCAAGCAAGCACCTAGAAGATCAACAAGGTAAAAGATAAAAATAGAAAGGTATGGATATGATTCCACATTTGTCACAAAGCATTCAATTTTCTTGGAAAAAGACTCAATTTAAAAGGAACTCTTAAAATATAAAGAGGCAAAGGGAAACCATAATTGGGAAATGTCTATGAAAGAAGAAATAGATGTAATGAAGGACATGAATACTTGGGAATTGGTTCCAATGTCTTCAAATCATAAGGTAATTGGTTGCAGATGGGTATATAAACTTAAGAGGAACTTAGATGGATCCATTTCCAGGTACTAGGCCATATTAGTTGCCAAAGTATGTTCACAAACTCATGGCATAGACTGTGAAGAAACGTTCTCACAAGTTTTAAAGATGATTACATGCAGAAAATTGATAAGTGTAGCTACTGCTAGAAATTGGAGACTCCTCCAACTTGATATGAAAAATGCACTTCTAAATAGTTGGATAAGTGTAGACGTATACTTTTCAAATCCTCTGGGATTTGAAAACCTTAATCATACATCTTATGTTTGGAGACTTAAGAAAGCATTGTATGGATTCAAACAAGCTCTTAGAGCTTGGAATTACAAGTTGGTTACATAGCTTCAAGATCAAAGATTCAATGCTAGCAACTTAGTTCCTTCTTTGTTCATTAAAAAGAATCACAATGAGGTTATCTATTTGTGTTCATATGTAGATGACATAATTGTGATAGGTGGTGACTTGAATGACATTCAAAGGATCAAAAAACATATGCAAGAGGAGTTGAAATTTAGTGACTTAGGTGAACTCAAATATTTCCTAGGTATGCACGTGATTTATATAGATGAAGGGGTGTATCTAAATCAAAGAAGATATATTTAAGTCCTACTTCTGGAGTTCAAAATGGAGAAAAGCAAGCTTATAGGTACAACTTTTGAAATGAATCATAAACTAGGTGTTTATGAAGGAAAGAAGATTGATAAGCCTAAAGAGTATCAAAGCTTAATTGGTAGCTTGATATATGCTACACATACAAGAACACATATATCCTATAATGTGGGAGTGCTTAGCAATTTCATGCACTCAACTGAAGACCATGGATGGAAGCTACAATGAGAGTACTCAAGTACCTCAAAGGAACACTTAATGAAGGCATCTTCTATCCTTACTCTTCACATTTGGATATCAAAAACTATTCAAATGTAGATTGGGTAGGGGCAAAGGATAATAGAAGAAGTAGCTCTAGGTACTTAGAATTTGTAGGGTCAAAATTGGTTTCTTAGAGTTCCAAGAAGCAACCATCATTTTCTTTATCTTCAACTGAGTCAAAGTATAGAGATCTAACTATTGCAGCTCAAGAATCAATATGGCTCAAAGAGTTATATTTAAATTTGGGACTTGTAAGTTTCAAGCCTCACATACTTCGAGATAATATTAGTTCCATGCATCTAGTTACAAATCCAATTTTCATCCAAGGATAAAGCACATAGAATTCCATTACCACTTTGTCAAAGAGAATTTTATGGCAAAGGAAATTGACTTATCATTTGTTCCTATAGAGAAGCGAATAGCTGAAATAATGAAAAAAACACTTGATGGAATAAAGTTATGCAGATTCAAATCTATGACAAATATTCAACCTATGAGAGAATGAAAACTCAAGCATACTTGAGCTTCAAGGGGAGTTAGTGGAATACCAAGATCTCATTATGCTTGAGTTGATTTCACACTATTTATAAAACATCACATTGATGTTGCAATACATACATTTCATATGGAACATTTATGTGCACTCATAGTGTATTCAATGTTTAGCCATATATGATCACTTACCCTTGTAAGTTCCAAGATATTTACACTTGTAAAAGGGGAAAGCAATACCTGAGAGATGGCTTAGGGTGGTGTAAAGTGCAAGGAACAAGGTGAATACGATGGAAGGTTGGTGAAGAAGGGTTGTGTATCCGCTTTGCTATAACAACCTAGCCTTATTGGTCGTGAGCTAGTGCGGTCAAATTTGCAATGGAATCTTTTTGTATGTGAGTAAGAGCCCTATTCCACGAATATCTTGAAGGAGGAGTTGATTGGATTTGCACCACTACACTGTCATCATGCGTGCTGGCCATTTTTTCAAGCTTCTGCATCCATTCTGGGACTTTGACTTCAAGTGTGTCCAATCCTTCAGTTGTTTGTTGGCCACCTGGCATAGGCATATGAACATAAGGTTCCTCATATGACTCTTCTACTTCAATGGGCACCAACTCTTTCGGTTCCGATTCTATGACAGGGGAGGGTTGTCTTTCCTATTGAAGTAATTGACCTTGCAATTCGGGAACCCGTTCTTTGAGTGCATTCACCTCTATAGTAGTTGATATAGAGTTTGTGACCTTTTTTTGCACTTCTTGTGCCCTTAGCTATCTACAAAGGGTGTCCCTTTCTTTTTCCAAGTCGTCATTCACTTCAAGAAGATCAGCATATGTCTCGAGGATGGTTTTCATTGCATCCGAAGGAACAACTTTAAACCTTTCTGGAGGAGAGCCTTCCATTGCTCCCTCCAAATTCTCTTCGTTTTGATATTGAAGTCATTTGTTCTCTTCTAGAGCAGTGGCCATTTGCCTCCACTGTAATGCCAGATTATGCCGTAATCGGATATTGTCGGCCTGATGAACTTCAATCATGGCTTCTAGTTTTTGAATGTCTTGAGAAGTTGGTGGATGAGGATGATCTAATAATGTTTGGTGGGCTTGCTCTAGAGTAGTATAATGTTGGTTGAGTTCTGTGTTCTCTTCTTCTAAGTTTGTCAGCCGCTTCTATAGTTGTTGTTGTTCCGCAAGTAGAATGCGATGATGATCTTCTAAAGTCTCATATTCGGTCTACAATTGATATATACATTGATGTTATGTAGAAAAAATATTATTTACATTCAGGAATCTTGGGAAAGTGGAGGATGTAGGGGGAATGGGAAAGGGGGGAGGGTTCGTGAATGAAGTGGAAACAAGAGGTGAGGTGGGGGGAGGGGGAATAGGAGATTGTGGTAGTGTGGGGGGAGGGAGTGGTGTCATAGCTGGTGATGTTTCCATGCTATCAAAAGTGTATGTAACCGTGTAAATGGGGATGGTAGGTGCGATGGATGTGATGTCCGTGAACAATTTGAATGTAGGTGTGGCAGCCCATCCAAAGTGGGTGTGAGAGGGAATGGGAATTCCTATAACATCAGAACAAAAACTATAACCGAGATGTGATATGGATGACCAGAGGGTTGTGAAAGCATGTTCAGTGGTAGTGGATATTACGGTGGTGGTGTCATGAGGAGAAGTTTGGTATTCAGTGAGGGGTGAGGTGGGTGGGTTTGGGGGTGAGGGTCTAGAGTGTGGTGACAGCAGTGTATCATGGTATTCTTTCGTGTGTGTAGTGTCTGTTGGTGCCGATACATCTATATGAATTTGCTTCCTAGATCGAATGGCGCGGGTAGGCACTCATTGTTCAAAGCGATGAATGTGAGCGATGACCGAGTGAATGGCTTCATCAAGACCAAGTGCATCACGGTGAAGGTTCAAGGACTCGATGAACTGCTCATCTACCCCTTCTTCTCCTAACATTTGAGTTATCAATAATTTGCCTATTTCTAATGAAAAATTGTGATGCTCTTGAACTCTCTTCACGGTCTCATACAATCTTTTCATCTGTGCCATATAGGCTGGTGTGCCCACAAGCTCTGTAATGTCCTCCTGTTCTTGGTCATGCTGTTTGTCTAACTCCTCTTCATCAGTCTCTTCTTCGTCTTCGTTCACTTCTACTACTACGGGTTGAGTTGGGGTTGTAGTCTCTGTAGTCGATTGCGGTCCTTGAGTCTGGTCTTCCTCCATCTCAAGATTTGCCTCATTAATTAGTCTAGCAATTTCTTCATCGGTTAAGTCATCCAAAGTGTAGCCCTATGCAAATTCCATTCCTGAAGGAATAGGTGGAAAGACAAGGTTTTGTCCCTCTGCACTCTGCCTGGGTAACCGAATCGTGAATGGGCGAACATGTCTTTGTTGAGGTGGTGTCATATCTAGTGTGAGGGTGGCACCCCTTGCCTATGCACAAGGTATTTGAACGTATCCTCTCATTTTCTTTGATGGTGGGCCTGCCGTTGATGCCGGTCTTTGGAACTCTTGGACTCTAGACCATACCAATGCTCTATGCATGGCTACATAATAAGCCAAACACCTGTAAATGATTTGTGTAAGCGCGCAACATCCATGAAGTTCATTCTTTTGTTTCTTATTCCACCGCTAATGTGCTAGGTGAATTTGATCAATAATCCAATGGGCCATATTGATGGTGAGGTTTTCGGTTTCCGCCAAATACAAACTGAACCAAATTCTCTTTGCTAGCATGGTAAAGCGTTCTTGAGCAAGGAAGGCAAAATGTTGCATGATTGTGCATAAATGGAGAGCAATGGTCGGTGTCATGGCCACCATATGCTTCAGTTTGTTGAGATCCTTGTGCTTCATTCGTCCAAGAATTAGAATTTCTTTTTCTATTGGAATGTGCATGCCCTTCATGTCTAGTGCTTCCCGTACTAAGTTGATGGTTAGCTTAAATCTTTTTAATTCATGTCCTTGTGTTAATGGGGGAAGCACAAAGGTGCTATCTCCTCCTTTGGCTCTATTAGGGGTGAGAGTGCTGATCAGCTAGGAGCAGCGCAATAAATTGGGTTTGGGCAACATTGCTCTAAAATAGTTATCCAAGCCGACTTTAGTCCATACTGATCTCATAACTTCTACATTCTGGTACTTTTCAAACACGCGAGCAAAGAAGTGGTATCTTCCCCACTTGCCATTGAATTCTATTTCAGCTTCCCTAAAGTAGGTACCCTCTCCTAGTGGTCATGCAATGTCACTAAACGAATGGGCATCTTTGCCGACCTGCGAGGTGTGTCCTTGTGGAGGGTCTTGAATCGGAAGTACATGAACCACCCTAAGTTCTTGAGGTCTTTATGTCAACTGTTCCTTGAGGAGGAGGGTTTCAATGTCGACTATTTGAGAGCTTGACCGTACTTGTGAACTGGTTCATGTCACTTCTGCCATGCTACTGCTTTTCTTGCTCATTTTGTGAGGATATAGAAGCACATGTTAACATTGTAGTGGACAAGATATGGCCATTTGTCCCCATTACAACATTAACATGAAGCATCGTGATAAAGTTAGTGGGTCAGTTGCTCCTCGATGATCCTTTGCGTGGTTAGTGAATGAAGAGTTCTATGTGCGAAGTGTGATCATGCAATGTGAGGAGGATGCAATTAGTAGGTGGAGATGAATTTACAAATTGGGGGTCCGGGGGCTTATTTCAAGCTTTTTATCACCAAATGTAATGCATGGTTTTACCAGATGATCGTTTGTGGGCTATAGGAGACTTTACATGAGTATCCACTTGAAAATGAGGCTTTTTGGTTCGGTAGTGATGTAATTCCTTTCAGCAGCATTGAATTGCCTACTTGCATAAGCAATTGGTAGATCCATGTTACCTTCACCCGTAGGTTGTGCACACATCCAATAGCATAGTTGGATGCATCCACATGCACATGGAATGGCATGTTCCAATCTGGGGTAGTCAAGATTGGTGCCAAACACAATCTTCTTTTGATCTTGTTAAAGGAGTTTTCACATTCTTCAGTCCACTCGAAGTTAGTCAAAAGGGAGTAGAGGGGCTTTGCAGTGATAGCATACATATGAATGAATCGACGATAGTAGCCACAATGCCCCATGAAAGCTTGTAATTCCTTGACATTCTTGGGCCTAGGTAGCTCTATAGTAGCTCTAACTTTTTCCTCATCCATAGATATGCCATTCTTTGACACTATGTGTCCTAGAGTCTTGCCTTGCATGACCATGAAGACACACTTTTCTGGGTTCAAGCAGACTTGATAGTCTCTACATTTGTCAAAGATAGCTTTCAACTCAGGGATATGGGATTGTCTAATGTTGGAATGAGCACAGAGATCATCACCATAGACTTCCAAAGTTTTCCTCAAGAACCCTTGAACACATGACACATCAGCGTCTAAAATGTAGTTGGTGCATTGGTTAGAACAAATGGCCTAACCCGAAAAGCAAATATGCCCCACTCTGTAGCAAAAGCCATCTTATGGTGATCTTCTCAAGCTATGGCCACTTGATTGTAGCTGGATAAGCCATCAAGGAAGCTTTAGACTTCCTTGCTTGCCACTCTTTCTAGTAGATGCTTAGTGATAGGAAGCGGATAACTATCTCTAATAGTGACTGTGTTAACTTTCTTCAAGTTGATGCATACACGTAACTTGCCATTCTTCTTGGGCACCACTACGATGGGGAATACCCATTCAGTGTGCTTGATTTCATAGATAAATCCAGCTTCTACCAAGCAATCTATCTCTTCCTTGATCTTGGCTGCATAATTATCATTATAAGTGTATGGCTTTTGCTTAGAGGGCTTGGCATCTGTGGTCATAGGAATCATATGTGAGCATATGTCGGGGTCTAGCCTTTTAAGTCTTTGTAGCTCCATGCAAAAACATCTCTATATTCTCTTGGCAAGGCTACCAACTCTTGCTCTTCATCCTCAGTCAGGTCATGTCTTATGTAGGTGCATCTTTCTTCCCCCTCTTCTATGGTTACAACAATTTTCTTGGTGGTTTCCTTATTACCATAGGCCTCTCCTGCTTGTGCATCATGTTTAGGCATTCTTATGAGGACTCCCCTATCTTCTATCTCATACTTCTTAAAGTTTCCAGGACTTCAAAGAAGGATTCTTCCTCCTCTCATGTGGCTTCTTTCTTCTTCCTTTTCTTGCCTTCACTCTTAGTGGTCACTTGTGTGGTTAACCTCATCTGATGCAAAAGGTGAGCCCATAATGATTGACTCTAGATCGGAGTCACTTGCATCCTCGAATGCATCAGTGCTAGGTTCACATTCTTCTATAACCGAATCACACATGATTGGCTCTATTGTGAAAACTAAAATGTGATAGCCATCCTCATCACAGTGGGGTGTCCATTGTTCTTGATTGATGGATACATCCATTGTTGCTGAAATCTCCGCCCAACCATGAGGTTTGAATTCTTCGTCAGGAAATACTAGAGGTGTCTAGGCTGGGTCTTGGATTGATCTATGGGGTTTCCTTTGCACCTACCTCTCTGGCTTTTTCTCTCTTATCTTCTTCTACGGCTACTTTGCACATCCATAAGTGGGTGTCTTCATGCATCCATGAGGATCCTCATCCTATGGAATGCATTGATTCTGTATCATCCTTAGCTCTATGGATGGGGTTCCATTGAATAGGGGGTACATCTCTATGAGAGTAATCCTTGAGACTGACTTTGGTTGTAACACCTAAGTGTTGTAAATACAAAGAATTGATTCCCCAATCTTGTACCACTTGCAACTGCTGCATAAATGGTCTTCCCAAAATCATCTCATAGGCCTGATTCTTGCTAAAGTCGCATATGGAAAAAGTATGCTCAAACTCTACACCACATGTAGTGAAAGTTATCCCTTCTAACAGTCCTAACGGTCTATCAATGTGACCATAGGCCATTTGCAATTTCATTCTCGTTGGCACGAGTGGTGGCTTGCCCCAATGCTTCCATAGGGAAGTGGTAGCAATTGCAACACCTACACCTGAGTCCAAAATTGCCTTGGTGGTGTAACCTTGATGGGTAATTGGAAGATAGGTGTTTCCTTCTTCTCCTTTGCTCATGTCTCCTATCTTGTCCAAGGGTATTTCTGGCACTGTTCTATGAGAACCTACTTGGGAACGAGGTTTTGCTACTTCCGACACCTGGTTGGCTACATGTTTCCATAATTCTGGCTTAACCTTGAGTAGATCTTCTAAAGTGAGATTGCACTGCACTTTAGTGTTTTTTACTACCTCTGTGTTCCTAGGTATGGCTGAGTCTTCATATCTTACCATGACTATGGGTGCTATCATACAAGTAGACTTAGCTTCCCTTGGGCCTGTGAAATGGAGTAGTTCATGTAAGGAATTAGACTCGAAGTCTAATCTCTCATGAGATTGGGCACTCTCCTACTCATAAATGGAAGGAATGTGTTCTAGAAATTGATCATGCGCGTCATCCACAAGTTCAATGGGAGGAGGGACTTCACTCTCTTTAGCCCATTTCTCTTCTTGAATCTCTCGCAGGAATTCTCGTGAATACCGATTCATAGAAGAAGATGTGTCTGGTTCTGTGGCATTAGGCCCATAAGCTTCTTGAGCAGGTAGGCTTATTCTTTCACTTGCCTTTCCCTTACTTTGAGAGGCAAGGTCCTTTTCATATTTTTCAATTAGCCTCTCCAATCTTTCTAGGAGTCCATCAAAGTGCAACTATGTCTTAGCTGAACTAGGGAAGTTAAAGAGGCAACTAGCTTCAAACATGGTTTGATCCAATTCCACCATCTTAGCAAAAATTTTAGTTCGTTCAAGCTCTAACTCAGCTCTAGGGTAACACTTTTCATGATCCGTTATGTTTGGCCCTTCTTGAAGCCTCGACTGATATGCCTTAAGCATCATGTCTATGTCCTTAGGAGTGGGATCTGCTAAGACTGATCCTACTCTAGGAGGTGGTGGGATTGTGTGAGGTGGGTTGGAAGGTGGTGGATTGGAGAGAGATGGGAATGATGGTGGCAGAGTAATATGAGGGTGAGCTTGAGACATGAGTTCAATTATTTTGGCTTTCATTTCTTAGACTTTTCTTGAGTTCACTCATCTTCTTTGCCCATTGCCTCTTCATTCACTTGTGACTATCCTTGCAAGATCTAGTCCTTTTCTTGGTTATGCTCTCAGTCTCACTAACCTTGGAACTCTTTTCATGGCCTAAACCTTGGTTTTGCTACAAAGCTTGAGCTCTAGTGACCACTTGCACTCGTGCAGTGGAAGTGACACTTCCTCTAGAATCTACTACTAACCCGATAACATTAATAGGAGTGATTTTTGTCATATTCATGGGTTTCTAGGACAATCTCGCAAGAGGTGCTCTTTCCCACAATCGGGACAAAAACCCTGAATCGTCATAGATTGGAGTTGTGTAGGTGTAGGCATAGGGCAATCACGAATGAGGTGATCTCCTTGACATCAGTGGCACGGTCCTCTAGGAAAAGGGGGTCTTACCTGCCTAGGTTGAGGTCTAGAGTTGCGGTTTGCATACATGAAATTTGCATACTTTGGCTCCCAACTAGGTTCACTCGGGTCTTCACAATAGTATGACTCATTATGCTCAGGTGACTCCATGTTGTAAGCCTATGGGCTATCAATGTGAGTAGAGTGAAAACTATGATCACTAGGTTCACTTTCTGAAAGCAATGGTGTTACTGGCACTATGGCTCTATTCATATTCTCTTCTCGAGCTGCGTACTTCACTGGAATCACATTGGTTGGGCTGAGGCCTTTGTTGGGTTTGGTAGGGTTGCTGATAGGGTTGCTATGGTCTGCTAAATTGTTGTGGTGGGTACTGGTTTTGGTATCTTCCCTATTGTGGATATGGCTAAGAATAACTTTGTCTGATAGTTTGTTTGTTATAGGGAGAACCTTGTGCAATGTGGTTAGTGTATCTTCACTCTATGGTGCAATATTGGCTGCTAGGGTTCTCTTGGGGTTGAGCCATAATGGGAAATACATTCACCATATGGTCATCTCCACAAGTTTAGCATCTTTTCACTAGGACAAACCTTGGTATTTGTTTGCTTGAGACTCCTAACTTCATAGCTACTTTCTCCGCAAGTTCCTCAATAGATATGGATGGATTTGAATTGAGGCTAGTAGATCTATCTGAATCTCTGTGGATTTGTGAAAGCTCTAATTCCTCCCCTAACTTGTCCTCAATGTATATGCACATGCATACACACTCTTCTATGGTCCTATGGTCCTTCAAGTACACATATGATCTCAACTTCGTAGTCAACAATCCATCTAATAATAAAGCCACTTGTTTGGCTGGAGTGGGTTACTCTGGAACAAGACCTCTCTCTAGGTATTGCATAAACCTTCTTCCTGCAAGTCTAACCGTCCCTTGAGGTGTCTACTTGAAGCTATGAATCAGTGAGGAAGTATTATGTCTGATGCCACTCTTAGAAAATTCTATGATGAAAGCCTCTAGAAGTTGATCAATATTTCTCAATTGACCTTGGTGGAGTGGATGAAACCAAGTCAATGCAGTTTTCTTGAGAGTTAGGCCAAAATCATTGTATTGAGTGAACAAGTCTTCAACTTGTTCAACTCTCAAAACTTGCCTAAATTCTTCCACATGATCGTATGGGTCTCCTGTGCCATCGAAGCAATTCTTCATGGACTTAACTAGTTGTGTAGGCCTCAAGGTCCTTGTGTGTTCTCTAAGCCTTGGTAGACGGAATTCATCTACATTTGTTTGATTCCTTGGGTCTCTAGATATCTAGATTCCATTCTATCCGTCTTCATTCTCGTTCTTTCTCTTCCTAATGGGTTAGCAAAGCTTACTTCCAGCCTATCTATACTCCTGTCCCTGTGAGCTCCATGAACTTGGGATGTTCGAGCTCCTTGGTGCCCATAAGGGACATTAGATGTTGGTTGGGGGAAAACAAATTCACCTTTCCAAGTGTAGGCATGTCTACCATGTTCTCTGACCAAGAAGATCCTCTCTGAAGTGTTGTCTAAGTAGGTTACTTTTCCTCGGTTGTCAGGATCTTTTAACTCATAGATTGTGAGCATTCCTCCTTCATTAGGCTGGTCAATCTTATATCTCCAAAAGGCCTCATCAGTCTCTCGGTTTAAGAGCAAATCTATACTCTTATTGTCTGAGTGAACCCACTCTGGAGTGATGATTCTAGTCAAGACTGATTTGCCTCGGGGTGTTCTATGCTCTCCTCCTAAGTTCCCTTGCTCTATGTCACCTATGTCTGTCTCTTGAATCACATTACCACATTCATATGTTCTATCCGGTTGGTTGGTGACTACGTACATTGTACCTTCTTTATCCAAGTATGCACCATTTCTGAACTTGACCAGTAGGTGTTCTAGTCCAAAGGGTTGATCAGAGTTTTTAATTTGGACAACAGATCTTCTAAGCTTGTCCTCATAGATGCGAGCACCTAATCGATTGGTCTTGATGTATTCAAGTTGAGTTTTGTAGGGGCCTTCAAGTTTCTCTAAGTAAGCCACACTTGAAATTCCTTTGGGTCTCTCCATACCATAGACATTTTTGATTTGCTAGTTTCAGAGCTAGGATAGTGTGGATAATTGCTCAACTGTTGGGCCCAAGACCTAGTAGTGTGGTTGACACTAGCCTCTGAAGACCTAAGGCTTTGTCGATCTCTCCCTAGGTGTTGTCCTGATCTAAGGTTCATATGCCTGAGTGAACAATCCCAATTTTCCTAGTACAACCTCGTTAGTGAGTTCTTTTTTAATATTCACTTGTTCTTTTTAATTTTCTTAGGCTGTCACTTCATGTCCAAACAATCTTCATCACAAGGAACACTTGAGTTTTATTGTACTTGATTTTGATCGCTTGATTTGAATTATTTTCCCTTAGTATGTTACGCAAACGTAATATAATTATACCTGCACTTGAGTGATTAAAGTTCTTGGACTTGACAATGCTTAACGTCGCCCTAATTAATCAATACTTCTATCCATACTTAGCCTAAGCTAAGAATTGATAGAGGGGGTTTCAAGAGAATTTCCAACCTCAAGTCCATTGCCTATTGATTGTCAGTCGAGCCTAGGACCCACTTGCCCAAGCTCAATGATCACCTTGCTAAGGTTGCTTGAAATCCTTGCTTGCACCCCAGAGACCTATGAAATTCTACCACTTAAAAAATGGACTTGACCACAATGTATTGACAAACAAAAGCACCCTTCAACATACACTAAAAAGTATATACCCTTGCGTTTCTCTTTGCCCTAAAAAGTATTCTCACTCCCTAGTACCGACTTATGGTCAACTTAAAAACACCTATACTATAACCCCACATAAGATTCTCAAAATTGTAGCAAACGGAGTTCGTCTGAAGAATATCACTAGTCAGGCACTTGGGAGTCAAAAGAGGTGAAACAGGCACTCAATAATAGCTCACAGTGTTTTCTAAGGCTTATTTATGCTCTAATGACCCTTAATTTTCCCAAATTTTGGCCAAAGATAGGCAAAATTGTTTTTTAACCCTTAAAAAGTGCCAAATTTGGCCGTCAATTGCGATCGATTGTTTTGTCAATCGCAATTGATGTGTCCATCACGATCGACTAGTCGGTTGCGATTAAGAGGTCCATTGTGGTTGTCCGTTGCGATTGATGGGTCAATCGCGATTGACATGTGGCTAGAAAATTCAATCAGTTCTGGTCAAAAAGTCGTTGATCGTGTCCATCGTGATGAATACATCTCTCGAGGCTATCGATCGTGATTGATGAATCAATCGTGATTGATGGGTCCATCGTGATTGACACGTGGCATGTGATGACTCTATCAATGGTGATCAATCGGTCATGGACCCCGTCGGTCATGATCAACGTGTCATTCATGATTGACTGGTCTGTCTGGATTTTTCCATTGTTGTTTGCTAGTCATGATTGACACATCAATCACGATTGACAGAAAACTAAGGAATTTTATAAATTTAAGCACACATTTAGGATCCCTTAGGCCTAAGGATCATGGTTATGCACTTAGTTTAGCAAAATGGTCAATTTTCTCTTGGTCGGGATTGATAGAAGTCAACACCTTGGGACTTGCAAAGTCAAATGTTTGACCTATTGGAGCTGGTACAACTGTTAGAGATGCTGGTTCTTGCAAAAAACTCAAAAAACACACAAAAACAACAAGCATACAATCACTCTCTCTCACAAGTGAAATGAGGGGAATGGAATGGGGAAGGTGATATGACCACAAAGCTGAAAAATTTTGCAAAGATAGAGACGAAGCTGGGATATGGTGAGGATGATGACGGTGAAGAAAATAGAGAAAAGTGAAGAAATTACCTATGACTCCAACATCACAACTCTACATCTTACCATCACACGCTCATCCTCAAAGCTTGATCCCTGGCAATGGCACCAAAATTTGGTGTAGCTCAGTGATGAGTAGCACCTCCTTTAATGTCAATTCAGGAAGACATGAGGATGGTATGAAGACCTCGAGCAAGTGATGCACAAGTGGTGATAGAGAAGCACACAAGCATGCACACACATACACACACACATGCACACAAGTAAGAGAAAAGAGTGAGACAATGGAAGCTTTGATTCAGTTCACAACACAATTGCAAGAGCTCTTTTAGCTCCAATTACAATTTTGTTCTCCTCAAAAATGAGCTCTCTAGATCCTTTTATAGTTTTTGACTAGCTAGTGGCCTTGTCTAGACCTAGAGTCTGGCCTAGTTAAAAATTAGGTTCCTAGGCTATTTTGGATGCTCAAACGAGCTCTACAAATCATGAAAATTGATACATAAACCCTTCTAATACTCCTCAAGCTCAAAAACTCCTCGGCTTGAACAAAATGGAGTCGAATCTACCAAAAACGGTATTTACAATGTTCATGTAGTGATGAAAATCACTATTGAAGAGATTAGGTTGGAAAAAATTGATTGCTCTACTTGCCCGATCTGCGTTGACTGCCTTGCCTACTTGTTCCTTCTCTCTACTCTGACTCCTTTTGTTGGCTTCCCTGTCTTGTAGATCCTTGAGTGCCCTGACTGCTACCAGCAAGCTTCGATCCAAATATAGAAGGTTTTTGTGAGCTAGTCAAGATCCAAGGTATCTATTTTGCATCAACTTGTTCTTATTGATGTTCCAAAGTATCCATTGCATTTTATTGAACTAAATACAAGACTATAAGGTCTATTTGGCATTTTCAAAGAGCTAGGTCAGGTCCTATGCTGGTTGTTTAGACCACCTTCATCACTTGGAAAGTAAACTTTTCAAGCTTCTCCAAACATCTCCATCTTTGTTCAGAGCATTTGTAGGAGAAGAAATAGTATTGAAGAACAATAAAGACATGTTGGACCAAAAGTTCCCTACACCTTCATTAAAATAAAAGATTACAATTTCAAGAAGAAGACAAAAGTACTCACTATGTGTAGCACTTAACGATAGAAAAGTACACAAGTACAACCAAGTACTTCCAGTTATGTATTTAGTTGACCTCTATGTTGCTTTTTCACCTTGGCTAAGTGGCTTGATCCTATGCACCCTCGCACTCAAGCCTTTAATAATGTTGAAGTCTTGAACACTTTCATTGTTAGCCTACAATACTTCCTTGGTAATACCTTGGTAATACCTTGGCCACACCTTAGTTTGTTCTTCTTGGGATAAAATTTATCCACAACACATAAGAGATCATAAGATACTCTCTTCACCACTCCTTGGTTCTCAAGTTCTCCACTATCTGTCTATGAGGCTTTGCATGCCTTTTCACACTACTTGTCTCTCTACACATGCTATGTCTTCCTTTGTGTGTTTGTATATTCCCTTGCTTATTTTATTCTTAAGTTCCTCCTACATTCCTTACTTTACATGTTAGCTCCTTTGCATACACCACTTCACTTGAATTGAACTCACATTTGCATCCAAGATGTTGGTCTTGCATATTCATAATGATAGTGCTCTTCAATGTGCTTATTCCTTGCATGGTATACCTGATTAGAAGCCAAATGAAGTGAGCTAGTGTTATGTCCAAAGATAATTGGAGTGTAGGAATGTATCTCCAAATCTGCATATAATTCCTTAAGCCACATAGCTTCCTGAGTTGCATTTTCGAAACCTCTATATTTTGCTTCTGTGGAAGATAAGGCCACAATTGGTTGCTTCTTGGATGACCAAGATATGAATCTGCAAAAGGTAGGTACCCTGAAGTGCTCCTCCTATCATCCTTGGAGCCAGGCCAATCTGCATCATAATACATCTTTATATCTATATCAAAAGTGAAGGGATAGAAGAACCCCTCATTCATTGTATCCTTTAGATACTTGAGCACCCTCTTTGCAACGTCCATATGAGGCTTCCTTGGTACATGCATAAATTGAGTCAATGTACTTACTGCATAGGCAATGTCTACTCTTGTTAAAGTAGCATAATTAAGACTACCCACAAGTTGTTGATAACTTGTAACATCTTCAAGTAGTTCACCTTCATGTGAGCTTAGCTTATGGTTGAGCTCCATAGGAATACCTACAACTTTAGTGTTCTCCATCTTAAACTTTACCAACATATCATGTATGTACTTTTTTGTGTGATGTATATAATTGAATCTATATACACAAGCTCTAAGCCAAGAAAGTAGGTTAATAACCCCTAGATAAAGATTTTGAATTCCTTCATTAATTGATCCTTGACTTGCTTGATACCATCAGAATCATTCCCTATAATAATGATATCATCTACATAGACACATAAGTAAATGAATTTTGATTTGTTCTTCTTAGCAAATAAAGAAGAGCCTACCTTGCTCCTGTAAATAGGTAACAAGCCTATGGTTCCAAGCTCTAGGAGCTTGCTTGAGACCATAGAGTGCCTTTCTAAGCTTGCATACATAACCTGCATTTTCTTCATCCTCAAAACCTGGTGGTTGTGCCGTATACACTTATGATATCCATCCATTTAAGAATGCATTCTTGACATCTAATTGATATAAATGCCAATTTTTAGAAGCAGCAAGACTTACCAATACCCTGATTGTTGGCATCTTTGTCACATGTGAAAATGTTTCTTCATAGTCCACTCCATGTGTTTGGGCAAATCCCTTTGCAACTAACCTTGCCTTATACATGTTTATAGAACCATCAGAGTTCTTTTTTATTTTGTATATCCACCTTTAACTAATTACCTTCATATCTGGCTTCTTGGGAACTAGATCCCAAGTGTGATTTCCCTGCAATGCTTCCAATTCTTCCTACATGGATTCTCTCCATTCTTTCTTCTTCCTAGCCTCTTCAAATGAAGAAGGCTCTTCTGCCATCTCTTCTACTTTATCATGTATCATTGAGAACAGTGAACTTCTCTGGTCCATTTCTTAGTGTCTACTTGATAATTCTTTCTTGGTGTGTACTTAATAATTCTTTCTTAGTGTCATGTATCATTGAGAACAATGAACATCTTTGATCCATTTGTTGGTTTTTTCTTGTAATAAAGTAATTCTATGATTTAAGGGTCCGAGTTTTTTAGACAGATCTAAAATCGGACACCATTTTGTCATCCGTATGTGTGGCCAAAGATCTCGAGTATAGACTTACTAGTAGGTCATTTACTCTTGTAACCAAGTAATCCACTTAGCCTAGTGGTTAGACTCAAGGGTGTGAAGGAAGAGGTCTTGGTTCAACCCCCATGGGTTATATGGGGAGAAGTTTTGTCCAAAGAGCTCTAGAACCTTGTAGAAGCATCCACTTGAGTTAACTTTGACTAAGTGGGACACTTGGTATACATGCAGCTACATGGCTGACACATGGATGGTTAGTATCCACCTGCCCAAACACGCAGTCCCCTGGAGAGAGCTATAGAGAGGCATATGGTTGGGAGGAGAGTCATTCATTCATGAGCTATTCCTGTGGCTATGATGTTGCATTCTTCCTACATGGCTTCTCTCCATTCTTTCTTCTTCCTAGCCTCTTCAAATGAAGAAGGCTCTTCTTCCATCTCTTCTACTCTATCATGTATCATTGAGAACAGTGAATTTCTCTCATCCATTTCTTGATGTACACAGATTGTTTTGTGACTAAAGATGTATCATATCCATACCTTATGGGCTTCTTAATTTCTCTTTGTGATCTCCTTAATTCTTGATTTATGTCTTCTGCTAAATGTTGACCTTCTTGAGTGAGGGTTGAAAAATCATTTTCCAAATCATATGGTAACCTGACTTTCCTGCAATCATCTTCAAACCATGAGATATTTTCATCAAATACTACATCCCTACTAACCATATATGCCTTGTTACTAGGATTGTATAGTCTATACCCCTTTTGATTCTAATCATACCCAATAAATATACATTTCTCAGTCTTAGGGTCAAGCTTTCCTCTGATTTGTGATGGGATATGTGCATAGTGCATCCAAATATTTTGCAATGGTCCAATGAGGGTCTCCTACCACTCCATTCAATTCAAGAGTATACCTAGTTGTTACTTCCCTCTTTATGCTGCTATCCTATAGAAATAGATCAAACTCATGTGAAAAATATTCACCACCTCCATCAGACCTGGTTCTCTTCAAGGTCCTTCCTGTTTGGTTTTCAACTAGTGCAAAATACTTCTTAAAACATGTAAATACCTCATCCTTATGCTTCATAAAATAGAGGATTGTCCACCTACTATAATCATCAATAAATGACACATAGTACCTTGAACCTGAGATGGATGGATCTTTGCTAGGACCCCACACATCAGTGTGTACAAGCTTCATGGATGTATCTTTTCATGTTGAATGGTTGCCTATGAGCTTTGCCAAATTGGCAAGCTCCACATTTGTATATCATATGGTACTTGGTCACATTGGGAATGCCAAGCACACTTTGATCCCTGCAAATTTGCTTTAGAGTTCTTTCTTCTATGTGCCCTAGCCTTTTGTGCCACATTTCTAACTCAGATAAACCTTGACCTATATAACTAAATGAAGCTATGTTCCTTGTGTCTTCAATTTCAAATGTAAACAATCTACCTGACTTCTCACCTTTGGCAATCCTTTTGAGGCCTTGTTGGGGGTCTTTCACATATGCTTCATGCTTAGTGAACCTGATATGTAGACCTTTCTTTGCAATCTGCCCAACACTAATTAGGTTTTTGGTTATAGTAGGAACATACAGAACTTTGATCAAAAGGTTCATACTACCATCAGATGTTTTGACATTTCTGATTCGCTTGACTGAGTGTTTAGTGTCATCACCTGTTTGTACTTCATGCTTCCCCTTGGGTTCTTCAAGATCAGATAATAGAGCTACATTTCCTGCCACATGATTGGAACAACTTGAATAAATGTAGAAGAGATGCTCATCATCTTTACCTTGCTTGGATGTCATGTTCATGATGAGTAGAGAGTCTTCTTGATATTTAGTATAGTTGTTGAAGTCCCTTCTTCCTCTAAAGCCTCCTTGATAATTGTTGTTGATTGTAGTTATGGTTGTAGTTGCCTCCACCATTGTTATACTTGCCTCTAGATTGTCCATAGCTTCCTCTATGGAAGCCTCTTCCCCTTTGGTTCCTTGTATTTTTGTAGCATTCTTCTGTAGTGTCGTTAAGATCACAAATGTTCCATGGTGATTTGTTGTAGGGTCTCCCCCTGCCTTGCTTTCCTCCTCTGACCCTTCCTCTAGCACTTCTTCCTCTTCTTGCATAATTAGTTTGAGAGGTACTAGCCTCTTCTTCTTGTTTCTTGCTTTTACCTTTATCCTTAGCTTTATTCTTATCTGTATAAAGGGCAAAAGATGGGTTATCTCTTGAGTTGTCACCACTTTTTTTGAGCTATGCCTCATGGGTGAGGAGTTGCCCCATCAAGGTGTTGAGATTAGGTATTCGCATATCCATGTAGAGGTCCATTGTTGTGGTGAAGGACTCCCACTTGTCATCAGCCTTAATTCCATTGATGATCTGCCTCACTATGTGCTCTTCCTGTATCTCTTCTCCAATGCTTGCAAGCTGGTCAGCTACAGCTTTCATTTTTGTTACATAATGAGCCACTCCTTGCTTGGGTTGTTTCTTTAGGGTTGTGAACTCCATCCACAAGTGATTCTTCCTATCTCTTGTGTTTGAGGAGAAATATGATGAAAGCACTTCCCAAGTCTCTTGGGAGGTCTTGCAATTCCTAAAATGTGGTAACAACAAATCACAGATTGATTTTAGTAGATATGACCTGGCAAGAGCATCCTTTGCATACCATGTGGTCAAGCTTTCTTGCTCTTCCTCTGTTTACTCTAATTAGCTTAACAAGCTACCAATCATGAACGATGGACTATATGCAGAGAAATGTGTTGAGCAAATTAACCAAGCATCCCAACATTTATGGGCCTTGAAAGTTAACAGACCACTAAGCAAAGATGGATTAATTTTTGACAATCGTGGAAAGCATTACTAATGAAACTTTGTAGGATTAAAGTAGAAGATATGGTGGATTTATCATGCTTTAAATCATAGGAAATGATCAACTATAGATAGAGAACAGGCTCTAACAAGATCACTTATCTAATGGAGTTATGACAGAGAAATGAGAATGCGAAGTAATGATCATATATGTATTAAATCATGTAAAAGTACAACGTCATTGGACATCAAGCATTGCTCAATGAATGAGAAGTGAGTGAGCTATGAGGTGAGCTCTACTTCTCAATGAAATTACATCAAAGTGATCTCTGAACCTCGAGGGTTTTTCAGATCCTCCTTTTACAGTTATTGTTGGAGCCAAAGGATGTGAATTGAAATTCAAATCTCTACCTAAAAGTGAATGCTAAAGTATAGGACTGAATCTCTCTTCACTCAACTACCATGTGATACAAGATTTTGTGCTTCCTAACTCCTCGTGGGTATATTTCACATTTACAAAAGTAATTGTGAAGTTGAATTAGAAAAGGTTGAACATATGAAGCCTTCAAAAGGCTATGCCATTAAGTTAAGCATAAGTGAGATGATCAGGTATGTAGGCTTGGGCTTAATTGCACCAATAGTACAAACTAACAACATCCTATTTTCTCCTTTCATAACTTTACAAACAACAAAATTTTAATGGGGGGCCTATTGGTGCAAATGTACAAGCCTACACATTTGGCTTAGCATGGAAGACATTGTGTGGAAGCACTTGATGAGTCATGTGAACTATAGCTTGTAACAACTTGCTCATTTACCATTGTAAATCATTAAATGATTGGAGAATCTTGTAAAATATTATAACTCGTGGAGTTAGGAGGAATATTAGCTACAGATTCAAGATGAGGGAACGTCTCCTAAATAAGAGGATTTACTTTTTTATTGGAGCCAATTTTGAATTCAAAATTCAAACTTAGAAGAAATACTTATAAAAAGGTCTTGTAAAACATGTGAGGTAGTGTCCATCATTTAGAGCTCTCTCCTTGATCATTTGTAGAACTTGAATAGCTCACACCATATCTCACTCATTTCATCATCATTGAGCATCATTAGAATGTCAATGAATCTGTACAATCATGTGTTATAATACATATAGCTCATCGAACATCTCTCTCTACTTCTCTACTATACTACTCAAAACAGTCAACTTCTTCGGGTCATATCCCATTGAATACTCAACAATTTTGCATAATCTTTGGCTTGTTGGATCCAACTTAAGTTCTATTTTGTGGTTGCAAAAGTTCAAGGCATTTGGTTCACGCATTTGGGAGAAATTGTCTTCAAAGTGCTTACTGGTCATCTACTGGTTACTCCCTAAAAAGTTGGGCGTAAGATTTGATTTGCTAAAATGATTTCTTAGAGCATCGTTCATCATTTTAAATGATTCCACTTGCAATCATTAGCTATCTAAGCTATTTGAATTCCTTGAAAAGGAATTTTGTCAATTTTTACTGTACTATAAGCTTTGAGTAAAAAATCCAGTAGGTGTATGGACTTAAATAGCAAATTTTTCAACACTAGCTATTCTTGAACTAGTCTATTTTGGATTGATTGTTTCAAGCATCTACTCCAAAGTACATAGGTACTTTCTTGGTGGTATTTGCAAGCTAAAAGTCCTAATTTATAAATTTTAAGTGTATCAGGGCTGGTACAAAGTAGGTTTTAGCAGTACCGCCTCACTTCCTTGAGGTATCCATCCATCTCTCCCAACAGTGGTATCAGAGCAAGTTGACGTAAAATGGGAGAAAGTTTCCCTTATTTCATTGATAAATTTGACACGAATAATTATCTAGCATGGTCCTTGAGGATCATGACCTATCTACAAGGAAGAAGTCTCTATGGATACATATTAGGAGATGAGGAGATGCCCACATTTAGAAGCAAAGATCAACCTACAAGAGAGGATCAAGAAAGACTCAACTCATGGTGTGCCAAAGATACTTTATCCAGGTCATATCTGTTGGTACATTTGGCAAGCCTTGATGCTTGACCAAATATCAAAGGCCTACTTTAGATCTTAAGTTTGACTATTCATAAGTCGCACATGAACACCTCTTGTAAAGTTGTAAGCCACAACAAATAAGTGGTTGGAATCAAATCAACTAGAATCCTAAAAGGTAGGATCACTTTTAGGTGGCATATTCAAAATTCAAATTAAGAACATATCTATAAAAGACTCTGATTTTTAAGTCGCAGGTAGTACAGCAAGAAGAAGGACACATTGTGCTTCAAGCTTGTGGGTAAACTAATCCCACACATGTATGAAAAAGCCTACATCATCTCCTTTGTATCATACATTCATAATATTACACATTTGATTCAGCTTATGCAAGTTATCTCATGTCTACTATTGTGTGCTGCTAAGCTCTCATTTCAGTGAATTTGTTTTGAGAAGTTCTCTACGTATACTTACCCAATCAATGTGATTCAACTTGATATATGTAGCTTAAAGCTTCTAGTTCTATGCTATCAAGTTTCATTTAATTTGATTTGGTGTTTTGTGAGATACGTTCTCTGCAAGCTATCTATGTCTGCTCACTATCATCCTCCAAAAAAGGCAGGATTACACCCCTAACTTCTTAATGTGATTTCTAAGCATGCACACATCCTAAATTAGTGAAACAACTTCTTGTAGCAAGTTTAGGACTCCAATTAGATATGTCTAAAAGATCTCGGTTCAATTGTAATCAGTGAGTGAGCATTGAGTGAAATACTGAGTAGGTGCAAGTCCTAAAATAGCAAGTTTTTGCAACTCTTCAATCTTGGACGTAGTTTGTTTTGACATAACTATTTGAAGGTGATGCTTCAAAGTACATTATGGTTCCAAACGCATATTTGGGAAGCTAGATGTTTCTACTAAGGTATTGTGAAGCTACGTTGGTAGGTGTAGAGCAAGATTTGTGCAGCATCCCCTCATATGTGGAGTGTATCCAACCATCTCATCATAGTGGTATCATAGCTATCATCAACTCAAAATGGGAGATGAATTCCCATCATCAATTCACAAATTGGGTCGAGATAATCACTCTGCTTGGTCTATTAAAATCGAATCATATCTACAAGGTAGCAATCTATATGGTTACATATCTAGAGATGAGTCAATGCAAGTACTCGGAAGCAAAGGGCAACCCACTCAAGAAGAATAGGGAAGGTTATCAACATGGTGCTCAAAGGATGCCTTGGCCACATCATATCTTCTCAAATTAGTTTCTGATTTCTTGCTTCCACACATTAGGAACTCTAAAACATCACAAGAAACCTGTAATGCACTTGAATCATTCTTCTCTTCAAGCACTAGAGCAAGAAAGAACCAACTATGGATGGAATTCACAACTCTCAAAAAAATGCCCAAATAGAATGTGATTGATTATGTCACAAAAAGGAAGGACTTAGCTAATCAACTTGGAAGCATTGGAGAAGTCATTGATGAGGAGAAAGTTGTGAGACAATTGATCAATGGAATCAAGGTAGATGGCAAATGGGAAGCATTCATTGCTGTAATGGATCTATACATGGACATGTAGGTACCTGACTTCAATACTCTAATGGGACAACTATTCAATCATGAAGCCAAGCTTGTGAAGAACAATGACAACTCAAAAGGTAATCAATACTCTACCGTATACACTGATAAGAACAAGAGTAAGGATAGTAAAGGTAAAGGCAAGAAATCTGATGATGACGCTAGTACCTCCCAAGCTAACTTTGCAGGAAGAGGTAGAGGTACAAGAGGAAGAGGCAGAGTAGGTAGACAAGGCAGGGGAAGATTCCAAAGCACCTCTCCATGTACCATATGTGGATTGACTAACCATACAACTGAGAATTGTTTCAGGAACCCTAGAAATTAGAGAGGAAGAGGCTTCAATAGAGGAAGCTATGGAAGAGGAAGATCAAACAATTTCAACAACTACAACAACTACAATAACCAAGGATGCTATAGAGGAAGAAGAGACTAGAGAAATTACACTAAAGAGGAGGCACAAGAAAACTCACTTTTGTTGATGAACATGACCATGAGGCAAGGTAAAACAGATGAGCATGTGTTCTATATAGATTCAGGTTGTTCAAATCATGTAGGAGGAAATGTGGCATTGCTATCTGACTTAAAGGATCCAAGGAACAAGCATGAGGTACAAACAGGAGATGACACAAGGCACTCATTTGAAAAGATTGGGAATGTGAAAACCTCATATGGAAATACGAATCTATTCAATAAGGTATTGTATGTACCTACCATAACCAAGAATTTGATAAGTGTTGGACAAATTCTAGAAAAAGGTTTGCAGGTAAGGTTTACAAGAAATGGAGCATTTGTTGAAGATCCTCAACAAGGGTTCAAGAGGATAGCCAAAGGAGAAAAGATAGGTAGACTCTTTACATTTGAGCTACAAGATACTAGAAATATAGCACTTTTCAATTATGGAGGACAAACCCTATCAGAATTAGAAATGTGGCACAAAAGATTAGCTCACATAGGAGAAATAAGTTTAAAGAAAATATGCAGGGATCAGAGTGTGCTTGGGTTGCCAAACATATCCAAGCAACATATGATATATAAATGTATTGCATATCAATTTGGGAAGTCTCATAGACAACCATTTATGAAGAAAGGTTATATTCATGGTGATCTATTGGAGCTAGTCCACATAGATGTTTGGGGACCTAGCAAAGACCCTTCAATTTCAGGATCCAGGTACTACGTATCATTCATTGATGATTGTAGCACATGGACTATATTTTATGAAGCACAAGGACGAAGTGTTCAATTGTTTCAAAAAATATCTTGCTCTTGTTGAAAATCAAACAAGGAAAACATTGAAAAGGCTAAGGTCAGATAGAGGGGGAGAATACTTCTCCCATGAGTTTGATGCATATCTCCAAGATAGAGGTATCAAAAGAGAAATTACTACCAGGTATACTCCAGAACAAAATGGAGTACTAGAAAGGAGGAATAGTACCATTGTGGAGGTATAAACCAATCCATGAAGATCATTGGATTTTGATGGATTTATAAGGTAAAAAAAATATTGATGGATCAATAAATAGGCACAAAGCAAGACTTGTGGCTAAAGGGTTTGGTCAGACCCAAGAGATTGATTATGAGGAGACCTTCTCTCCTGTGGCAAAGATGCCAACAATCAAAGTTCTCATAAGTATAGCTGCTTCAAGGAATTGGAACATTTATCAGTTGGATGTAAAAAATGCATTCTTAAATGGTTGGATTTTAGAGGAGGTGTACATGGCACAACCTCATGGATTTGTTGATAGTTCACATCCTGAGTATGTGTGCAAACTCAAAAAAGCTCTCTATGGTCTCAAGCAAGTTCCTAGAGCTTGGAACCATGGATTGGTTACATTTCTTGTAGGACAAAGGGTTCAAGATGAGAAAGGCTGATTCTTCACTCTTTGATAAGAGGAATAACTCTGAAGTTATATATCTATGTGTGTATGTAGATGATATTATTCTTACAGGTAATGATGCAAATGGAATCAAGAAGATCAAAGCCCAAATGAAGGAAGAATTCAAGATAAGTGACATTGGATTGCTCACTTATTTTCTTGGATTATAAGTTTTCTATATAGATAAAGGGATCTTCCTTACTCACAGGAAGAATGTTAAAGATATGATTGCAAAGTTCAAGATGCAGGATGCTAAGGTTGCTGGTACTCTTATGGAGGTCAATCACAAGTTAAGTCCTCATGAAGGAGAACCTATTGGAGACATTACAAGCTATCAAAGTCTAGTTGGAAGCTTGAACTATGCAACCCCAACTAGGGTTGATATCTGCTATGGAGTAAGTGTGCTTAGCCAATTTATGCACACTCCTAGGAAACCACACATGGATGCAGCCAAAAGGATTTTGAGGTACCTAAAGGTAACAATTAATGAAGGCCCATATTATCCTTACACATCTAATTTAAGTGTAAAGCTATTCAATGATGCAGATTGGGTAGGATCAATAGATGATAGAAGAAGTACATCTCGATATCTATCTTTTGCAAGTACAAATCTCATTTCTTGGTCTTCCAAGAAACAACCTACAATAGCACTCTCTTCAAGTGAAGCTGAATACAGAGGATTGGCAAATGCAACTCACGAAGCAATGTGGATCAAGACCCTATAAACAGATTTAGGGTTAGATTTTGGCACTCCATATATATTTGGAGACAACATGAGTTCTTTGCATTGAGCTGCTAATCCTATCTTTCATGCCAGGACTAAGCATATAGAATTCCATTATCACTTTGTTAGAGAAAAGATTGCAAGCAAAGAGATACAATTGACTTATGTATCTACACAGATGCCATGTGCAGACATGATGACCAAAGCACTTGATGGAAGCAAACTCAATAGGTTCAGATTAATGATTGGAATGTAGGAGGTACCTATGGAATGAAGACTCAAGCATCTTAGGCTTGAGAGGGAGTTGTTGGTACATTTGGCAAGCCATGATGCTTGACCAAATATCAAATGCCTACTTCACATCTTAAGTATGACTATTCATAAGTCACACATGAACACCTCTTGTCAATTTCTTGAGTTTAACTCAAGATAAATGTAAAAGGAAACGCTTGAGAGAATCTCATAGCATTATGTATTGCACTTCACAACAGCTAAGTGGTTGGAATAAAATCAATGAGAATCCTAAAAGGTAGGATCACTTTTAGGTGGCCGATTCAAAATTCAAATTAAGAACATATCTATAAAAACTCTGATTTTTAGTCATGGGTAGTAGAGTAAGAAGAAGGACACGTTGAGCTTCAAGATTGTGGTTACACTAAGCCCACACATGTATGCATAAGTATACATAATCTTCTTTGTATCATACATTCATAATATTATCCATTTGATTTAGATTATGCAAGTTATCTCATGTCTACCATTGTCTGCTCTTAAGCTCTCATTTTAGTGAATTTGTTTTGATAATTTCTCTGCATATACTTACCTAATCAATGTTATTCAACTTGATATGTATAGCTTAGACCTTCTAGTTCTAGACTATCAAGTTTCATTTCATTTGGTTCTATACTTTGTGAGATACGTTCTCTACAAGCTACCTATGTTTGCTCATTATCATCCTCCAAAAAGTCATGATTACACCCCTAAATTCTTAATGTGATTTCTCAGCATACGCTCATCTTAAATTAGTGAAATAACTTTCTATAGGAAGCTTAGGACTTCAATTAGATATTTCTAAAAGCTCTTGGGTCAATTGTAATAAGGGAGTGAGCACTGAGTGAAATACGGAGCAAGTGCAAGTCCTAAAATAGCAAGTTTTTGCAACTCTTCAATCTTGGAAGTAGTCTGTTTTGGCATAACTATTTCAAGGTGATTCTCCAAAGTACATTATGGTTCCAAATATGTGGGAAGCTAAAGGTGTCTACTAAGGTACTCTGAAGCTACATTGGCAGGTTTAGAGCAAGATTTGTGCAGCACCACCTCATTTTTGGAGTGTATCAAACCATTTCCTCACAATATCTACTTAACTCTATTTTTTACTTCCTTCTTCGTCATATCAGGAATTGTAAAACTTCCCAAGAGACTTGGGATACTCTATCTTCATACTTTTCTTCCAATACAAGAGCTAGGAGAAATCAATTGTGGATGGAGTTTACTACTCAAAAGAAGCAACCTAAGCAGAATATTTCAGAGTATGTGACGAAGGTAAAGGATGTGGTTGATCAGTTGGGAAGCATAGAGGAGGAGATTGAAGAGGAGAAAATAGTGAGACAGATAATTAAAGGAATCAAGGTAGATGATAAGTGGGAATCCTTCACAACTACAATGGATCTTTATATGGATATGCAAATCCCTGATCTAACCACTCTCATGGGGCAACTCTTCACCCATGAGGCCAAGCTCAAAAAAAATGGTGAACCATCAAGAGGTAACAATTCTTCTGCCCTTTAAAAAGATAAAGGAAATTCTAAGGATAAAGGAAAGAGCAGAAAGTTTGAAAATGAAGGTGCTACTTCTCAAGCTAACTATGCAGGGAGAGGTAGAATTCAAGAGGAAGGGGCAAAGGAGGTAAGCAAGGTAGGGGGAGACCATTCAACTCTTTTCCATGCAATATATGTGGAATGTCTAATCACAAAATAGTTGAGTGCTATAGGAACCTCAAGAACCATAGAGGAAGAGGATTCCAAAGAGGTGGCTACTCACAATCAAGAGGAAGATTCAATCATAATCAAGGTTACAACCATGGCTACAACAACAATTATCAAGGAGGATACAAATCAAGAAAAGACTTCAACAACTATACACAAGATCAAGAGGATTCTCTTCTCATTATGAACATGACCTCAAAACAAGGTACGAATGATGAGCACCTCTTCTATATTGACTCAAGTTGTTCAAACCATGTAGCAGGCAATATAGCTCTCCTTTTTGATCTTGAAGAGCCCAAGGGAAAGCACCACATGAAGACAAGTGATGATACCAAGCATTCCGTTGTCAAGATAGGAAATGTCAAAAATTCTGATGGGAATAAGAATCTGTTGAGCAGAGTTCTTTATGTACCTACTATCACAAATACTTTAATGAGTGTTGGACAGATAGTGGAAAAGGGTTTGCAGGTTAGGTTCAATAAATTTGGAGCCTTTGTGGAGGACCCCCAACATGGATTCAGGAGAATCACAAAAGGAGAGAAACAGCTAGATTGTTTACACTTGAGCTTGAGGACACTAGAAACATTGCACTTTATAATTATAAGGATCAAACCTTGTTGTAGTTAGAGATATGGCACAAAAGACTAGGATACATTGGTGAGAGAACATTGAAGCAGATATGTAGAGATCAATGTGTACTTGAGATACCTAATATATCCAAGAAACATAGATCTATAAATGTGGTGCATGTGAGTTTGGTAAATCACACAGGTTACCCTTTACAAAGAAAGGCTATATGCATGAGGATTACTTAGAGCTTGTCCACACAAATGTGTGGGGTACCAAGCAAGGACCCTTCAATTTCAGGCTCAAGGTACTATGTGTCATTTATTGATGATTTCAGTAGGTGGACTATCTTGTATTTCATGAAACATAAGGATTAAGTGTTCAGTTGTTTCAAAAAGTATCCTGCACTTGTAGAAAATCAAATAGGAAAGGCTTTAAAGAGGGTAAGGTCAGATGGAGGAGGTGAGTACTTCTCCAATGAGTTTGATGCATTTTTGCAAGACAGAGGTATCAAGAGAGAGATCAAAACTAGATATACTCTTGAGCAAAACGAAGTAGTAGAGCGGAGGAACAGATTGATTATGGAAGCAGCTAGATCTATGCTAAATGAAAAGAAGTTGCCTAATTATTTGTGGGTACAGGCTGCGTCTACTGCCACTTATCTTATTAACAGGTTACCTTTTAATTCCCTTGATGGGATGACTCCCTATGAGGCATCGAATGGTAGGAGACCATCACTTGAACTTGCAAAATAATTGGTTGTGTTTCTTATGTGCATGTTCCATCTCAAATCAAAGGTAAGTTAGACCCTAAGGTAGAGCAATCCATCTTCATAGGGTATGATATAAATCAAAAGGGGTACACGTTTCATAATCCATCCAACAAAGGATTTATGGTCAGTAGAGATGTTGTGTTTGATGAGAATGAATCTTGGTTTGAAAGTGAATGCAGGAAGGTCAAATTGCCATATGACTTGGAAGAATAACTTCCAAGTGTCCCCAAGGAGGACTGTTGAGAGCAGTATGGGCACTCAAGGACTGACTAGACAAGGAAGCCAGGGCACTCAAGGACTGACGAGACAAGGAAGCCAACGGAGAGAGTCAGAACAAGGTGAAGGAGTAAGTAGACAAAGCAGTCGACGCAAATCTGGCAGATAGGCCCTTCAATTTTTCCAATCTACATCTTTTAACAGTGATTCTTATCACTAACAATCATTGTCAATACCATTTCATATTTTTGTAGCTCCATTTTGTGCAAGCCAAGGAGTCCTTGAGCTTGAGGAGCCTTAGAAGTACCTACATATCAATTTTCGTATTTTTTAGACTCCGTTTGAGCCCTCAAATTGGCCCTGGAACCTAATTTTTAACTAGGCCGGACACTAGGTCTGGACAGGGCCAAAAGCTAGTCAAAAACTATAAAAAGAGCTAGAGAGCTCATTTTTGAGGCTGGATTGTAATTGAAACGAACTTGTAAGAGCATTTTGAAAGTAATCTAAAAGCTCCATTGATTCTCACTCTTTGTCTTGCCTTGTGTGCGCGTGTGTGTGTATGTGTGTGCATGCTTGTGTGCTTCTCACTCACGCACTTGTGCCGCCACTTGCTCGAGGTCTTCATACCATCCTCACGTCTTCCCGGATTGACATTAAAGGAGGTGCTACTCATCACTGAGCTACACCAAATTTTGGCGCCGTTGCCGGGGATCGAGCTTTGAGGACGAGCGTGTGATGGTAAGACGTAGAGTTGACGCGTTGGAGTTGTAGGTATTTTCTTCACTCTCATAGATTTTCTTTTACTTTCTTCACCATCTCCATCACCATCATCATCATCACCATCTCCCACGTCCATCTCCATCATCGCAAAAATTTCAGTTTTTTGACTATATCCCCACCTCCACCTCATTTCCCTCATTTCACTTGTGAGAGAGAGCGGGAGAGCGAAATTGCATGTGCTGTTTTTGCATGTTTCTTGAGCTATCTTGCAGGTACAGGTCACATCACCATCTCCAGCTTCCCGCGCAGGTACGGAACTCGACGAAACTGTCTCGCAGTCGCCGCCTTCTGTCCATCGCGATTGACAGAAAATTTCACTTGTTGGTAAATCTGAGTGCACCACAGTGGACTAGAGACCCTGCACACCACATTCCCACTAAAATTTTTGAAAATCTTGCAAAATTTCAGTCCATCGCGATTGACAGCCCTGTCCATCGCGATTGACAGCTCTGTCCATCGCGATTGACTGCCAGTCCATCGCGACCGACTGCCTGTCCATCGCGATTGACTCAACCCCCTGTCCATCGCGATTGACTGAAGTCTCTGTCCATCGCGATTGACTGCCTGTCCATCGCGATTGACTGCCTGTCCATCGCGATTGACTCAACCCCCTGTCCATCGCGATTGACTGAAGTCTCTGTCCATCGCGATTGACTGCCTGTCCATCGCGATTGATTGAATTGGGTGTCCATCGCGACCGACTGAATTCTCTGTCCATCGCGATTGACTGAGTGTCCATCCCGATTGACAGCCCTATCCATCGCGATTGACAGCCAATTTTAGCCAAAATTTTTAAGGTTTGTTAATTGAAAAATTGGGCTAATTTTGGTCACAAATATTATACTCTTGAGCACATGGGGAAGTCTTAGGAAAACAACTTGGGGAAAACCTGTTGCACAGTGATCCTGTTTGAACCCTGTCGTAACCCTAGAACCCTGAACGGTCACAACTTTTTCATACGAGATCCATTTTTTGAGCTCTAGGGCTTGTTGGAAAGCTCGTAGCATATACTACACGCCCTCAACTGTTTTTTATAAAGATAATGCATTGATTTTTAGATAGGGTATTTTGAAGTTGACCATACCCAGGGGGATCAAAGTCAGGGATCTTTAGAATTATTTTCCTAAAAGTCAGAATGCACATGTGTGTTTATGTTACATGAATGAAAGTGGTTGGTTTTGTCCTTTGAATATAAGCATTGAGCTAACCGTGGGTCTTTTATAGGTCCATTGAGAGCAGCTGAGAGCGTACAAAGCAAGGTTTCTTTGCAAGCTTGAGAACCGGGTTCTTGAGCACCATAAAGCAAGGGATCAACAAGTAAGGTTGGATTATTCTCAACTCCCTCTGTCAATTCATAGCTTAGGCTAAGCACGACGAGAGGTAGGAGTAAGTCAGAGCGACGATAGGCAGTCATCAAGTTGAAGACTACCTAAAAACTCAAGTTCAAGATAAAAATCTAATCTCTGTACGGTCGGTAACATAAAGGAAAGGACCTAACGTGGAACGATCAACCTAAAAGTACGAAGAACACTCAAGTATTCCGACGACGTGATATCAGACAAGACCATAAACACAATAAATAACTAAAAAGAATCAAGTGACTGATACCAATTAATCGGCAACGAGGTTGTACTCTGAAAAAAAATTGGGCTAATCAGTTAGGCATATGAACCTTAGATCAGGACGACACCTAGCACGAGAGAGACAAAGCCTTAGGTCTTCAGAGGCTAGTGTCAATCACACTGCAAGGTCTTGGGCCCAGCAGTTGAGCCACCGTTCAAACTACCCTAGCTCTGAGACCAGTGAGTCAGAAATGTCCCAAGGCATGGACAGACCTACGGGAAGTTCAGGAGTGCCCTACTTGTACAGGGTAGAAGGCCCTTACAAAACACAGTTGGAGTACCTGAGGACCAACCGATTAGGTGCTAGCATCTATGAGGACGGCTTAGGAAGATCTGTGGTCCAGATTAAAAACCCCGATCAATCCATAGGACTAGAGCACCCAGCTGTCAAGTTTGAAAATGGTGCATACCTGGACAAAGAAGAAACTATATATGTAGTCACTAGTCATCCTGATAGGACAGATGACTTTGGGAATGTAATCTCAGAAGCGGACTTAGGTGACCTGGAACAAGGGAACATGGGTGCGGAACCTAGAACCCCTCGAGGTAAATCAGTTCTCACTAGGATTATCACGCCTGAATGGGTCCCCCAAGACAACAAGAGCATAGAGTTGCTCCTCAATCGAGAAACTGATGAAGCCTTTTGGAGGTATAAGTCTAATCAGCCAACAGACATAGGAAATATCATGATCTATGAGCTTAAGGATCCGGATAGCCCAGGCAGAGTGACCTATTTAGATCATGCTTCAGAACGGATCTTCGTGGTGATAGAAAATGATAGGCATGCCTACACGTGGAAGGGTGAATTTATTTTTCCCCAACCAAGATCAAATGCATCCTATGGTCACCCTGGGGCGGGAACTTCCCAAGCTCATGGTACGCAAAGAGACAGAAGTAGAGATAGACCGGAAGTAAGCTTTGCCAACCCTGTAGGCAGAGAAAGAACGAGAACAGAGACGAATAGGGTAGAACCTCCTGAGATACATAGAGCCCACAGGAACCAAAGAAATGTAGATGGATTCCCTCTGCCAAGACCTAGAGAGCACGCAAGAACTTTGAGACCCACCCAGCTAGTTAAGTCCATGAAGAATTACTTTGACGGCACAGGAGATCCCTATGATCATGTGGCAGAGTTCAAGCAAGTCTTGAGAGCTGAACAAGTGGAAGATCTGTTCACGCAGTACAATGCCTTCGGTCTAACCCTTAGGAACACGGCACTTACATGGTTTCAGCCATTAGATGAGCGTCAGTTCAGGAGCATAGACCAACTCCTAGAGGCATTCATTGTAGAGTTCTCTAAGAGCGGCATAAGACACAATACCTCCTCATTGATCCACAGCTTCAAACAGACCCCCCAAGAGACTGTCAGATTGGCCGGAAGAAGGTTTAGACAATATCTGGAAAGGTGCCCTATTTCGGAGTTACCCACATCTGCTAAACAAATAGCCTTATTCCTTGATGGATTGCTGAGCCCAAAATTGAGATCCTATGTGTATCTGAAGGACCCTAGGACTATAGAAGAGTGTGTACGCATGTGCATTGACATTGAAGATAACCTAGGGGAGGAACTAGAGCTTTCCAAAATCTACAAAGATTCAGATAGTGCTTCTAGTCACTCTTCCATGCAATCCACATCAATTGAGGAACTCGCAGAGAAAGTGGCACAAAAACTAGGCGTCACTAGCAAACAAATTCCTAGGTTTGCCCCGGTGAAAAGGTGCTATACATGCGGTGGTGACCATATGGCGAATGTCTGCCCTATTATGGCTCAACCCCAAGTAAACCCTAGTAGCCAGTACTGCACCATAGAACGGAGATACACCAATCACACCGCACAAGATTGCCCATACAACAAGCAGGCAGTTAGGCAACCCTATCCGCATCCCTACCAACAAGGCCGATACCAGAACCAAAATCCACCACCACAATATGCTAGACCCCAACAAACCTACCAACCACAATATCAGGCCCAACAGAGACCTCAACCGGTACTAGCTCAACAGCCTCCAAACCCCGCTAACGTGATTCCAGTGAAGTATGCTGTTGTAGAAGAAAACCTGAATAGAGCCATAGTACCAGTAACCCCATTGATCTCAGAAAGTGACCCGAGTGACCATAGCTTTGATTCTACACATGTCGATAGTCCCCAAGCTTACTACATGCAGTCTCCGGAACATGGTGAGTCATACTATAGTGAAGAACCAAGTGAACCTAGTTGGGAATCGGATTACACGAACGTCATGTATGCAAACCCCAACCCTAGGCCTCAACCTAGGCAGGTACGACCACCCTTTCCTAGAGGACCATGCTACCGATGTCAGGGGGATCACTTCATTCGTGATTGTCCCTTACCTGCACCTACACAAAATCAGTCCGTGACGATCCAAGGCTTTTGCCAAGATTGTGGAAAAGAGCATCTCCTACGAGATTGCCCAAAGAACCCCAATAATATGCCAAAAATCACTCCTATCAATGTGATTGGGTTGGTTGTGGATGCCTCAGGAAGTGTCACTTCCACTGCACCAATGCAGGTGGTTACTAGAGCTCAGGCATTGCAGCAAAACCAAGAGGCAAGCCAGGAAAAGGGCCCAGAGGCTAGTGAAACCGAGAGCGTGACAAAGAAAAGGGCTAGAGCGTGGAAAGATAGTCGAGAAAGAATGAAAAGACAATGGGCAAAAAAGATAAACGAACTTGAAGAAAGCATAAGAGAAACCAAAGCGAGGATAACTGAACTCACAGCTCCAACTCCCTCTCACATTACCCCGCCTCCACCACTCCCACCTCCATCTAACCCACCACTTTCCCCACCGCCTCATCAAATCCCACCACCCCCTAGAGTAGGATCAGTCCTAGCTGACCCCACTCCCGAGGACCTTAATATGATGCTTAAAGCATATCAGGCCAGAATCCAAGAAGGGCCAACCATCACCGATCATGAAAAGTGCTACCCTAGAGCCGAGCTAGAGCTCGAACGAACTAAGATTTGTGCCAAAATGGTGGAATTGGCTCAGACCATGTTTGAGGCCAGCCGCCTATTTAACATTTCTAGTTCAGCTAAGACGCAGTTACACTTTGATGGACTGCTGGAAAGAATAGAGAAGTTAATTGCACAATCAGAGAAGGAACCTGCCCCTCAACGAAAGGAGAGGGCAAGAGAACTGATAAGCCAGCCTCTTCAGGAAGCCCATGTGCCTCCTCAAGAAGCTTATCTTCCCCCCCAAAAGTCACATGAGTCTCCCCCGAAAGCTTATGTACCTCCACAGGTGACCCACATTCCTTCTCAGAGAGCGTATGAGCCTGTTCGGAAAAGTAATAGAATAAGTAATCCTCCCCTAGAAGCTTGTGCTCCAGCCATCTATGGGAACAAGGAGAGAGCCAATGATAGAATAAGCCCTCCTTCCCAGGTTGCTTATGTGCCCAATTCTACGGAGCCAGACACTTCTTCTTCTATGAATCGGTTTGCACCAGACTTCCTACGAGAGATTCAAGAAGATAAATGGGATAACGAAAGCGAGGTCGCCCCTCCATTTGAACTTGTGGATGATGCACACGACCAATTCCCACAAGACATCCCATCCATTTACGGGGAACATGAGAGTACTCAGTCTAATGAGAGATTGGACTTTGAGTCTAATTCCATACAGGAGCTACCCCACTTCACAGGCCCATGGGAAGCAAAGTCCACATGTATGAGAGCACCCACAGTCATGGTAAGGAACGACGACTCAGTCATACCAAGGAACACGGAGGTAGTAACGAACACCAAGGTGCAACGCGATCTCACTTTGGAAGAACTGACTGAAGATAGACCAAACATGCGAAAATATGCAGCCAGTCAGGTAGCTGATGTTGCAAAACCTCGTTCCAAGGTAGGATCCCATAGGACAGTGCCAGAAATTCCCTTGGATAAGATAGGAGACATGTGTGAAGGTGAAGAAGGGAACACCTATCTTCCCATTACCTACCAGGGCTACACCACTAAGGCAATTTTGGACTCAGGTGCAGGAGTTGCAATTGCCACCACTTCCCTTTGGAAGCGTTGGGGCAAGCCGGCACTCAGGCCAACGAGAATGAAATTGCAAATGGCAGATGGTCACATAGAGAGACCCCTAGGATTGCTAGAAGGAATAACTCTCACCACTTGTGGTGTCGAGTTTGAGCATAGTTTTGCTATATGTGACTTCAGCAAAAATCATGCCTATGAGATGATTTTGGGAAGACCATTTATGCGACAGTTGCAAGTGGTACAGGATTGGGGAACCAATTCTTTGTACCTGCAGCACTTGGGTGTTACGACCAAAGTCAATCTCAAAGATTACTCTCATAGGGATGTACCTCCTATCCAGTGGAATCCCATCCATAGAGCCAAAGATGATACAGAATCCGTGCATTCCATAGGGTCTGGATCCTCATGGATGCATGAAGATACTCACTTATGGATGTGCAAGGTAGCAGTAGAGGAAGAGGAGAGAGAGAAAGCCAGAGAGGTAGGTGCGAAAGAAACCCATAGATCAATCCAAGACCCAGCCTATGCACCGGTAGTTTTTCCAGACGAAGAATTTGAACCTCACGGTTGGGCAGAAATCTTAGCAACAATGGACGTAGCCATCAACGAAGAACAATGGACACCTCACTGTGATGAGGATGGCTATGATATTTCAGTCTTCTCCATAGAACCAATCATGGGAGAGGCAGTTCTAGAAGAATGCGAACCTAGCCCTGATGCATTTGAGGATGCAAGTGACTCCGATCTAGAGTCAATCATTATGGACCCACCATTTGCATCAGATGAAGAATACTTCTATGAAGTAGAATTTCAACCCCAGAGGCATGGAGAAGTGACAAATGACGTAAGATTAGCAACACATGTGACCCCGAAGGAAGAAGGAAAGAAACGAAAGAAGAAAGAAGTCTCACCAGAGGAGGAAGAATCTTTGTTTGAGGTCCCAGAAAATTTTAAGAAGTATGAGATAGACGACAGGAGAGTCATGATAAGAATGCCTAAACGAGAGGCACAATCAGGAGAGGCCTATGATAACAAAGAAACCACCAAGAAAATAGTAGTGGCCATAGAAGAAGGAGAGGAGAGATGCACGTACATAGGCCATGACCTGACAGAAAAAGAAGAGCATGAATTGATTGCCTTGCTAAGAGAATACAGAGATGTATTCGCTTGGAGTTACAAGGATTTGAAAGGGGTTGACCCAGACATATGCTCACACACTATTCCCATGACCTCAGATGCTAAACCCTCTAAGCAAAAGCCTTATACATATAACGATAATTACGCCGCTAAGATCAAGGAAGAAATAGATAGACTGGTTGAAGCTGGATTTATCTATGAAATTGAGCACACTGAATGGGTATCCCCCATCGTAGTGGTGCCCAAGAAGAATGGCAAACTGCGTGTGTGCATTAACTTGAAAAAGGTTAATGCCGCCACAATTCGAGATAACTATCCGCTTCCCATCACAGAGCATCTCTTAGAAAGAGTGGCAGGCAAGGAAGTGTACAGCTTCCTTGATGGATTTTCTGGCTACAATCAAGTAGCCATAGCTCCAGAGGATCAGCACAAGACAGCCTTTGCCACAGAATGGGGCATTTTTGCCTTTAGAGTAATGCCATTTGGGCTTACCAATGCACCAGCTACCTTCCAGAGGTTGATGTGCCATGTGTTTAAGGATTTCCTGAGGAAGAGTTTAGAAGTCTATGTTGATGATCTTTGTGCTCATTCCAACATTAGACAAACCCATATTCCTGAACTCAAACAAATCTTTGACAAATGTAGAGAGTACCAAGTTTGTCTGAACCCGGAAAAGTGTGTTTTTATGGTAAGGCAAGGTAAGATTTTAGGACACATAGTGTCAAAGAATGGCATATCTACAGACGAAGAAAAAGTGAGAGCCATAGCAGAGCTACCGAGGCCAAAGAATGTCAAGGAAGTACAAGCTTTCATGGGGCATTGTGGGTATTACCGACGTTTCATCCACATGTATGCTGTCATCGCAAAGCCCATGTACGGACTTCTGACAAACTTTGAGTGGACGGATGAATGTGAGAATTCCTTCCAAGAGCTTAAACGAAGATTATGTTCAGCACCAATCTTGACCACACCAGATTGGAATAAGCCATTCCATGTTCATGTGGATGCATCCAATTATGCCATTGGATGTGTGCTTGCACAACCTACTGGTGAAGGTAATATGGATCTTCCAATTGCCTATGCCAGTAGACAATTGAATGCGGCTGAACGGAATTACACCACTACAGAGCGCGAAGGATTAGGTATGGTATATGCGGTTAAAAAGTTTAGACATTATTTGCTTGCAAATAAGTTTAAATTTTTTACGGACCATCAGGCATTGTTGTACTTAGTAAACAAACCATGCAATACAGGTAGATTAGTAAGATGGTTTCTCTTGCTAATGGAATATGACTTTGAGGTTGTGGTAAGAAAAGGTAGAACCCACTTGAGAGTAGATCATCTCTCTAGGCTCACATCGGGAGAAGCCCCACAAGGAGTGTCAGATGACCTTCCTGATGCTTACTTGTTTAATTTGGAAGTGGTGCCGCAGTGGGCCAAGCCAATAGTACCAGTATTGACATACGGGCCTAATCATCCTGTGGTAAACACAAGGAACAGAGAGGTTGTAAAAGCCCAAAACTACCACATCATGGCAGGAAGCATGTACAAGCACACAGATCAAGGGATCCTGGCTTGTTGCGTAGAAGAGGATGAGTACGCTAAATGGTTGCAATTAGCACATGTAGGTGCGTTAGAGCAACACCATTCAAAACAACGAACGTTGCAGACTCTAAAGAGATTCGGAGTGCATTGGCCAACTATGGAAGCGGATGTCCAAAAGTTGTGCAAGGAATGCCCAATCTGTTGCAATAAACCGCCTGTGGAACATGCCACTCTCTATCAAGTATCCATTGCGCCAGATTGGAGTGAACCCCTAGTATCATTCTTGAGGACAAACACATTCCCTCCAGACATGACTCTAGCTAGAAAAAGGAGTTTGGAACAAGAAGCCCAGGATTATTCACTTGTTGGTGATAATCTATACAAACGCGGTAAGGATGGTTACCTGAGACTGTGTGTCCATGAAAGTGAGTATCTTAAGATCTTAGAAACTGCTCACCAAGGTGTAGCAGGAGGACACTTTGGACCAGATCGGGTGATCAAGGCAATATTGTTTGCGGGCTTCTGGTGGCCTACCCTTCACATGGATGCACATACCTATGTGAAACGGTGTGATGTCTGTCAAAGGACTCAGTATCCTATACGCAAAGATGAGATGCCACTGAAACCTATGATGGGTGGACGTGCATTCTCTAAGTGGGGAATAGACTTCGTAGGTCCTATTAATCCCCCAGCGAAAGGTTCTCATGCGGAATACATCATTGTGGCAACAGATTATCTCACCAAGTGGGTAGAGGTAAAAGCTACAACCAAGAATGATGCTCAAACAACTGCCAAATTCTTGTTTGAGAATGTATTCACGAGATATGGGCTACCTATAGAGCTTGTGAGTGATAGAGGCACTCATTTCTTGAATGAAGTGATTGAAAATCTACTCCAAGAATTCTTGGTAATACACAAGAAGTCTGCCCCTTATCACCCTCAAGCTAATGGACAAGCTGAGAGCACTAATAAGATCTTATGCAATGTACTGACGAAATTAGTGAACACTAAACGCTCTGATTGGGACAAACAGCTACACCATGCTGTTTGGGCATACCGAGTTGCCTACAAAACGGTACTCCAAGCCACTCCCTTTCAGATGGTATTCGGTCAAAACGCTGTGTTACCTTTGGACTTCTTGATCCCTACATTGAAAGTAGCACAAGAGCACGAATGGACAGGTCATGAGCTCTCCGCTAGGATCTTTGACCTTGAACGATTAGGGGAAACAAGACTGAGAGCCGCTGCAGGAATATATGCAACCAAGAAGAGACAGAAGGCATACTTTGATGCCCACGTGAAGGATAAAGGCTTGAAAGCAGGAGATCTAGTCTTAGCCTATACGCTAAAACAACACGCGAGGAAGCTAGAAAAGAGAGGCTACGGACCTATGATCATCAATAGGATCTCCACGAGCGGAGCAGTACAATTGGCCACACTAGAGGGTGATGTTCTCCCAAATTATATTAGCGGTTGCAGAGTCAAGTTGTATCAGGAACCCCTAACGGAGGAAATGCTCAGCCGACTCAACACTGCTAAGAAACGCAAAGAGGAAGAGAAGCGAATTAGAGAAGAAGCTCAAGCAGAAGCTTTAGAACGCATCAGAAGGATGAAATTACGAAGGCAAGGTAGAGAGCAGCCTAGGACAGATGACTATGCAGACCAAGGATATCATATGGCAATGTGTGAAGTTGCAGGAACCAGCTCACTTAGAATAACTGATCGACGTCCTTTTGTAACCCTAGAAATAGGACAAGAAAAGAGTGCAAGGACTGTAAAAGCCTTGATTGACTCAGGTGCCGCCACTAGTGCTGTTAGAGTGTCTTACTGTCAAGAGTTACAGTTAACTGTCAATCCTGTGGAAGCATATCTCATAGGATTGGGAGGCGTGGAAACCCCTTGCATGGGCGAGGTGGAACTTCCCCTCTACATTCATGATGAGGCAATGACAGTTAAAGCACTAGTGTGTCAAGATGAGGATCTCACTGAACCTCTTATCTTGGGTCAAGACTGGATCTATGATCAAGCAGTCAACTTAAACCTAAGAAGTGGACTTCTTCACGTATGGGTCAATCATAGTCGAATTACAATAGAGTTGGATAAAGGAGCACTCAAGGAACTAGGAAAGGCACAGACTCCTGGTCCCTCCAGGGGTACACATGAAGATGACAATGCTGTTCTTGTTCAAAACCCTGTGTTGCAGAGGAATGATATTTGCAAAAAAGGAGTCAGGGATGCAACGGAACTCCCTTCTCTTCCAAAGGCCAGAAGGAGGCAACAACCAAAGGTGGAGCAAAGGCAGAAGAAGCAGAGTACTACCTATGCCGGACATCAAAAGAACCTGTGCAGCAGAATGTCTCAACAAGTGAACCAAGTGTGGGTGCGAAAAGGCGAACACCCGGTTGCAACCACGCCAACCGCACGGGCAAAGCCTCTTATTAGTAACCAACGACACGTCACTAATAAGAAGTCTTTCGGAAATTCTGCTGCTAATGTGAAATCTATTTGGGTGCCCAAAAGGTCGATGAAGGCTAGCCCACAATCAAGACAAATTTGGGTGCCTAAGGCTTGTTTGCGGGCTCAGATAGCTATACCAAGAACACACTCTACACAGCATGATCTATTCACTCGCACAGCCTACATCCACTCGTTTTCAACACCAAGGCACATGAACACGAACAGAATCAGTTGTAAATGGGCCCCTAAAAGGCCTCAGGTTAAAGCTGACACACCTATAAAGCTCTCGAGCATCTCCACGGAACCACGAGTAAAACCCATCCACTGCATTTGGCAGCCCAAGACTTGTAACAAACCCCCTGACCCTATTGTAAATCCATGACCACCTACTAACCGCTTCACTCTTATCACATCATTTCGCTTAGTTCTTGGGTCTACCTAACTCCTAACTACACACACCAGCACCGAGCACTTGTTAACTCCTAACCACTCCAGAACTTTAAGATTAATATTGTAACAAGGGACACCATGTCATTTTTGTGTCCATTGCAATGTTAACGCTTATTCATATATTCTCACAGAATCAGCTGCGACATTTTCAACATGGCGGAGGCCGCAGGAACTAGCTCTCACACAGAAACAAACCCGCAAGTGGTGGACTTGGACAGTTTACCCGTTTTGCCTGAGACAGTCGAAAGACCAGAAGAGTTGCAGGCCGTCAAAATCATACCTATTGCGGACCCTCCGCGTGGCCACACCATGCCCGTGGGAAAGACTTCACATTGGTTTACCGAAGTAGCAGGACCTTTGGGGGAAGGAACGTATCTATGGGAATCAGAGTTGGACTACAATGGAAAGCAAGGCAGATACCATTTCTTTACAAGAGAATTTGAGAAGTTACAAAATGCGGAAAGTCTACGTCCGATATGGGAAAAAGCCGGATTGAGTGCCTATTTCAGTGCCCGACTCCCAAAACCTGACTTCATGCGATGCTACTATCTCATCAACACCTTGACTCCAAATCCGAACCCAAAAGGTGCAAGCTCATTTGTGATTCCATCTCTGACAAAGGGGAATGAGCTCAAGAGGTTTAGGCTATCAAACAATTTGGTGAGAGAAGCTCTGGATATGCGCGGCATGCATATTCCTACAGAAAAGGAAACCCTAGTACCGGACTACATGAAGAATCGAAGTCTCACCAAACTCAAAGACATGGTATCCATGACGCCTAATATTGCAATACACCTTCGCATGTGCATGCAACACTTTGCTTTCCCGGCGCAGGATAGATTCACCATGCCGCACAAAAAGATTTGGTTTAGCCTGTATCTGGCAGAGACACAGAGCCTCACCATCAACCTACCCCACTGGATAATTGATCAGATACACTTAGCTCACAAACGCTGGCCGCGGAAACAGGTTTTATATGGTTGCTGTGCTCTGACAAGAATCATCTATAGGTGTTTGGCTTATGACATCCCAATCCAACGAGCCCTGATGTGGAATCGGGTAGAGCAGTTTCGAGGCAGGACATCCACTGGAACCCCTTCTAAGAAGATGAGAGGCACGGTCCAAGTCCCATGTGCTCAGCCACGTGGAGCGACCCTAACACCAGAAGTCACCCCGCCACCCCGAAGAGTCCGACCATTCACACTCCGACTTCCAAGACGCAGCACCGATGGTTCCACTTTGATATTTCCTCCCATCCCAACGGATCTCGAATTTCCTAGTGGTGCACCATTGGACGAACTCACTAATGAAGACTTCGAACAACTATTACAAGATGTAGAGCTGGAGGCAGAAGAGGCACAACAAGCGGAAAATGTACAAACGCAGGCCACAACCTCCCAAGCACCTGTCACACCTGTTGAAGTGGAGGAAGAAGATGACGGAGGTGAAGAACAGGAGGACGATGAGGAGGAGTATGATCAAGAGCACCAAGAGGAGCAACAAGAAGTGCCAGAACTTGTTGGTGCACCTGCATATACAGCTCAACTACGAAGGCTATACGACACTATCAAAGCAGTACAAGAAAGGCATCAGCTCTCTCTGGTATCAGGCCAAGCTTTGATGCAAGAAATGCTATCAGATGAAGGAGTGGACCAACATTTCATTGACACCCTCAAATTAGTGTCAGACTCTTTAGGAGTTCCAGAGGCTGTCCACACCGCAGTCCGCCAGTCCGTAAGGTATGACAAACGCAGAGTGGACACGTTACCACGAGCAGGTAAGACTATCAGGATACCCGTCACAGAACCAGAAGTACCTATTGAGACCACAGCCACTCCCACAACCACCACTGACCTCTCCGCTGAAACCTTCGTTCAGACATCACCCATCTCACCCCAGCGTCCTCCATCACCACCTTCTCCGCCCCCGCCACCACCTCCTACCTTGGAAGAAACGACAGTCATCACCTCTACCTCCACTTATAATCCATCCTCATTCAAATCATTCTCATTTCGAGAACCCACCTCACAAGACACCCTCTTCTCCTTCGTCACCAATCCCTTGTACACTTCGTCCCATCTATCCGCTGAACCCATGACTGTCCATCCCATAATTACCAGCGTAGTTGGAAACCCAGCACCCACGGAAGGAACCCTGTGTTTCCCGACCTACCCCCCTATACGAGTACCTCCATTCCATAACCCTCACTTCCCAGCTGGCCCCTACACCTCTTTCAACCGGACCTCACCACCACAATACCCGTCCTTTGTGGAGCAGTTCTTCCGCTCTCCCATATTTCAAAGCCACCTTCCTCCGATGTTCGCAACGACATCAATTTACACGGACACCACACTCACTTCACCTACCATACCCACCTATATGGTAGCCCCTGCACACACCACCTTGTCTGATCCAATGGACATTTCACCAACCACAGCACCTCTCCCCACGATTTCCCCACCTTCCCCTCCCTTGCCCCCCACCTCACCACTCACATCAGTGGCACACACAGCATTCACTACCCCCCTACCCAATCCCACCTCCTCTGCATTTCAAACTATTTCCCTTGCATCTCATAATGTAAATAGTACGTTCGACACATTACTTCAGTGTGCACATCAGCTACAACAAGACTTCCATCAATTAGAAGAACGCAATGCTACCCTCCAGGCAGAATCTCAACGTCTCCAAGCTAGAGTCACCACTATTGAGGCTGACTACCTGACGCTCCTAGACGAGCATACCACACTACAGCAGGCTCACTCCGAATTGGAATCAAAGGCATCAACTGTAGATGACCAAGCAGTTAAGGAGCTAGAAACAGTGCTTCAAGCGCAAATGATATCTAATGCCACACTCAGACGCAACATTGGGCTATTAAGGAAGCATATGGCCGCAGCACTAGAGGAGAACAAACGACTTCAACAACAAAATCAAGACAACTTTGAAGCGGCTATGGAAGGAACCGTAGGAGCAACCATTAGCCCTACCCGATATAGAGCAGTTCCATCAGAAGACATCCGCATCCTACTTGAGGAGCATGCAAATTTCCTGGAGTCATATGAAAAACTAGAGACTGAATGTGCCGATCTAAAGAAACAGTTAGCCAGTGTACATCCTGCTCAACAGGAGCCGGTAATCTTGCAACAATCTACAGAAGAAATGGAGACCCTTCGGAAACAGGTGGCAGAACTCCAAGCACGCCTCCTACCATATGAACGACCCCCCTCGCCCATTGAAGAACCAGAACCTGAAACAGTAGTGGAAATCCCCGTCGAGGACAGCTACGAAGAGCCATACGAGCCTATGCCGACGCCTGGTGGTCGAACTACAGAAGAAGGACAAGACACGTTAGAAATTCAAGTTCCAGATTGGGTCAGAAGGGTCGAGAAAGTGGGTAAGACACATGATGATCGTGTGGCCGTGCAAATGCAATCTCTCACGAATCTGGAAGAAACGGTCCTTCGGTCCTCCTACTTTCAACAATTATCCCATCAACGGTTAATCACAACATCAGAATCGCAATACATGCCTTATTTTGTCTTACTACATGATTATAATGCAGAAGTCAAAAGACATACAGGGAAGGAGCCCACATTCGCTACTCAATTTGAGATAGGGGATTTACCGACCGATGCACGTGCCGGCTCGATTTTCCAACCTAATTGGCGTGCACGTTTACTCACCGATTACCCTGAGATGATGAGTACCTGGGCTACCATGCCACTCTATATCAAGTATAATCCATGCTATTGTCCAGTGGTACGTCGCAGATCCTGGCAAGCATTTGCAATCAAGGTACGCAACAATAAAGAGTGCTCGGCTTGGGTTAACTACCCGTATTTTGCTCCACCTCGAGGACCTCCAACCGTAGCCTACATGATATCCACTATTCGGCACTGGTCCGCACGCCTAAACAATGTACCTGATATAGCAGCGAAAATGTGTATGAAGATATTTGAGCTCATGACCATTGTCTTCAAAACCTTTCGGAATGTCCAAGCTCCATACATCTCCGCTCCTGGATTCGCTCAAGGCAACAAGGATTTAGTCTACGACATGAGCCAAACCCCCTCGGTCACTGTTATCTTTGCTTGGCATGCACGAATCAAGTACTTGCCCGCATGCTTCAAGCAAACATTTGAGGAAATGTTCTCTACGGGCTTCTGGGAATACAATTCCGAAATTTTCATTCCCAGACCCACACATTTGCTACATCTATTCGCAGTAGAACAAGCGATCCATGCAGATCAGTTACGCCTGCCACATCCGGACGTTCCAGGACCAATCGATTGGGATCGTATGATGACAGATTTGGCCAGGGGACTACGCTTACAAGAACATCAGCTTGCCACTCAGGTTGTGGAATATTACATCCAACACCCCCAGCAACAAGGGTCTGTCAGGGACGACAGACGCGAGAGAGGGGGGGGTGTTGAGAGCAGTATGGGCACTCAAGGACTGACTAGACAAGGAAGCCAGGGCACTCAAGGACTGACGAGACAAGGAAGCCAACGGAGAGAGTCAGAACAAGGTGAAGGAGTAAGTAGACAAAGCAGTCGACGCAAATCTGGCAGATAGGCCCTTCAATTTTTCCAATCTACATCTTTTAACAGTGATTCTTATCACTAACAATCATTGTAAATACCATTTCATATTTTTGTAGCTCCATTTTGTGCAAGCCAAGGAGTCCTTGAGCTTGAGGAGCCTTAGAAGTACCTACATATCAATTTTCGTATTTTTTAGACTCCGTTTGAGCCCTCAAATTGGCCCTGGAACCTAATTTTTAACTAGGCCGGACACTAGGTCTGGACAGGGCCAAAAGCTAGTCAAAAACTATAAAAAGAGCTAGAGAGCTCATTTTTGAGGCTGGATTGTAATTGAAACGAACTTGTAAGAGCATTTTGAAAGTAATCTAAAAGCTCCATTGATTCTCACTCTTTGTCTTGCCTTGTGTGCGCGTGTGTGTGTATGTGTGTGCATGCTTGTGTGCTTCTCACTCACGCACTTGTGCCGCCACTTGCTCGAGGTCTTCATACCATCCTCACGTCTTCCCGGATTGACATTAAAGGAGGTGCTACTCATCACTGAGCTACAAGGACCCAAGCACAATTGAGGACATCAATCTGATGACGAGGACACCATCAACTTGGAAGATTTTAGAGCATGGAAATCAAAAGGAAAAGTCAAGATGAAGAGGTTGGAGGACATACTTGAGTCATCCAACCAAGCCTTAAGGAGATGACAAAGAGAGAATAAGAAGCCAATCAGATATGGGTATGATACTTCATTAGTCACTAAGCATTCTATTTATCTTGCTAAGGATTCATCACTTGAAGAACCTTCTTCATTTGAAGAAGCAAGTACCAAAGCAGAATGGAAGGAGGCTATGGATGAAGAAATAGAAGCACTCCAAGAAAATGAAACTTGGGAGCTAGTACCCAAGAAAGCATCAATGAAGGAAATTGGTTCTAGGTGGATCTACAAAATCAAAAGGAACTTAGATGGATCCATAAACAGATACAAAGCTAGGCTTTTGGCTAAGGGTTTTGCACAAACCCATGGAATAAACTATAAAGAAACTTTTTCAGTAGTCGCTAAGATGCCAACCATCAGAGTATTGGTAAGTGTAGTTGCATCTAGAAATTGGAATATGTATCAACTAGATGTGAAAAATGCTTTTCTGAATGGGTGGATTTCAGAGGAGGTTTACATGGCTCAACCTCCTAGCTATGAAGATCCAAGCAAGGTAGATCATGTACGCAAATTAAAAAGAGCTCTTTATGGTTTGAAGCAGGCACCTAGGGCATGGAACCATAAGTTAACAACCTATCTTCAAGACCAAGGATTCATAATGAGCACGGCATATTCTTCTCTATTTATCAAGAGGAGTAATTCAGAAATGATATATTTATGTGTGTATGTGGATGACATCATTCTTACAGGTAGTGATGCCAATGGCATCAAACAAATAAAAAACCAGATGATGCAGGAGTTTAAGATCAGTGACCCAGGGTTTCTGAAATATTTTCTTGGACTTGAGTTGGTATACACTAACTCTGGAATCTACAACACACAAAGGAAATATGTGCAGGACATGTTGAAGAAATTCCACTTGGATGATGCAAAAGTAGCTAGCACCCCTATGGAGGTAAATCATAAATTAAGTGCTCATGAAGGTGGTTTGCTTGAAGACATTGCAGGTTATCAAAGCATAGCTGGAAGTCTAAACTATGCAACATTAACAACGATTGACATATGTTATGGAGTAAGTGTTCTGAGTATATTCTGCATGAACCTAGAGCACCTCATTTGGAAGCTGCTAAAAGAATTTTGAAGTATCTCAAAGGTACTCAAAATCAAGGTCTTTACTTCCCATACACATCAGATTTGGACATAAAGTTGTACTGAGATGCAGATTGGGTAGGATGTAAGGATGACAAAAGAAGTACTTTTGGCTATTTATCTTTTGCAGGTGATAAGCTCATCTCATGCTCTTCTAAGAAGCAACCAATTGTTGCTCTATCTTCAACAGAGGCTGAATACATGGGATTAGTGAATGCTACACAAGAAGCTATTTGGATTAGATTGCTCTACTGAGATTTGGGACTTTACACTCATTCACCAATGATCCCTGGTGACAATATTAGTTCTTTGCATCTTGCAACCAACCCTATTTATCATGCAAGAACTAAGCATATAGAAGTGCACTATCACTATGTTAGAGAGAAACTCTTGAGCAAAGAGATTCAACTAGCATATGTATCTACAAATATGCAGTGTGCTAATTTCTTAACCAAAACACTTGATGTTACTAAACTTTGCAAGTTTAAAATCATGATTGGGTTACAGGATATTATGGAAGATTGATGAAGCAATACAAGCCAAGATGTTTGGCTTAAGGGGGAGCTGTTGGTGCAAATGTACAAGCCTACACATTTGGCTTAGCATGGAAGACATTGCGTGGAAGCACTTGATGATTCATGTGAACTATAGCTTGTAACTACTTGATCATTTTCCATTGTGAATCATTAAATCCTTGGAGCATCTTGTAAAAACTTATAAATTGTGGAGTTAGGAGGAATATTAGCTACGGATTCAAGATGAGGGAATTTCTCCTAAATCAAAGGAGCTACTTTTTTATTGGAGACAAGTTTGAATTCAAAATTCAAACTTAGAAGAAATACTTATAAAAAGGTCTTGTAAAACTCGCGGGGTAGTGTGCCTCATTTAGAGCTCTCTCCTTGATCATTTCTAGAACTTGAGTAGCTCACACCATAGCTCACTCACTTCATCATCATAAGAGAGTCAATAGTGTTGACAATTCTACATCTAGGAGTGAGATTTGATGGAGTTTAATCCCTCAGATTTGCAAACTATAAGTGAAATGAACCCAATACCTAGGTTCCTTCATACACCTTTTTTGCTAACCATCAACAAAACTATGATTCACCTATCTTACACTCATCCCAATCACCTAGGCTTTTAACCACACTTAGTGTAGTTCATAGACTTTCTAAAAAGCCTTAGAACACCTCAAATGGATCTGTTTAAGTTAGTCAACACGTTTGTACAAAACAGACTATGGAGATATGTAGGATATGCAAAAATTAGGGTTACACAGATACACCAATTTCTCCACACATAAAATTGATTTCAAGAAGATCTCTTAGAGAATATAAGTTACATACATAAGCTACTAAATGCAATTTAAATCTATTGAATTGGGTATTTAAACAAAGAGTTACAACTCTTACAAGTAGACTATGTCTATACCTATAAGAGACTAGAGGGTCTTTGGGTTTGATAGCTGCTCCTTACTCCTGCTCTGTGCATATAGTGCCCTCTTCTACATTTTCCTAGCTAGGATAGTTGTGCTTCAGCTCCTTGAGCCTTGGATGACTCTCTCCTTGAGCCTCCTTGAGTATATGACTCTTGGTCTTCAATAACGTACAAGACTTCCATGACTTCCATGGGGAGGGAACCATCCTTATAGGGTCCTCCAAGCCTAAGCCAGCCTACCCATGTTCTAGGGTCGTTGTAGCTTGATCCATGCCCAAAATATTCTCCGCCATTTAACTATGGGGTAAATCCAATGGTAGAAAGGTAGGATCAACAACCATTTGTTTGTATCTCTTGATCTTGCTTAATCCACACTTAGGATCAAATCTAGATCCAATGGACTACATCAAATATACCCTTCCCCAAGTTAAGAAAGATACTATTTTTCTAACCCTTTATTTAGGTTAATCCTCACATAGGATCAATCCCAAATTCAATGGCTTAGAAGTAACCTTCCTTACTATCCATCTATGGTCTACTCTAGACCTCATCTGACCTCAAAGTTAGAAACCTACCAATGTCCAACACTCTCACATGGCTTCTCGTCATAATGAGGACCTTACAAAATAGATTGTTATGGAACAATGGTGGTATTACATAAGGATAAGGCATTGAGCATATCTAACACCCTCCCTCAATGTCCACCCAGAGCTTGCATAATTCACACTTTGAACACTCCCCCTCAAGCTTAACATGGTAGTCTCCATATCAAGTAAGCTCATAGATTTTGAAAACTTTTTTCACTTGGTCACATCCAAGATTTTGGTGAAGATATCTACAACTTGGTCCTTTGTACCTAAATCTGAGATTTTGAACTCTCTTCCAAGATTCTCTTTGATGGTTCTTATCCCTGCATCATCATCACTTGTCATAAGAAGATCATCTACATATATGCATATCAAACATATCTTGTCATTTGTGTTCCTCATATACAAGGATGGATCTACATCACTTGGAGAAAAACCACATTTTTTCAAGAACTCCACTAGCCTCTAATTCCAAGCCCTTGGGGCTTGTTTAAGGCCATAATAGGCCATCTTCAACATGCAACCATAGCTAGGATGTTGTGGATCTACAAACCCTTGAGGTTGTTCCATGAACACCTCTTCTTGTAACTCACCATTCAAGAAAGCATTCTTTATGTCCATTTGGTAGATAGGCCACCTCCTTGTCACACATAGGCTATGAGAGATCTAATGGTAGCATTTTTTTCCACACACCTAAACGTATCCTCATAATCTACCCCTTGTGTTTGTGCAAAGCCTTTGGCTATTAGTCTAGCCTTGTACCTTGCTAAGCTACCATTTGCATTCTTCTTGGTCTTGTACACCCACTTGTTTTGGACTCTCTTCATGCCTTCCTTCTTGGGTACTAGTTCCCAAGTGTTGTTCTCCTTAAGAGCTTTGAACTCTTCATACATAGCCTTCTTCCACTCTGGTTTTATCTTTGTCTCCTCATAGGAATTTGACTCTTGACCTGCAATGAAAATTCATCCTTTGGGATATTTCTTCTCGAGTCCATTGAGATCTACATTAGGAGTAATGGCCTCCTCAAGTTCTTCCTCTCCTAACTCCTCTTGAGCTTCCTTAGTGTCATAGTCTATCTCTTGCAGCCTTGTATACTTTGAAGTAGGGATGGTCTTTCATAATCATAAGAATAAGAGTGACCATATGAGTGTACCTTAGATGTAGAAGCCTCTAGTCCACTGACTATGATTGACTCTTTAGGTTGAATTTGTACATCAAATCTTGCATACTTCTCTTGATCCTCTTCATCCAACTTTGCCTTGCCCATGTCTCCATACCATGACCTTGACTCATCGAATGCAACATCTCTTGACATATATAGCTTCTTTGAGACAGGGTTGTAGCATTTGTAGCCTTTTTGCTCATTTAATTAGCCAATGAACACACATTTCTCACTCGGGCTCTAACTTTGTTCTCACTTCACTTGGAACATGAACAAAACATACACATCCAAATAGCTTGAGTGATCCATGGTTGGTTTCTTGCCATAATGGACTTCATGTGGAGTCAATTTGTGCACATCATCTATTGAAATCCTATTTATCAAGTAACAAGCTGTATTCATAGCCTCAACCCAATAAGAGAATTGTAACTTACCTTCCTCTCTGCAACACCATTTTTTTGAGGAGTGTACGTGCATGAAAAGTGCCTCTTTATGCCATTTTCATGCAAGTACCTTGTGAATTCCTTAGAGAGATACTCTCGCCCTCCATTTGACCTCAATGTCTTAATGTGTGAATCACATTCTTTCTCAACAAGGGACCTAAAGTCTTGAAATCATAAAAACACTTCTGATTTTTTCCTTGATAACATATAGCCATACCTTTCTTGAGTGGTCATCAATGAAAGTGACAAAGTACATAGATCCTCCCAATGAAGGCTCTCTACTAGGGCCCATTACATCTGAGTGTATAAGCTCCAAGAGGTTAGAGGATCTTTACTCACTCTTTGGAAACGGCTTCCTTGCTTGCTTACCTAGTTGACAAGTATCACAAAACGCATGTAGATCTTGGCCTTCAAGATTTTGTAGTCCCTGCACTAAACCTGCTTTGCACATGGTTTTTAACTTAGGAATATTCATATGTCCTATTTTCTTATGCCAAAGATCAATCTTTGCCATCCTTTTGTTACCAATCATCACATAACATACCTTTTTGTGTGTAGGAGCAATATCTAATGTAAACAATCTGCCTTCTATCATTCCATTGGAAATGACCTTGCCTCCTTGTTTCAACATGCACCCTTTGGAATCAAATATAACCTGTATACCTCTCTCTACCATCTCTCCTGTAGAGATATGGTTCCTCAAAATAGATGAAACATGAAGCACTTCTTTAAAAGTCTTGACATATTTACCTTCACCTAGCTTCACATCTGCCACATGTGTAATGGGATGCTCAATGTTATCTCCTATTTGCACACAACCTTTTGAACTTGGGACCTGCATATGAACAAAAGATTCCTCCATACATGACATGTAATTAGAGCATCTAGAGTCTATGTACCACTTTGTGTGCTTGGGATCACTAGTGTAGCCATGTCTCATGGATAGGGGGGTCTCCTTCTCATAATCCGTCTTCGATCTGTTAGCAGATTCCCCTTGCTCCTTCTTCTTCTTGCCTTTTTCATCCTTGCACCAGAAATTTGAAGAAATATGATTCTCCTTACCACATATAAAACAAGTTTTGCCTTGGTGAGGGTTGTTCTTCCCTTTTTTGTTCTTGCCCGTCCTTGAAGATGATGCCTTGCTATATCCTTTTGAATATGATCTTTTTCCTTGGATTGCTTCCACTTGCTTTTTCCTCTTTTCCCCTTCTTGCCAACCTTTGCCTTTGCTAGCATATAGGAACTGATCTACCACTAGGTGTGGGATCAACTCCTAAAGACTTGGTGGAGGATCTCTATAGAAGATGGTAGTAATGAGGGGTTTCCACTTTTCTTCCCCTCTCAGCCCATTGAGAGTAATATACACAAGGTCTTCCTCACCTACTTTGCAGCCAATGGATGCCAATTGCTCCCTCAAGTCCATCATCCTCAAGGTGTAGGCAACAATAGATTGGCCATTTAATTTCTTCAAAGAATGGAGTTCAATCTTAAGGTGCATCTTATGGAAATAGCATATATCTTCTTTAAGGCCTCCCAAACATCTTTAGCATGATCAAAATTTGATATATAACCAATCATAATGTTAGAGATTACCTGTGATATGTAGAAGATAGCTCTCCTATTCCTTTCATCCCAATCCTTCAACATCTTCAATTCTTGGTTGGTGACCTTTGGATCTTTGGAATCCACATGGGGCTTATCTTCATCTCCACGCACAAGGCCCATAAACCTTTTCTCATGACGTAGTTCATGACTCTGAACCTCCATGGCTGATATTTCTCTTTGTCTAGCAACTCCACTTTTTGACCTAGATCTCCCATAATGAATAAAAAATTAGGGTTACATTGAAATGTACCTCTTAGTCTTAATGTCCAAGCTTTTTTGTCCTTCTCCTAGAGTCTTCAAAGGATGTTTCTTTCTTTGATACCAATTGGTGGAGTTGAGTCCCTCATATTTGCACACTTGAAGGGAAATGAACTCAATACCTAGGTCCCTTCATACACCTTTTCTACTACCCTTTAGAAACGCTCTGATTCACCTACCTTACACTAATTCAAATCACTTGAGCTTTCCTCCACATCTATTATGGTTCATAATCTTTCCAAAAACCTATAGAATACCTCAAATGGATCTATTTAGGTCATTCAACAACTCTATACAATATATACTATGCAAAGATGTAGGATATGCAGATATTAGGGTTACAAAGATACACCAATTTCTTTGCACATAAACGAATTTCAAGATGCCCTCTTAGGGAAGCTAAGATACATAAATAAGCTACTGAATGAAATTTAAATCTCTTGAATTGAATATCTACACAAAGAGTTTTAACTCTTACAAGTAGACTATGTCTACACCTACAAGAGACTAGAGGGGGTGTGGGCTTGATAGCTCCTCCTTACTCCTCCTCTGTGCAAATAATGCCCTCCTCTGCATTTTTCTAGCTTGGACAATTGTGCCTCAGCTCCTTGATCCTTCGATGACTCTCTCCTTGAGCCTTCTTGAGTATATGACTCTTGGACTTAAATGACCTATAAGACTTCCATGACTTCCATGGGGAGGGGACCATCCTTATGACGTCCTCCAGGCCTAAGTGAACCTAACCATGTTCTAGGGTCGTTGTAGCTTGATCCATGCCCAAACTAATCTCCACCATTGATCTATGGAGTAAATGCAATGGTAGAAGGGTAGGATCAACAACCATTTGTTTATAGCCCTTGATCTTTCTTAATCCACACATAGAATCAAGTCTAGATCCAATGGCACACATCAAATATACCATTCCCCAAGTTAAGAAAGCTACTTTTGTTTCGAGCCCTTGATTTAGGTTGATCCTCACATAGGATGAATACGAAATCCAATGGCTTAGAAGTAACCTTCCTAACTATCCATCTACAGTCTACTCTAGACCTCATCTGAACCTCAAATTCAGGAACCTACCAATGTCCAACACTCTCACACGGCTTCTCCTCATAATGGGGGCATTACAAAATAGAGTGGTATAGAACAATGGTGGTATTACATAAGACTAAGACATTAAGCATATCTAACACCTCCCCTCAATGTCCACCTAGACCTTGCATAATTCACCCTTTCAACATGATTTACATTTTTCTTAACCTTGGAAATCCATACCAAATGAATACAAGAAGTCGGACAATTCAAAAATCATAAACAAGAGTGAATTGAGAGAAAAATATCATGCGAAATCCTCAAGTGTATGACATTTGGACTTTGCTATGGAAGAGGTGATCCCTAAAGAAGGATTGATCCCTACTACAGATGATAAAAATACTTTGAAGAGATGAGACAGTAAGTTTTTCAGAATCTTTTACCATTTTTAATATGCGGGTTTTTGAAAAGGCTTATCATTATTGAACTTAACTTGGTCACTCTAAAACTATAAGATATGCCTCCTATGGAAACAAAATAATGTGTTCTACGAAGTATGGTGCAAATTTCCTCTACACCTTTACATTAACTACTATGTTACAAGGACAAAAAAGGGTATAATGTGTTTGAAAAATTGATTATGCGAAATACTATTCATGAAATTCAGCCTCCTTAGCCTGAATCCTAGAGTTTGATGCCTAACCCTCTAAATTTGGGCGCGGAATGCAAAAGAGAATTTCTTAGTAGCCTCACCCCTTCTCTAATTGTCTCTTGGTTTCTAAAACATCATTTTAAAATAATATTTGAAGAATTTTTTCATGCCGAGGGAAAAGTAATTGAGATGGAACATATGAAGAACTTTGATTCTTGACATCACCAATTAAGCATGAACCCATTGTCAAGCAATTCATGCAGAAAGTGAATGATTGGCATCAAGAAAAAACATAAAATAAGCCATTGGCATCGAACTAAAGCATGAATTCAATTTTCAACATCAACTTAAAGCAAGGATGGTTGGAATCAACTTAGATCATAAAATCAATTCCTTGCATGAAGTGTCAAACGCGATGCAAGGATGGAGCACATGGATAAAATAAATTCTTTGAAGTTATTTTGTACATACACATGATGCTAAGTATTCAGTATTTTGATGCCAAGTAGCCTATTGTAAGACATTCTATAGTGTTGAAAAGCCTATTTCCAAGAGTGTGATCTTTATTTTCTTGACCTTGAAATCCATAGCAGACACTCAAAGTAATTCAACCTCCTTAGCCTTAATGTTAGACTTTTCATGCCTACCACTTTGGATATGGGTGAGAAATGCATGAGGTAGTCCTCAATAGCCTCGCCACTTCTTTTATTCTTATTGGGTTTGTAAAACATCATTGTAAAATAATATGAGAAGAGAGATTCCATGTAGAGAAAAAAGTATTTGAGATGGAATATCTGAAGAATGTGGATGGTTAAAATCGCAATTAAGTATGAAGAAATTATCAAGCATCAAGTTCTTGTACATAATGGATGCTTGGCATCGAGTAAAAGCATTAATTTGGTTCTTGGAATCAAATTATATCATGAACTCAATGTATGGCATCAAATTAAAGAATAAATTGGTTTCTTGGCATCGTCTTAGAGCAAAAAAGTATTAACTTGCATTGATTTATTACATAAAATTATAATTCATGAAGTTGATGCATTGCATTGATTTCTTCAACTGTAAAACTCAATGGTGAGGAAGGAGCCTATGGCCAAAGTCAATTCTTGGATTCAAATTCCATACAAAATTAATGCCAAATATTGAGTATTCAAGGTTATCCATTGAATTTCTAGCTAAGTATGCCAAACATCAACCTAAAAAAAACAAGTTTAGAAAAGTGGTGAAGAATTCACCTAATCTCTAAAAAGAAAGAAGCAATCAGAAAGCACTTTGTATGAGGGGGTTGTTGGGTAGTCTGCTTGAGTGGGAAATTGCAAGTTCCAATCACTTACTTATGAAGCTCCATAACCATCTCCATGCGGTGCAACTCCATTGTAAGTACCCTTCATAGGTTTGATACAACCAAGGTCTCATCCCTAATGTGCTACAATGCCCATCTCTCTCTCTCTCTCTCTCTCTCTATATATATATATATATATATATATATATATATATATATATATGTATGTATGTATATATATATATATATATATATATATATATATATATATATATATATATATATATATATATATATATATATATATATGAGAAGTGACTTTCTTTAGCTCATTTTTTAAGTTTCTTTTTAGCTCATTTCTTAAAAAAGGGCCCATTTTTTAATATATATGTCAAAATAGCGTGGTGCAAGTTCAATTTTAGGATGCTGCAAAATATTTTTGAGACGTCTTTTAATGATACGCAACCATACAAAATCATTTTCCTTGAATTCTTTGGCTAATCGTTTAGTATTGATATTACGTGTATATCGCTCTTGACTTTTCCTAATGTGCTGGTGAACATCATGAAGCATAGAAACGTGATCTTGAGCAATAGAATCAGCCATCAGAATGTCGGTTTGGGTGAGGGACATGGGAGTGGGAAGCTTTTTACCAAAAACAATTTCAAAAGGTGCATGACCAGTAGTGGTGTGTGCTGTCTTATTGTAAGCAAATTGAAGCAATGGCAACTTTTCATCCCAGTTATTAGGATTATCTAATGAATAACAACGCAATCAATCAAGAATAGTACTATTTGTAGCCTCACTCTGTCCATTACTTTCAGGATGAAATGCAGAGCTAAAATCTATTTTAGAACCAAAATGCTGAAATAAAGCAACCCAGAAATGATTACAAAATCTAACATCACGATCAGATAACATTACTTTAGGAAATCCATGATGTGGGAAAATGCATTTAATGAATAATTTTGCAGCTTGAGGTGCAGTCAAAGTTTTCCTACATGGATTGAAATATGCATATTTACTAAACCTAACTATTGTCCAAATCATATCATTATGTGATGAAGTGATAGGAAGACCTATGATAAAATCCATAGAGATTTGTTCCCATGGTTCATTTGGAATAGGAAGTGGCATTAATAATCCAAATGGTTTACCATGATGACATTTGACACGCTGACATACAATGCATTGAGAAACATAATTTGCAATATCTTTTTCCATGTGTGGCCAAAAGAAGAAATCTTTGCAACCAAAAATGGTGCTCTGTATGCCTCTATGACCCATGTAAGATGGTTCATGCATTTCTTTAATGACAAAGTCTTTAAAAGCTTGGCTTATACACAATCTATGTTGAAAAAAAAAAAGAAAACCATTATGAAATGTATAATGTTCATCAGATAAAGATGCACCATTGTTGAAGTCATGCCATGCACGTGAAAAATACAAATCAGATGCATAAGTGGAAACCATTTCTTGAAAAGAATGAATTTGGATGGCAGAAATATTTTGCAAAACAACAGAATGTGAAGGAAAACGACTAAGAGCATCAGCTACAACATTAGCTTTACCAGGCTGATATTGCATCATGGGTTGGAAATTTTGAATGAATGATGCCCATTTAGGATGCCTATCACAGATTAAGGGTTGATTTAATAAATGCTTAATTGCCTGTTGATCGGTTTTGATTAAGACCTCAGAGCCCATAAGATAGTGTTTCCAAATTTGCAAAGCATGCACAACTGCTAACAATTCTTTATCATACGTACTATAATTCTGTTCTGATGGCTTAAGCTTTCTACTCTCAAATGCAATGGGATGATCATTTTGCATTAAAACAACACCTATTCTTGAACCACTAGCATCAGTAACGACATGAAAGGGTTGTGAAACATCAGGTAACTGTAAAACAGGTGCATGTGAAAGTGCATGTTTCAGTTTTTCAAAGGACTGTTGTTGGGTAAGTCCCCATGTAAATTTTATTTTCTTTTTCAACAACAAGGTAAGAGGCAATGCTAAATAAGAAAAAATTCGAACAAAATTCCTATAGAAACTAGCCAACCCAAGAAAAGAACGAACATCATTGACTGATTGTGGTGTAGGCCATTCTACTATAACTCTATTGGGGGATTCTTAGACAAGAAGGAGTTTGAGGGTTTGTAGGAGAAAAGGGAAGAAAAAAGAAGAGAAAATACACCTGGAAGCTTCTGCCGATTGATTACAGTAAAACAATTACAATATTTGAAGTACAAGACAAGCCAATACCTCTGTGCACAATCCCACAGAGTGCCCAATTACAAAATACCTAATATCCCAAAGTCTTCTTGCCGCCGGCCTCCTCTGCACCAGACCTCCACCTGCTTCAAGCTTATCCTTGTGCACACCTTGCACCAAGCTTCCACAAAGGAGGAGGAGTGAATACCTTCTGTCGGCACGCGCCCACTGCAATGTGACCTTGAGATACTTGGGGGGACTAGCTTAGCAATCTCTGCACAATCCCTTAGGCACTCCCTATGCACTCCTTCACTTCCAGTTCTCTACGTCGCACACTGGTGACCCTTGCACTTCTCTCTCTTGCTTCCTTAGATTATGCTCTCTTGCTTACTCTAAGCTTGGTCCAAGAATGGCCCTTGCCTTGATTTGAGTGTGTCGATCACGTATGCTCCTAACTGCAATAGCCTCTTGGTGCTCACTTTGATGTCCCAAGATTGTCCTCACAAGTGGCAGCCAACGACTCACTGTTTCGTCCTGTAGTGACTTTAGTCTAAAACCAAAAATTTTAATGGGGGGCCATTCTTTCACCTGTGCGTACACTTTGCCGCTTCACATACCTTCATGTTTCCTTTTAAGTCTTCACTTTTGCACATAAGAGGGGGTTCACCTGAACCTTCCAAAACACTTTAAAACACACTTTGAACCTTAGGGAAATTAGAGAAAATACCTCTGCAACCTGCAACCCACTTTCTCCAATTTACCCTTTGTGGACAATTCATTGTGCACCACCTGTGCACTTTGACACCTGCACTTACACACTTTGACTTTGCACCTGTTGACTTTGACCTTGACCTTGTTGATTTTGACTTCAGTTGACTTTGACCAACATGACTTTTATGGGCTCAACAGTTGCCCACCACCTAATGTGCTCTCCGTCCCGGAGAGCGACAGCCAAACCCAGAGCATATAGGACATCATGACAAGAGAGGAGCAAAAACTTTAATAGGACAGCTGAGCAGCAACCAAGACCATCAAGAGCATCGGAGAAAGCACCAGAGAGTACTCAGCAATGTGGGGCGGGGACAGGGGGTGGAGGGGGGGCGGTGTGGGGAAGAGGGGAAGGGGGGAAAGGATGGGGTGTGGGGGCGGGGTGAGGCATAGGGGGAAAAGAGCAAAGAGGGAGACAAAATAACTTGAGGGTGGCAATGAAAGAAACCCAACCAGAGAGAAACCAACCTCGGGCGGGAAAGGACCAAAAGCCAAGGCCGAAGGAGCAAGCTCCGAGTACGCCTCGGCAGCCATGGAGGAATCCTGTTGGGGAGCGGAAGACGCCATAGTTGTAGAGCAAAACGCTGTCCCAAAGTGCTAGACAGATTTTGTAGTTCCAGGTGATCCATACTTCTTCAAGTGTGTTGATGATAGACCTTGAGCCTTGATATGTTGACCAGTGGCAAGGCCTCTCCTTTCAGCGTCTCTAACTCCACAGCACCCCAATTTAGCATTGTTTTGACTCTGTAAGGTCCTTCCCAATGTGGAAGCCATTTTCCTCTCAGTTGTGTATGAAGATGAGGTCTATGGAGAAGAACTAACATGTCTACTTCAATGTTGTTGCTCCATAGATGTTGATCATGTGTCTCCTTCCTCTTCATCTGAGTTTCTATCAATTGTTTTGTTGCTAGTAGACGAATCTCCTCTCCTTTATGTAGTGCTCCGAGCCTCTGAGAGACATCACAATCCTTCTTGCCCTGCATGAATGCTATCTTAGGTGATCCATGTAAAAATTCAAAGGGCTCAATGGGCAATATGCCATAAACTAGCTGGAATAGAGAATATCCTGTGGCCTCTTTGTAGGCTAACCTGTATGCCCATAGGGTACCTTGATAAGCAATGCCCCAGGAAGGGGGCTGTAACATACACTCCTTTCTTAACATTGAGATTAAAACCTTATTTGTCGACTCAGCCTCTCCATTGGCTCTTGGAAAGTAAGCACAAGAGGTCCTATGTAGAATTCTATACCTGTTGAAAATTTCTTTCAGGACCTTATTGACAAAATGTGTACCTTGATCTGTACAAATTTCAAGTGGGCATCCAAACCTGCAAATGATGCTACTATAAATGAAATCAGCAACAGTTTGGGCAGTGCAATCGGGGGAGGCAATAGCTTCAGCCCACTTTGTCGCATAATCTGTAGCTATCAAGAGATATTTTTCTCTTTTTGGAATTGCGGGAGGGTAGATGGGCCCTACAAAATCTAGCCCCCACTTCTCAAATGGTTTCCAAGAAGTGGAAACAACCAAGGGGTTATGCCTCTGCTTTGTTGGCTTAGGTCCACACCTCTGGCAAATGTCACATGCCTTTCCCCATTCATCTGCATCCCTAAATAGTGTACCATAGACCAGCATCCAGTATCCTCTGACTCATAATATGCCCTGGAAGGTGCCCACCACCTGTTCCTTCATGTGCAGAGTGAAGGACTTCCCTCACTTCTTCTTCTTCCAAACACTTCCTGAACCTGTCATCCTTGCCCTGTCTATACAATTTATCTTCAATGAAGGTATATGGTCTACTCTTGATTAGTAGTCTCTTCTTTTGCACAGCACTAGCCTTTTCTGGATACAACCCAGTTTTAATGAAATTTTTGATGTCATAATACCAACCTTGAGCTTGTACAACAAACAGATGAGCATGTGGAAAGTCATCATTGATTCCACTAGTTTGATTCATCATATTGATTCTGGATAGGTGATCTGCCATAACATTTTCTTTACCTGGTTTATGGACTACAGAAAAATCAAACTCTTGGAACAACAATAACCACCTCCATATTCTACTAGTGGCTTGTGGTTTGTTGAGTAGGTATTTTAGTGGTTGGTGATCTGTTATAATAATAAATTTTACTCCCAGTAAGTAATGACGGAATTTTTGGACAGCAAAGACCATTGCTAGGGCTTCCCTTTATGTAGTACTGTAATTCCTTTCAGCCTTGGTCAAGATTCTACTGGCATATTGAATTGGTCTGTCCACTTTAAATTCTTCACTGGGTTGGGTCAAAACTGCCCCCACTGAATAGGCACTGGCATCTACATGTATATGAAAGATTTTTTACCACTCAGGTGTGACCAAAATAGGAGCAGACACTAACCTTGACCGTAATGTTTGATATGCTTTTTCCTCCTCTTCTTCCCATTTAAAAGGTACTTCCTTACCTGTAAGTCTAGCCAAAGGTCTGGCTATCTCTGCATACATTTTTATAAACCTTCTATGGTATCCAGTATGCCCCAAGAAACTCTGAATCTCTTTAGGGGATTTAGGTTTAGGCAACTTTAATATAGAAATGATTTTGTTAGGATCTGGGGCCATACCTTTAGCCGACACCACATGTCCTAAGAGAGTTCCTTCTATCACAAGGAAATGACATTTGTTTGGATTGAGCTTTAACTTAGTCTCCCTGCATCTTTTGAAAACATTCTGCAGCTGCCTCAAGTGGTGGTCCAAACAATCTAGAGGAGTTTCTTTGTGAGATCCTGAAAACGAAGAGAAATCATCCATGAAGATTCTAAGTGATTCCAGTAATAGGGGGCCAAAAATGAGATTGACCGTTCTGTTAAAGGTGGCTGGAGCATTTCTGAGCCCAAATGGCATTTTTACATACACATATGTTCCCCAAGGTGTGATAAAAGCAGTCTTTTCACGATCCTCTGGATGTATTGATATTTGGTTATAGCCACTGAATCCATCAATAAAGCTATATAATGCATGCCCAGCCACTTCTTCAATGACCTGTTCCTCAAAAGGCATTGGGAAACCATCTGGAATGGTCACCTTGTTGAGTGCTCTAAAGTCAACACAAATTCTGATTTTATTAGTATTCTTCTTTGGTACTATAACCATAGGTGAGAGCCACTTTGAGTGTTCTACAGGAATGATGATTCCTGCAACCTCCATCTTTTGGATTTCCACATAGACAGCTTCAGCATATTTTGGATTAAGTCTACAACTCTTCCCTCTTATGGGTTTGGCTCCATCAACCAGAGGGATTCTCTGCTCTCCATAAGTTGCAGGCACTCCTTCTAAGTCTTTATAATGCCAGGCAAAAACATCTATATACTGGGTCAAGAATGATTTTACCTTTTCAAGGAGCCCTGGGTGGCTCCACAACCAAGTGGCCACCAAAACTGGCCGATTAGTGTCTTGAGTGCCTAATTGTATTTCTTGGACAGGATTTCTCTCTACCATATTATCTTCGTGCTCATTTGCTTCCTTGTCTTCTTCTACTAGCTTTTCGTGCATTGCTTCATAAGCAGGTGTATTTTGGACTTCAATGTGTTCCTCCTTGTCCTGCATCCATCCTGCAGGGATTTCTTGAATTGGGAAAGAACATTCTTCACTAGAAATTTTTACCTTGCTTTTAGCTTTAGATACTTCTTTATCTGTGGTTGTCATATCCTCCTCCAAGTTGTATTTGAGGGGTGTCTTCCTGCCCCTTCTGTGGTCTGTGATGGGCTCTCCCAATCCATCAACCTGGACTTTTTCCTTATCTTCATCATAACCTTCAGTCGTGCAAGAATTATTAAGAAAAATTCCAAAACAAGAGGAAGAGTTGCCTGCTTGGAGCCAATTTAGAATATCCTCTTCTTCCTCAAAATCTATTTGGGGTTGATCCTCCGATTCTATTTCCATGCAAATGCCAACTGTTTGCATCATGCTAGTGTTTCCTTGATTATCTGGGCCTTCTTCTAAATGAATCTGTGTCAGCTCCTGCCCTTTCTTTTGTACCCACATAGTGTCCTTGCCCCAATCATGAATGACACTTGCATGCCTCAGCCATGGTCGTCCAATTAAGAGAGGAAATCCTCCTTCAACCTGGGTCAATCTTAAAACCACAAAATCCAGAATGAATAGATTACCTTGTACTTCAAGTGGAACTTTTGGGATCACTCCCAAGGGCCTTACTTTGCTCTGATCTGCCAAAGTAACAGTGAAATTTGGAGGCCTTGAAGGGTGGAGTCCAATCTTTTCCATTGTATGTTCAGGCATCAAGTTAATGCCAGAACCACCATCCACAATAACTCCTTGAAATTCATGACCCTTGATTGATACTGTAAGCCGAGGACATTTATAATCGGTAAGGGGTGCTTCCCCTACAATTTTTCCTTTAGGTGAAACAGCCGTCTTTGCCACCAAACTTGTAGTGGAAGCTTCATCAATTATCTGCAATAGCTCTGACCTGAATTTCCCATCCATCTTTATTAAATAAAAAATACTAACCTCCTTTTTCATGGATTTGAGTAGTTTTGAAGCCTCTGATTCCTTGAGAGCATGGGCTCGAGTTGACTTATCAAACTCCTCATGAGCCCTGTTGAAGGCATGCCCAATGGCATCACTGGTGCATATGAGATCTCCTTTTTGACATGAATCTGCACCTATGTTGACTTTATCTTCAGATGTTTCTCTATTTTGATTCCCCTCCTTAATCTTTGATTCTTGTCCTATGTCTGCTTGAGCTTTCCCCTTGCTTCTTGTCTGCACAGTCAAAGATTATATTTCTTCTAATTGCACCACCCTGGTAGATGGTGATGGCTCATTGACTAGATCACACACTTCTTTTTTGTGCACAGAAATCATTTGGATATGGGGCCCTGATGAAGAGGCTTGATTCTTAGGGCAACAATTTGTATAATGGTCTCTGGTCTCAGGGCAGTTCCTGCAAGGATGGGCATTCTCTGGTAGGGTGCACCTACTTTGATAGTGCCCGCGTTCTCCACATCTAAAACAGATGATTGGCCTCCTAGGTCCATTTCCAAAAGTATTCCTCTGTCTAGGATTATAGTTGTTACCTTGGTTTGGTGCAGCAGCCATCACATTTGTGGTTGTTGGGGGTCCTCCCTGTGTCCAGTATGTTGTTGCAGGCATTCCTCTTGATTGGCATTCATGGGCCTCATGGCCAACTTTCCTGCATAATTGACAAGTCACACTTAACAGAGGACATTCACTTACTATGTGACCTTGCTTGCTGCACATGGAACACCAAAGTCCACTCTTGATGCCACCTCCTTTGAGCTCCTGCAACTCCTGTCGCAGCTGAGCCAATTCCTTTGCCTGGGCCTCCTCCTCCTTTTGGAGCTTTAGTGCTTCAATCTCCCTTCTCAACTGAGCAACAACATTCTCTTCCTCTTTGTAGGGCTTATTTCTTTTTAAGCCCTCCAGCTCTTTCCTTAGCTGTATCACTGGATCCTCCATTTCTGTACCATATGTTGGTTGGGAAGAGTTTGCTCCATACTGGTACCTTATCTGCTCCAAGCGTGTGGCTGTGCTGATGAACTCCTCTATGGAGGCTGTAGGTAGCACTAATTCCTTTATTTTGCATTGGGTGGCCACTGGTAGGGGCTTAGCTAACCATTTCTTGACAAAAAAGTCGTGTGGTGGATCGGGCAATTTAGCCATTAGTGCTTTGGCCCGAGTCACAAACTTTGGGAACTTTTCTCCTGGACCTAATCTTAAATTTTCTAGCTCTTCTATGATAATCTCCGTAGTGCTGCCATGCTGGAACTGATTTTTAAAAGCATCTTTCATCACATCCCAAGTGGTAAAATGGTTTTCAGCAAACTGGCTGAACCACTTATCAGCTAATCCCTCTAATGTGGCAGGGAAGAGAATCAAAAAAGCATCCTCCCTACCCATTAGGCCTCTAGTCTTACATAGTGCTAAAAACCTTCTAATGTGTTCATCTGGATCCTCCTGAGCTAGGCCTTTGAAAGAAGGAAACTTTATATTTAATCTAGAGAGTAAAGTTTCCAAGTCTACCTGACCCGCCATGCTCTTGACTGATGATGTGGAAGATAGTGGACTGGGGGACCTTCTAACATTATCTAAGCTTGGTCCAAGAATGGCCCTTGCCTTGATTTGAGTGTGTCAATCACGTACGCTCCTAACTGCAATAGCCTCTTGGTGCTCACTTTGATGTCCCAAGATTGTCCTCACAAGTGGCAGCCAACGACTCACTGTTTCGTCCTGTAGTGACTTTAGTCTAAAACCAAAAATTTTAATGGGGGGCCATTCTTTCACCTGTGCGTACACTTTGCCGCTTCACATACCTTCATGTTTCCTTTTAAGTCTTCACTTTTGCACATAAGAGGGGGTTCACCTGAACCTTCCAAAACACTTTAAAACACACTTTGAACCTTAGGGAAATCAAACAAAATACCTCTGCAACCTGCAACCCACTTTCTCCAACTTACCCTTTGTGGACAATTCATTGTGCACCACCTGTGCACTTTGACACCTGCACTTACGCACTTTGACTTTGCACCTGTTGACTTTGACCTTGACCTTGTTGATTTTGACTTCAGTTGACTTTGACCAACATGACTTTTATGGGCTCAACAAACTCTAATCTTTTTTGGATCCACATGCACACCGCCACTTGACATAATATGTCCTAAATATTCTAGCTTACGCTGTCGGGATGAAATCCCGCAGGGAGTGTGCATTGTTTTTTTTTCAAAGTTCATAGATTTTATGAGATTTGTGTGATGTTTTGATTGAAGAGGGTACATTTCGTGCATGATTTGATTGATTTGATTGCATGTGTGATAAGAAACCATGTTAGAGATGTGCATTAGAATCGTGCGTGTAAATAACTTACGTTTGATCCATTAAACCCTTATGTTTGATCTTTGAAACTGAGTGAAAATGAGGGTTTATCCCATGAAAAATGAACTTGAACCCTTGGGAACTCTTGGAGTTTAGGCCGAAACTGTAAATAAATCCATGAATTGGTGAGCTTGAGATAATTGTGAGCAAATCCCTTAATTTCCCGATCAAAAACCCGAGATCGGACCCTTGGAAATGGCGGTTTCTGAAGGTCAAACCCTAAAACTCAATTTAAATTGCGAACATCCAGTGTGAAATGGAAACCTTAGTCTAGGGAAAAATTAAAAGACTGCAAAAAATAGAAAGTTCATTGAGGAGGTTAGAACGTTCTAGAAGGAAGTCCTAGGGAGGGGCCTATAAATAAGTCCAAACTCATTTGTTTCTTCCCCATCCTGTGGATTGCCTTCATGGATCGTCTCCTCTAGGTAAGCTCCTTGTTCGTTTGTGTTCATTCATGTTCTTGTTCATTCATTATGATAGTGCATCGAGAGAGAGGGTCTAGAAAGGATGTAAGTGGCCGCCATAGCCGGCATGGTTGTCAAGAGTATTTGCTAGCTTTTATGATGTGACACAGATGAGGAGACAAAGATATTGTATGCTTGTTTATCTCTGAGTATTACTTTTGATAGTAGTAGTCATAGTTCAGTTAAAACATTGAGAAGGCTATGGCAGAATTAGAGGAGAACGAGATATCATGTCGTAGTACATGCACTCCGAGAGAGTCGGCCGCATAGAGAAATCACGGGAGGAAGAGAGAGATTCGGGCAGGTGTAGAGTAGATATGTCTGTAGAAAGATGGCGGACCCCGTCTGTCTGAGAGAGAGAGGAATGTCAGTTGATACACGGAGATAGTGGAGGGATGAGAGGTGGCTCTGCGCTAGAGAGAGAAGTGCAGAGGCGATGGCGACAGTGTGCTTCAGATCGCGAATGAGGAGAGAGAGAGAGAGGTACGTGGAGTCAAAGTTCTAGCGGCTGGAGACTGGTAGAGAGAGTGTGCCGAATCGCCAATGATAGCGGTGTAGATGGACTCGGTGGTAAAAACACCTGTAGAGAGAAGCATGGGAGTATCTGGCACAGCTAGTATGGCTGCTGCTCGCGCGTGGGCAGAGCCGCAGAGGCAGTTGGACTCAGCAGCACGTGGAGGAGGAGAGAAGCCAGCGTGCCAAGCGGACCTGTGTAGAACTCGCGCAGAGAGAGAGAGAGAGGCGCCAACGGCGGCTGTCGGGGAACATCGCGGAAGGAAGAGAGAGACAGAGATTGGAGAGAGAGAGACTAGGCGGTTCCTCTGGCGGCTTCAACCTGTGGCGGTGGTATAGAGAGAGGCAGTGCGTGGCAGATTGGGAGAGAGAGAGCCTGGCTGTTGACACGTCTAGAGAGAGAAGAAGAAGTCAGAGCTGCGTAATGTAGGGAGAGAAAGAGAACGCTGACGGTTGTCGGTGTCAGAGAGAGAGAGAGAGAGAGAGAGAGAGAGAGAGAGAGACGGATGTGGATGCATGCGTGGCAAAGGCAAAGACGATGTTAGAGAGAGAGAGAAGAATAGAGAATAAGAAAAAGAGAGAATGAGAACTCTGGAAATAAAATGCAAACTTAGAACTATAAAACTACAGAGAAAGTGTGCGCTTACTTCATCAAATAGGATGGACAAAAAGCCGAGAAGCATGGAGACCTTTAAATTGAACAACAAGACTATAGGTTACAATAAATAAAGGAGGACGCATAAGAGGATTAAATTGGCTATTAATGAAAAGGTTTTTTTCAGAAAAACTTATGGGAAACCTTTGATAAAACGAAAATTTTGGCTCGAAGAACCTATCACCCAAAAATAGAATTATTGCATTAACACCAAATCATTATACTTTGAAGTTGAAGTCTCCTTGGGAACCTCTGCACGATTATCTATACCATAAAACCCAAAGGAAAACGTTTTCTCTCTCAATGGTACAATAAGCATACATATTTGTAATGGTTTTTAGTATACGGAAACCCTTGGAAAAGATTTTTCTCTTTTTTTTATCACCTTATGGTTATTCTCAATATATGTGATCACTCTTAAGCATCAAGGCATAGTTTTAAGCATGATCAATTTCTTTACATTTTACTAAAGATGATTTACTAACCCCCATCCTGTGGATTGCCTTTGTGGATCGTCTCCTCCAGGTTACTGCGTGATCAGAGATTATTGTGAATTTTGAAGTAAAGAGCTACAAAGTGAGGACTTGAAGAAAAGCTTGGATAAAAAAAAAGTGAAGAAAAGATTAAATCGCAAAGACCAGAAGACAAAGATCGAGGGTGACTTCCTACACTGTAGCGAGAGGCCTACATCATATCTTCCCGATCCGCACTGTAGCGGCGGCATTTATTTGTATTTATCTGTTCCGCACTGTAGCGGATTTTTGTATCGCGGACCCGCACTGTAGCGGGCATCACTGTATCATTCAGATTTTATTGTATCATCGAGTTTGTATACACACTGACCTAGTGATTTCGAGAATCAGTGCTGTATCTGATTTGTCTCTTTCTCGACGCCTACGGTCGTGTACGCACGCACATCTCGACACTTCCGAGGGGCAAGGGGCCCACGCGTACGAGGATCGCGCACGCTCTAGAGAGCATAGGCGAGGCGCCCAGCGCGCAGACGCCGCTCGCAGGACAGCGGGAACGGTGCACCAGAGAGGGGCCTGATCCAACCCCAGGCGTCGGCTTCCTAAAACGACCCCCTTCTTCCCGACACCTGAACCCGACGTGAAGCGAGGCGGTTGCCCGGTGATCCTCATCGCGTCACCTACTCCTTGAGGAAAGAGACAAGAACCTCGGCATCGGACAGAGATTTCAGGTACTAGCATTTCAAGTTATTTGAAATTTTGCATTGCTTCACATACACTACTGAAACAGAAAGATTGTCTTGCTGCTTGAGTTTGAGCATCCACGCTTTGCATTAGTTTAGTCCATACGTGTGAGCATTTTTTCTTGCTAAGAATAGGGATTTACTGATTTCATAGCTTAGACAGAACATTAGAAAACTTATCACAAAAAAGGGGGAAAATACATTGAAATCTTGGGAATCGAAGAAAGGACAGCTCAATTAGACTTTGGCCTAGGCAAATCAGAGAGCTTAGACTGACCTTTACCTCCTGGCTCGTGACTCATCAAGCCTCTTCTCTGATCTCTACTTTGAGCTTAGAGAGATAGTTGAACCACTTACACTAGACCTTGTGCTACATTCTAGGACAGAGCAGAGAAGAGAGATGGAGGATATATTCAAGGAAATGGTAATAGAGAAACAAGGGGCCCGCGTAGTCCAAGCAGTATTGAGAGAAAAAGGGAAGTTTACAGGCTTGAACGTAATCGAGTACCTAGATGTTTTTGAGGAACAGGCACAGATTTATGGTCTACCCGAAGATGTGTTTATACATTACTTTACACGGGTAGTATCAGGATCCATTTTAGCCCCTATTACTGCACATATAGCAAAGCCTTGGGCCGAATTCAGAAAAGAATTGCATAAACTGTTTTATTTGGAAGACTTTTCCCAACACAGTAGAGAAGGGTTCTTGCGCTGGATAAGCTCTCCGAAGCCCACTACATCCCTCACTCAACTTTTGAATGAGTTCTTGAGAAGATATGAACAACTTCCACAGGCCGATTTAGATGCTTTGAAACCTGACTTAGTTATATCTTTCCTTAGAATTTTAAGTCTTGAAGACAGGACTGAGGTCGAAAGGAGGATTCAAGAGCCTGGGAAGAGATTTGGATTGACTGAAGATTGGGGTGTAGTGAGGAGAGAAGTAGAAGCGGTTGCCCAAATGAGGCAACGCCAGGCGGTGTTATACGATAGACCTGCAGTGGTAACACCACAACCGCCTAGGGAAGCTCCACTTCCGGCAATTCCGAATGTGCCTGCAACGTCAGCTTTTGCTAATGTTGCATCCACTTCGCGATCGCCAATAGAGCTACAGGTTGAGATTCTCAGTCGACAGATAGAGAATCTTATTATGATGCAAGCGTCTATGTCAAAAGAAATGGCGAGTATTCACAATAAAGTTAATTCTATGGGATATCAGGACCCCACTCCTCCTCAGGCGAGTACGAGTTATGTAGATACATTACAGAGAGGCACTATGCCCATTCCAAATATGCAAGGTTATGTGATGCCACAGCCAGCACCTCTAGTGCAGCCTGTTGCCCAACATATACCTACACCACCAGTGCAAACCACATTTCAAAGAAACACTGGACCTTTTGAGAGACGAGCGACTGGTGGGTTTGGAGGGGCTAAGAGATGCGTATGGTGTGATGCACAAGAGCATTTCTCATATGCCTGTGAAGAGCTTAAGCTAGCAAAAGAGCATCAACTGGTGATAGATATCGATAAGAAGTTATGTGACTTCAGGACCCGCCTTCCTCTACCTGTGAATTGGGGAAAGGGGGGAATGAAGAAGTTTTATGAAGATTTATCTTGCAATAATGCAAGTACATCAGCTGCACGATTAGAACCTGTTGAGGAGGAAGATGAAAAAGTACCTAGACCTCGACCCCAAAGAAATTATTCCATTGAGGCTTTAGTGAGGGCTAGGGATGTGATCATGCAGAAGACTGCCTGGAAGTCTCCTGTTGAAGAATCCTCGGTCTATTCCCATATAGCCAATGTGGAGGAAAAGAGGAAAAGGGATGAGAGTCAGGAAGAGACTGAGCCTGAAAGAAGAGTGACTAGAAAGCAAAGTCAAGAGGCCGAAGAAAAGGCTAAAGAGCCAGAAAAGAAAGTACAATTCAAAGAGCCTGTCGTTTCAAAGGAAGAGGCAAAGAAGAAAGAGATAAGAGAGGGAAAGAGGCCGGCTGGGCCAACTAAGATTCAAGAACTGACTAAAGAGAAAGAGAAAGAACCTGAACCCGTTCAAAAGAAAGATGAAATTCAAGAAAGTATTCAAGAGGCTGACAAAGAAAAGAAGAAGAAAAAGAAGAGAACTCCAAAGGCTGTATTAATTTCTGAGTTGGAAAGGAAAAATGATGTAAGAGAGATATTAAATGACATTTTACTGAAGAGCCAAGTGACTATGTCCTTGGAGCAGGTCTTCTCCATAGCGAAGCCTGAGTTCAAGGACAGTTTTATAAGGCTGGTTAAGAGAAAGAGGTTTCCACTACCTGAAGATGTAGAGATGGAAGAAGCACCTGAAGATATTCAAGTGACAAATGAAGCAGTTACATTGAGTGATACATCTGATGATGATGATGATGAGGTTGCCAGGTGTCATAAAAAATTCTCTAGGTCCTATCATACCTGATGATGAAATGAGGAAGACAGAAAGTGAGTTTAGCAGGACTTTTTGGGCAAGAGGAACTCCAGAGATGAAGATAAAGTTAGGGAGTGTTGACAGGATGCGGGAAGAAGCAAGTATGGACACACATGAAGATCTAGCACTGAGGCAACTTATTTTTTTCAAAACCCCCACATCATTCTAAAGTGATTCTCATCACTACGAACCCTTGTAAATATCATTTCACCTTTTTGTAGCTCCATTTTGTACAAGCCGAGGAGTCCTCGAGCTTGGGGAGCCTTAGATGTAGTTGCCTGTCAATTTTCATAATTTTTAGATCTCGTTTGGGCCCTCAAATAAGCCCCGGAACCTAATTTTTAACTAGGCCGGACACTAGGTCTGAACAGGGCCAAAGCTAGTCAAGAACTATAAATAGAGCTAGAGAGCTCATTTTAGGGGTTAGCTTCTTGTAGTTTGAGCTTGTATGAGAACTTTCTTGCAATAGAAGTGATTCCATTGTCTTACTCTCTTTGTTCTTACGGTGTGTGCGCATGTGTGTGTATGTGTGTGCATGCTTGTGTGCTTCTCACTCACGCACTTGTGCTTCCACTTGCTCGTGGTCTTCATACCATCCTCATGTCTTCCCGGATTGACATTAAATGAGGTGCTACTCATCACTGAGCTACACCAAATTTTGGCGCCGTTGCCGGGGATCGAGCTTTGAGGACGAGCGTGTGATGGTAAGACGTAGAGAGGACGCGTTGGAATGGTAAGTAGTAGGTAAATTTCTGATTTTCCTCCATCTCCATCTTCATCTTCACCTCCTTCTCCATCTCCACCTCCTTCCCCACTACATATCCCCTCTTCCCTTTCTTTCCCTCATTTGTTGTGTGCGAGTTTGAGAGAGAGCGATTGTGTGTGTTTGCATTTGTGTGTTTTTTGCATGTTTCTTGCAGGTACCAGCTCCATCATCATCTCCAGCAAGCTCAGCAGGTACAGAAACTGCCTGCACAGTCCCCGAGGCGTTGAGCTCGAGCTATCGCGACACTCCAAAAAGTTCGACTTCTCACGATTCTGAGTGCACCACGGCATTGCGCAGGCCTAGAGCTCCTAGGAACCCTAGATAGAACAGGAAAATTCGCCATATCTCGAGCTATCGCGACACCTCAAGGTATCGCGACACCCCGTGAGCTATCGCGACACTTCGGGGTATCGCGACACTTCGAGCCGAGCTATCGCGACACCCCAAGGTATCGCGACACTCCGAGCTATCGCGACACCCCAAGGTATCGCGACACTCCGAGCTATCGCGACACCCCAAGGTATCGCGACACTCCGAGCTATCGCGACACCCCAAGGTATCGCGACACTCCGAGCTATCGCGACACCCCGAGCTATCGCGACACCCCAAGGTATCGCGACACTCCGAGCTATCGCGACACCCCAAGGTATCGCGACACTCCGAGCTATCGCGACACTCCGAGCTATCGCGACACCCCAAGGTATCGCGACACTTGGAGGTATCGCGACACTTCGACCCGACCTATCGCGATACATGGCCTTAACGCACGAAATTTTAGAGTGAATTTTTGGAGTAAAATTGAGGTACAATTGAGCTTAGTTTTGGTCACATTGGAGTAACATTAGAGCCTTAGAAGGGGGACAAGACCTAGGAACCTGTGAGGAAATCCCTGAACCCTGAGAGCCTGTTTTGACCCCTATTTGCCTGAATGGTCACAACTTGACCATACGAACTCCGATTGAGGAGATTTTGGTCTCGTTGGAAAGCTCGTTGAGAATCCTACGTGGACCTCGACTGGTTTTTGTAAGAATCATACGCGGAGTTTCAGAACATGCATTTTTAAGTTGACCTTTAGGTGGAACTAAGTGGTTCTCAGATTCAGGGGGTACCGTGAGTTACTCCAGGGGGACTAAAAATATTGATGTGTGTCTTCCGATTACTTGTGGTAATAAAGCTATACTAACTGGTGAGTTTTTGCAGGAACTTGGTGTGCGCTCAAGGCAATCCAAAGCAAGCTAGCAGGGGTGAGTACCAGGCTTGGGAGAAGGCTTCCTGGGCTTGCATAGCTGTCGGGTCAACCAGCTGATTGAGGTTGGAAGATCTCATAACCCTCCTTTGTCAATTCCTAGCCTAGGCTAAGTACGACTTAGGTGTGGTAATTAACTAGGGCAACGTTAGGCACGAATTAAGTCCAAGAGAATTAATCAACCAAGTGCAAGAAAATAAATAGGTCTTAAGTGCGAAAACACTAAGGGACAAAAAGGTAAACGGGAATCGATCACTCATCAAGTGCGGAAATTCATTTAAGTACTCCTGACGACGCAATTTCAGACAAGACCATAAACATAATAATCAACTAAAAAGAACAAAGTGATTGGGGCAAAATCAACCTGCAACGAGAGTGTGCTTGGGTTCCAGGGGGGGAATAAATCAGGCATATGAACCTTAGATCAGGCAGACACTTAGGCCGAGACAGACAAAGCCTCAGATCTTCTGAAGCTAGTGTCAATCACACTGCCAGGTCTTGGGCCCAGCAGTTGAGTGATTACCCATACACTGCCAGATCAGAGACAAGTGATTCTGAGATGTCCTATCACATGGAGAGATCAGTAGGTAGTTCAGGGTTGGCATATCTAGAAAAGCCAGAGGGGCCTTATAAGACTCAATTGGAATATATCAGGACGAATCGTCTAGGTGCTCGCATCTACGAAGACGGACTGAGAAGATCAGTGGTCCAGATTAAGAACCCCGACCAACCCCATGGAATAGACCACCCGGTAGTCAAGTTTGAGAATGGAGCATACCTAGATAAAGAGGGGACTATATATGTAGTCACCACTCTTCCCGATAGAACTGATGAGTTTGGAAATGTGATTGCAGAGACCGACATGGGAGATATAGAGCAAGGGAATTTAGAGAGAGAGCCAAGAACTCCCCGTGGTAAGTCTGTCTTGACCAGAATCATGACTCCTGAGTGGATTCCACAAGATAATAAAAGCATAGATCTGCTTTTAAATCGGGAAACCGATGAGGCTTTTTGGAGATATAGAACCTCTCAACCTCAGGAGGGGAACACCCTCACAATCTACGAGTTTAAAGACCCTGATAGTCCAGGCCAAGTAACCTACCTAGACACTGCATCAGAGGGAATCTTCGTGGTCACTGAGCAGGGCAGACATGCCTACACTTGGAAGGGTGAATTAGTTTTTCCCCAACCAAGGTCTACTGTGTCCTTTGGTCATCAAGGAGCTGGGACCTCCCACGCTCATGGCGCTCAAAGAGATAGAGGTAGAGACAAACCTGAGGTAAGTTTTGCCAACGCCCTGGGAAGAGAAAGAACGGGAACAGAAAGGAATAGAGTAGAAACTGAGAGACATAGAACCCCTTGGAATCACCGGGACATTGATGAATTTCCTTTGCCAAGGCCGAGAGAACACACTAGGACCCTGCGTCCAACCCAACTTGTGAAGTCCATGAAGAATTACTTCGATGGCACGGGAGACCCGTATGACCATGTGGCAGAATTTCGACAAGTGTTGAAAGCTGAACAAGTGGAGGACCTATTCACGCAATATAATGCTTTCGGTCTAACCCTTAGGAACACTGCTCTTACGTGGTTCCAACCACTGAATGAGCGGCATTTCAGAAACATAGACCAACTCTTAGAGGCATTTATTGTTGAGTTTTCTAAGAGTGGAATCAGGCATAACACCTCCTCACTAATTCATAGCTTCAAACAAACACCTCAAGAGACGGTCAGACTAGCTGGAAGAAGATTTAGACAGTACCTGGAGAGATGCCCTACGCCAGAGTTACCCACACCAGCCAAACAAGTGGCCTTGTTCCTAGATGGATTGTTGAGCACTAAGCTCAGGTCATATGTGTACCTGAAGGACCCTAGAACGATAGAGGAGTGCGTGCGCATGTGCATAGACATTGAGGACAATCTAGGTGAAGAGTTAGAACTATCAAAAATCTATAGGGATTCTGATAACTCTAGTAAACAGACATCTGGTCAATCCACATCCATCGAGGAACTTGCAGAGAAGGTAGCCCAAAAACTAGGTGTCTCTAGTAAGCAAATTCCGAGATTTGCCCCAGTTAAGCGGTGTTACAATTGTGGCGGCGAACATATGGCAAGTGTATGCCCCATTATGGCCCAACCTCAGGCGAACCTTAGTGGCCAGTACTGCACCATAGAGCGCAGGTACACCAATCACACGGCACAAGACTGCCCATATAACAAACAAACTGTTAGGCAAAATTATCCTCAGCCATATCCACAACAGGGTAGATACCAGAATCAGTACCCATCTCCACAATACAACAGACCGCAACAAACCTATCAGCCACCTTATCAAGGGCAGCAGAGACCTCAACCAGTCCTAGTGCAGCAACCCCCTACTCCAACCAATGTGATCCCAGTGAAGTATGCATCTACTGAAGAAAATCTGAATAGAGCCATAGTCCCAGTCACCCCATTGCTATCAGACAGTGATCCCAGTGACCATAGTTTTGACTCCGCACATATTGATAGCCCACAGGCTTACTACATGCAGTCACCCGAGCATAACGAGTCATACTACTATGAGGACCCAAGTGAAAATAATGGGGAACCAGAGTATTCTAATGTCATGTACACAAACCCCAACTCTAGACCTCAACCTAGGCAGGTACGACCCCCATTTCCTAGAGGACCATGCTTCAGATGTCAGGGAGATCACCTTATACGTGATTGCCCACTGCCTGCCCCTACACAGCCTCAACCAGTAACCATTCAGGGCTTCTGTCAAGATTGCGGGAAAGAGCATCTCCTACGAGATTGCCCGAAGAACCCTAATAACATGCCTAAAATCACTCCTATCAATGTCGTTGGGTTAGTTGTAGACTCCACAGGGAGTGTAACCTCCACTGCACCTGTGCAGGTGATCACAAGAGCCCAGACACGCCAACAACACCAAGGTGTGGGTCCCGAAAAGAGCCCCGAGGTGAGTGAAACAGAGAGCATACCCAAAAAGAGGGCTAGCACCTGGAAGGATAGTCGTGAAAGAATGAAGAGACAATGGGCAAAAAAGATAAATGAACTTGAGGAAAGCGTGAGAGAAACCAAGGCAAGAATCACAGAAATCACATCTCAACCACACTCCCACACACTTCCACCACTACCACCCCCATCACCCTCCATTTCTCCACCCTCTAACACACCCCTCGTAACCCACCCACCACCCCGAGTAGGATCAGTATTAGCTGACCCCACTCCTGAAGGCTTGAACATGATGTTTAAAGCCTACCAGGCGCGACTTCAAGAAGGGCCAACAGCTGCAAACCTAGACAGGAGTTACCCTAGAGCCGACTTAGAGATTGAACGGATGAAGATGTGCATGAAAATGGTAGAACAAGCTCAAGCTATACTTGAGACTAGCCAAAAGTTCAATCAGACGAACGCTGTCAAGCCGGATTTACATTTCCAAGGCTTACTAGAGAGATTAGAGCAGTTGGTAAACAAATCACAAGTTGCTTTACCTCCACAGGCTCAACCAGTTGTTGAAAGAGGAAGCTCACCCCAAATGGTAGCTTATGTCCCTAATTCTACGGATGCTGGAATACCTCCTTCAATACAACAGTACTCTCCAGAGTTCTTGCGGGAAATACAAGAAGAGAAATGGGCAAAAGAGAAGGGTGATTCCCCTCCTATTCCTGAGATTGATGATCTTCGTGATCAATTTCCCCAAGACATTCCCTCTATCTATGGGGATCAAGCAGAGCAACAAGAGGATGAGAGATTAGATTTTGAATCTAATTCTTTACAAGAGTTGCCTCATTTCACAGGCCCATGGGAATCTGAATCTCTCCAGATCAGAGCGCCCACGATATTGGTAAGAAACGAAGACTCAGTGATTCCCAGGAACACTGATGTTGTGAAAAACACTAAGGTTCAATGTCACCTCACTGTAGAGGAGCTGCTCAAGGCAAAACCGGAGCTCTGGAATCATGTGAAGGATCAGGTTCCAGAACTTGAATCCAATATACCAAAAGGAGACTCTAAGCAGAAAGTTCCCGAGATACCTCTCGACAAGATAGGAGACATGAGCGAAGGTGAAGAAGGTAACACTTATCTTCCGATCACCTATCAAGGTTACACAACCAAAGCAATTGTGGATTCGGGTGCCGGAGTTGCTATCGCGACCATCTCCCTATGGAAGCGATGGGGCAAACCCACCTTAAGACCAACGAGAATGAAACTTCAAATGGCAGATGGTCATTTTGAAAGACCTCTCGGACTGCTTGAAGGGATAACTCTAACCACTTGTGGTGTGGAGTTTGAACATACGTTTGCTATATGTAACTTTGAGAAGAATAATGTTTACGAGATGATCCTAGGAAGACCCTTCCTACGACAATTACAAATAGTACAAGATTGGGGAACCAACTCCTTGTACTTACAGCACTTAGGGGTCACCACCAAGGTCAATCTGAAGGATCACACCTTCAGAGATGTACCACCCCTACAGTGGAATCCTATCCACAAAGCGAAAGAAGACTCTATCTCCGTGCATTCTGGAAGTTCACCTGAACCATCCTGGTTGCATGAAGATACTCACTTGTGGATGTGCAAGGTCGCGGAGGAAGAGGAAAAGCGCCGAAAAGCGAGAGAAGAAGGAGCTCCCCCAGGAGATAGACCAATAAAAGACCCAGCCTATACACCGATGATATTTCCAGATGAGGAATTTGAGCCTCATGGTTGGGCAGAAATCTTAGCTACCATGGACATTGCAGTCAATGAAGAACAATGGACACCTCATTGTGATGAGGAGGGTTATGACATTTCAGTGTTCATGTGTCAGCCCTTGTTGGAAGAGTGTGATCCTAGTGAGTCCATGGAAGAAGAAGAGAGTGACGATGATCTAGAATCCATTGTGATGGATACTTACTTTGACTCAGAGGAACACTACTTAGAAGACATAGGAGTGTTAACCCAAAAAGAAGAAGAACCCCTTGCGAGTATTAAAACGATAAATTCAAAGAAAGGAAGTGAAGGAAGTCAAAAGAAAAAGAAAAGGAAAGCAGTAAGACAAGAAGAGGAAGAATCATTGTTTGAAGTACCAGAAAATTTCAAGAAATATGAAGTGGAAGACCGGAAAATTTTGGTACGAATGCCTAAGAGAGAGGCCATTATAGGAGAAGCATATGACAATAAAGAAAAGACCAAAAAAATTGTAGTGACCATTGAAGGGAACGAAGAACGATGTACGTACATAGGAGATGACCTAAGTGCAGAAGAAGAAGCAGAGCTCGTAGCCCTATTAAGGGAATATAGGGATGTGTTTGCATGGCATTATAGAGACTTGAAAGGAGTAGACCCAGAGATCTGCTCTCATACGATTCCGATGACCGCTGATGCTAAGCCCACCAAACAAAAACCTTACACGTATAATGACAATTATGCGGCCAAAATAAAAGAGGAGATTGACAGGCTGATTGAAGCCGGATTCATCTATGAGATTGAGCATACTGAATGGGTGTCCCCTATCGTAGTGGTGCCCAAGAAGAATGGGAAATTGCGAGTGTGCATTAACCTTAAAAAAGTTAATGCCGCTACGATCCGAGATAGTTATCCTCTTCCAATCACCGAACATCTTTTGGAGCGTGTTGCAGGCAAGGAAGTTTACAGCTTCCTTGATGGATTTTCAGGTTACAACCAAGTAGCCATTGCCCCCGAAGATCAGCACAAAACGGCCTTTGCCACAGAATGGGGAATCTTTGCATTTCGTGTGATGCCATTTGGGCTCACCAATGCACCTGCAACATTCCAAAGACTCATGTGTCATGTCTTCAAAGAGTTCTTGCGAAAGAGCTTAGAAGTGTACGTGGATGATTTATGCGCTCATTCCCAAGAAAGGAGTCACCACATCCCCGAGCTTAGGCAAATATTCAACAAGTGTAGAGATTATCGAGTGTGTCTGAATCCAGAGAAGTGTGTGTTTATGGTACGCCAAGGTAAGATCTTAGGTCACATTGTTTCGAAGAATGGAATATCAACAGACGAAGACAAGGTGAGAGCAATAGCAGAGTTGGCCAGACCAAGAAATGTGAAAGAGGTACAAGCCTTTATGGGCCATTGTGGATATTACCGTAGATTTATCCATATGTATGCCATCATAGCTAAACCTCTTTATGGGCTGTTAACGAATTTTGAATGGAATGAGGAATGCGAGACTTCCTTCAATGAGCTGAAGAGACGTTTGTGCACAGCACCAATATTGACTACTCCGGATTGGAGCAAACCCTTTCATGTCCATGTGGATGCCTCCAATCATGCAATAGGATGTGTGCTAGCACAACCCACAGGTGAAGGAAACCTAGATTTGCCGATAGCATATGCTAGTAGGCAATTAAATGCAGCTGAACGAAATTACACCACAACGGAGAGAGAAGGCTTAGGCATGATATATGCTGTGAAGAAGTTTAGACACTATCTATTGGCCAATAAGTTCAAGTTTTTCACTGATCATCAAGCGTTACTATATTTGGTCAATAAACCTTGCAATACAGGCCGCTTAGTAAGATGGTTCCTCTTACTAATGGAATACGACTTTGAAGTGGTTGTCAGGAAAGGTAGAACCCATCTTAGGGCTGACCATCTTTCTCGCATCACTTCAGGAGAGCCACCGCAAGGAGTGCCTGATGAGTTGCCCGATGCTTATCTGTTCAATTTAGAAGTTGTACCTAAATGGGCAAATAAGTTGGTACCAGTCCTAACCTTCGGCCCTGCAAATAAAAATGTTAAGACAAGCAAAGAGGAAATTGTAAAATCGCTAAAGTATCAAATATTAGCCGGAAGCATGTACAAGCAAGATAACGAGGGCATATTAGCTTGTTGTGTCGAGGATGATGAACATGCTAGTTGGCTGCAACAAGCCCATGAGGGACCGCTAGGGAATCACTACTCTAAACAACGAACCTTGCAGAATCTAAAACGCTTAGGAGTGTATTGGCCTAGCATGGACAAAGAAGTACAAGAGTGGATCCAGAGCTGTCCAGAGTGCCAGGAGAGACCCCCAGTGGAGCATGCCACTCTTTATCACATGTCATTAATCCCAGATTGGAGTGCTCCACTGGTCGAGTTCATGAGAACAGGAACATTAACCAATCAGGCTAGTATTGCAAGAAAACGGAGCATGGAGCAAGAGGCTCAAGACTATGCTTTAGTAGGAGACAACCTGTATCGAAGAGGCAAGGATGGTTACCTAAGACTGTGCGTACATGAATCAGACTACTTGAAAGTCTTAGAAACGGCACATAGCGGTGCTGCAGGTGGGCACTTTGGGCCTGACAGAGTGGTTAAGACTATTCTCTTCTCAGGACTGTGGTGGCCCACTCTTCATATGGATGCACATGCTTATGTGAAGAGTTGCGACACATGCCAACGTGCCCAATATCCGACAAGAAAGGATGAAATGCCCTTGAGGCCAATGATGGGAGGACGTGCATTTTCAAAGTGGGGTATAGACTTTGTAGGTCCCATCAACCCCCCAGCTAGGAGCTCCCATGCAGAATACATTATTGTAGCCACAGATTACCTTACAAAGTGGGTGGAAGTAAAAGCCACGGCAAAGAATGATGCTCAAACGACGGCTAAGTTCTTATTCGAAAATGTGTTCACTAGATATGGGTTACCAATAGAGTTGGTTAGTGATAGAGGAACGCACTTCTTGAATGAGGTCATTGAAAATCTCCTTCAAGAATTCATGGTGGTACATAAGAAGTCTGCACCCTATCACCCACAAGCTAACGGACAAGCCGAGAGCACGAATAAGATCCTGTGTAACGTATTGACGAAACTGGTCAATAATAAACGCTCTGATTGGGACAAACAACTTCACCATGCTGTTTGGGCATACCGAGTTGCTTACAAAACGGTACTCAATGCCACCCCATTTCAGATGGTCTTCGGACAAAATGCGGTGCTACCCTTAGATTTCCTAATTCCAGCTTTAAGAGTAGCACAAGAGCATGAGTGGAATGGACACGAGTTGTCCTCTAGGATCTTTGATCTAGAGCGTTTAGGTGAGACGAGGCTACGAGCAGCAGCAGGCATCTATGCTGCAAAGAAACGGCAAAAAGCATACTTTGATGTCCATGTGAAGGATAAGGGCTTGAAAGCCGGAGATCTAGTGTTAGTCTACACAGTGAAACAACACGCAAGAAAGCTAGAGAAGAGAGGCTACGGACTTATGATCATTAATAAGATCTCCACAAGTGGAGCAGTACAACTAGCCACTTTAGAGGGGGATGTCCTCCCAAACTATATTAGCGGATGCAGAGTCAAACTGTATCAGGAACCCCTCACGGAGGAGATGCTAAGCCGACTCAATATTGCTAAGCAACGTAAAGAGGAGGAAAAACGAATTCGGGAAGAAGCACACGCAGAGGCCTTAGAGCGTATCAGAAGAATGAAGTTGAGGAGACGAGGAAGGGACCAGCCTATGACTGACACTCAAGAGTCTCCAGGCTACCACATGGCCATGTGTGAGGCTTCAGGTGGGCGCACCCATAAGATAGTAGACCGACGACCTTTTGTGACCCTAGAAATAGGACAAAAGGACAGCACAACAAGCGTGAGGGCTTTAATTGATTCAGGAGCAGCCACAAGTGCAGTTCGGCTTTCTTATTGCCAGCAGCTGCAGTTGGAGGTAAAACCCATAGAAGCATATCTGATAGGATTAGGAGGTGTTGAAACCCCTTGTATGGGAGAGGTGGATCTTCCCCTCAACATACAAGAGGTCCTCATGCCAGCAAAAGTGCTAGTGTGTGAAGACGAGGATCTAACCGAACCTCTTGTCTTGGGCCAAGACTGGATCTATGATTACGCAGTCAACCTGAACCTAAGAAGTGGACTTCTTCAGGCTTGGGTAGGCCAGAGTCGTCTCACAATTGAATTAGAAAATCAAGCACTCAAACCAATAGAACAGGCAACAACTCCTGGTCCCTCCAGGAATCCACACGAAGATAACCACGTTGTGCTTGTCCAAACTTCTATGGTGCAGAGAAATGTCAATCTTACTGAAGGCTCAGGAGCCAAGAAGGAGTTCCCAATTGATCCAAAGAAGATTTTAAACGAACGGACCGAACGTCACTCTATACGAAGGAGACCGCTGATCAAGAGGATGGAGCGCCAACCCGCGCAACATGGAGCATCTCGTGGCGTGAAGCAGATCTGGATACGCAAGGATGGGAGACCCACAGCTCCAATCGCAGATTCTCAAGGAGACAAGAAACGAGCCTCACAATCAAGGAACAAAGCTAAGAAGCCCCCTAATATAACCCCTAGGCACACCATCTCTATTTGGGTTCCTAAGCGGTCAATGAAGGCCATCCCTAATGCTAGACAGATATGGGTGCCCAAGGCTAGCTTACAAGCCCAAATTACTTCAACTACAGGCACCAGGATGAAGCAGCCCTCACAAGCACTCTTGGCCAACAACTCAGGAAGTGACAGGATACCTACACCTCTCACTGTCCACACTCCCATCAACCCCAGGAATGTCTGGAAATGGGTACCCACAAGATCCCACATACATCACACTCTCAGACCAAAATCTTCACATGTCCTTAGCTCTAAGAGCTACGACTCCTGTATCAAAGTGTGGAGAATTAAACGGTGTACTAAACCCCCTGACCCTATTCTGTAAATCCGTCCACACTAACGTAGAAGCATTCCGAGCCCATTGCATAACCAAAGTATGCATCTAGGATGACACTGACCTTTAATCACCACTCACACATATCATAAACACCTCACCACTAATCACTGACCTCCGGGATTGTCGTGTTAGTATTGTGAAGGGAACACCATTACATCCTGTTTCCTATGCAACACTAATGTGCCTTTCGTCTTCCAGCAGATAAGCAACCTACTCTCATGGCAACAGCGGCAGGCACAAGCTCTCAGGCAGGATCTGGTGCTCCTATCAATTGGGATGCCATGCCAGTAGAAGCTCCACCAACGGCTAGGCCTGAAGAACTCTTGAATGTGCGAAGGATTCCTATTCCAGATCCACCCAGTGGGCTAACCGAAAGAGTAAAAGGGCACTCCCATTGGTTCAATGAAATGCCAGGGGATTTGGGAGACGCAGATCACATCTGGGAGTCCAAGATGGAGTGTGGAGGGGTTTGGTGGACCTTCCAATTCTTTTCAAGAGAATTTGAGGCCTTACAAAATGCAGCTCCCCTTCAAGAGATCTGGCGAAAGGCAGGACTGCAAACTTACTTCAGTGCAGCTCTACCAAAACCTGACTTCCTCAGGTGTTACTACTTGATTGCTACGATGAAACCTACCGGGGATAAAGATCATTCAGGCACATTCTGGGTGCCCTCCTTATCTAATCTGGAGGAGATGAGGAAGTTTGAACTAAATGTAACATTAATCAGGGAAGCCCTTCAAATGTATGGCACTCATGTGCCTTCAGATCGCGACCCCCTGATACCAGAATCAATGAAGAGCAATAGAGTCAAGAAGCTCAAAGACATGTGCGCCCTCACTCCTAACATCGCCATACCCCTGCGGATGTGCCTCCAGCACTTCGCATTTCCAGCTCAAGACCGTTTCACTCAGCCTCACAAGAAGATATGGTACGGACTGTATTTAGCAGAGACCGGAAGCTTGCCCATTAAGATGCCAGTATGGATCTTAGATCAGGTATATGAGGCAGGCAAGCGGGGTGTGAGGAAGCCCACTCTACATGGTTGCTGTGCGTTGACTAGAATCATCTACAGATGTCTGGCGTATGATGTGCCAGTTGCTCGAGCCCTAAAGTATGCACATCTAGAATTGTTTAAAGGGCGAAAGTCAGGGAGTCAGCCTGCAAAAAGAATGCGTGGATCCCTTTCACAAGTCCTGATCCCTCCAGCAACCACTACCGAAGTCTCCACTAGAGAGGAAGCCCCGGTGGCACCAATCACAATCCATCTCCAGGAGTCTCGACCAAGAGAGGTAGTACAGCCCACTCCCTCTGCCCCTCCGCTACCAACCGATGCAGAATTCGCAGCGATGGCCACTTTCACCGAAGACCAAAATTTTGATTTTGAAACATTTCTGCAGACGGCTCATCTATCAGACAGTGAAGGTTGCCCTGACAATATCGATCCGGGGACATCAACCCAAAGAGAACATGCACGAGGTGAGACAAGCAGCGTACAGGAGCTAGGAGTGACACAACCTCCTCCAAGTCCAAACACACAAGCTCAAGAGCAGGCACCAAGGAATAACCCAGAAGAGAGTGAAGACGAAGCCCCTGCATATACGGCACAGCTCAAACGATTATACCAGACAATCAAGCAGGTACAAAGCCGCCATAAAATGTCAGAAGAAGCAAATAGGGCCCTAGTAAACCAGATGTTACAGTCAGAGCATATCGACCCCCAATTTGTAGAATCGCTAAATCTTTTGGCGGACACCTGTGGCATCAGTGAAGCATTGAGAACCTTGGTCTGTCAAGAGAACCCTGCTTATGATCAAAGAAGAATTGATACGCGGCCGCGACAAGGAAAGATGATTCAGATGGAAGTATCTACCGAGCTAGCTACGTCCACATCAGAAGATGTTCACATGATTAGCCCTAGGCCCAATAATGAACCGGAGGAAATTACGCAGGCACCATCCCCCCCATCATCCCCTATCCCACCCTCAGAGCCTCTCTCCACTTATTTTTCTACACAACCATTCTCCTCCTGTAGTGAGACCATTGTACACACCCCCGTTTCTACTCTCCTTCCTTCACCCTCATCCATTTCTGTCACTCAGATTTTTGAACCCCAACTAGGTCACCCTTCCTTCCTCCATGCCTTTGGACAACCATCTGTCACTAGTCAGACTCTTTCCCTTCCCTTACCCTCCACCCTTCCATTTCCTCCCTCCCAAACTATACCTACTCCATCTCTTGTAACTGCCTCGGGCACCACACTAATCACCCAACCCTCCTTGTGGACCCAATTTGTAAACATTCTTCGACAGGTTGATGAACATAAGAAAAAGTCCCTTCCCCAAGTTCACTTCCCCACCTTCACAAACACCACTATCACACCACCCACCATCCCGGTGTTCACGTTTCACGAATCACACTCTCTCATGTCCGATCCCATGGACATCTCACCATCCACTGGGTCACCCACTACCACTGTTCTCACAACACCATCACATGTTATTACACTCACATCACCACTTCCACACACAATAGGCACAACATCCACTTTTCCCATTCCCACTTCCCAACCCCCTGCATCTTCCATCCTTACCCCCGCATCCACCTCATTTAGTCTTGCACTCGACACGATGCTCGAAGCTGCCACTCAGCTTAAGCAGGAATATACATTGTTGGAAGAAAATAACAAAGACCTTTGCACCCTCTCAGCAACTCTCCAAGAGCGTGTCAATGCTTTGGAGTTCAGTCATACGGAGTCACAAAGAAAGATATCCACCCTCGAACAGACAAATGCGCAACTCGAGGCGAGACATATGGAAGAGCGCAAAGCCATGGAGGAACAGCTGCGAGATCAGATGGGCCGCAACGCAAGGCTTCAACGAAATATGGCTTTGCTACGACGACATCTAGCGGCAGCTCAAGAAGAGAACAGACGGCTTCAACAACAAAACCAAGAGAATCTCGAGGCGGCCATGGAGAACACTCCGGGAGCACCCATAGACCCGGTCAAATTTCAAGCGGTCCCATCAGAGAGCATACAACAAATATTGGAAACGTATGCCAATCTGTTAGAAGCACATGATCAGCTTGCCGACCAGCTAAAGGACTTGCAGAGACCCCAAGAGTCTACACCACACCGACAGGAGCATAAAGAAATGACAGACGCTGCTACTTCAACCGAACCTGAACCTTCAACGCCCAACGACGTGCTGGAGTTACGCCAACAGATCGCAGACTTAAAACTGAAGTTGATGCAGTACGAACGACCCCCTTCCCCACCAGAGCAACCGTCAGAAGAAGAAGCAGTTACCATCCCAGTGGAGGAAGCATTAGTCGACGCCTACGAGCCTCAACCATTCCCAGGAGGACGCGTAACAGAAGAAGGCCAAGATACCTATGAGGAACCCCCATCAGCATGGATGAAACAAGTAGAGGAGATGGGACAAACTCATCAGGAGCGGATATCCACTCAGATGCTGGCAATGAAGGCCATTGAGGACACCATCCTTCACTCAGAATACTTCAGACACATCGCCCCTAGACGCCTTATCACTAGTTCAGAACTGCAATACAAGCCCTATTTTGTACTGTTAGCTGACTACAATGCAGAAATCAAACGGGTCACCAACAAGTGCCCCACATTTGCCACACAGTTCGAACCAGAAGACATACCAGAAGCGGCACGAAAAGGGGTCATATTCCAGCCAACGTGGAGGCAAAAGTTACTCGAAACTTACCCAGAAATGCTTCGAACATGGGATCATGCCCCCATGCATTTGAGGTACAATCCTTGTTTTGGGCCAGTGCAAAGACGCCGATCCTGGAAAGCTTTTGCCATCAAGGTTCAGAATAACGCAAACTGCAAGGAATGGCTCAATTACCCCGCTATCGCCCCCCCAACCGGTACTCCTACAGTGTCATACATGATTGCAACCATCAGACATTGGATACCACGCCTCCACCCTATGCCAGATGTCGCTGCCCAGATGATGCTCAAGATCTTCGACATGATGCAGGTCGTACTCAAAACTTTTCGCAATGTATGCCGTATTCAACCTCCTATTCCCGGGTTTATTAATGGTAATTACGACCTGCTATATGATATGAGCACAACCCCGAGCATACGAGTGGCTTACGCATGGCATGCACGCATAAGATATCTCCCTGCCTGCTACAAGCAAACATTTGACGATATGTTCACCACGGGGTTTTGGGAAGCACATTCAGAGGTATTTGCGCCACGGCCTACGCATCTACTCCATCTCTTTGCATGCGAACAAACGATGCATTCTGAGCTTTACACGATGCCACAACCTGACATGCCTGGTACAGTGGATTGGGAGGCTTTGCAACGAGATCTAATCAGAGGTTTAAAAATCAAAGAACAAGAATTGGCAACCGACCTCCTGCAACAATACATTGATCAAACGGCGGAAAAGAGGTCTGTCAGAGGCGACAGACCCTAGGGGGGGGAGAGTGTTGACAGGATGCGGGAAGAAGCAAGTATGGACACACATGAAGATCTAGCACTGAGGCAACTTATTTTTTTCAAAACCCCCACATCATTCTAAAGTGATTCTCATCACTACGAACCCTTGTAAATATCATTTCACCTTTTTGTAGCTCCATTTTGTACAAGCCGAGGAGTCCTCGAGCTTGGGGAGCCTTAGATGTAGTTGCCTGTCAATTTTCATAATTTTTAGATCTCGTTTGGGCCCTCAAATAAGCCCCGGAACCTAATTTTTAACTAGGCCGGACACTAGGTCTGAACAGGGCCAAAGCTAGTCAAGAACTATAAATAGAGCTAGAGAGCTCATTTTAGGGGTTAGCTTCTTGTAGTTTGAGCTTGTATGAGAACTTTCTTGCAATAGAAGTGATTCCATTGTCTTACTCTCTTTGTTCTTACGGTGTGTGCGCATGTGTGTGTATGTGTGTGCATGCTTGTGTGCTTCTCACTCACGCACTTGTGCTTCCACTTGCTCGTGGTCTTCATACCATCCTCATGTCTTCCCGGATTGACATTAAAGGAGGTGCTACTCATCACTGAGCTACAGGGAGCAACGAGGAGTCATGTTTTGCTCTGGCCTTGATTGACTCAGGATCAGAGATAAATGTGATTTCTAAGAAGCTCTATGATAAGTTTAGGTGGCCGATTGATAAAGATCATGGATGGAGGATGAGGACAGCGGATAATGGTTCAGGAGCACTGCTTGGGGCATGCGCCTTTGTGCCTGTGAGCATAGGAGGGATTTCTGAGGAATTTCACTTCTTCGTCCAAGACCATTGTTCATATGAGGCTATCCTTGGGCAGCCCTTTATAGCTGAGGTAAGAATGGAGACTACGGCCATGGATGATGGATCTGCATATGCACGAATCCGTTCTAGATCTGGCCTTCATTCTTTGCAAGTGATGATTGTGTGTCCAAATCACTCCAGGAATAGAAAGAATATATGAAAGAAACCTATTAATTCACATGACCATGATGAGTGTATACCTGTTGGAGAGTATGGAGCTTCTACTGATCAAAATTTATGTTAGGATCCACTGTTGAGCGAGACAACAGTGGGAGTTGGTTTGATGTCTCGCATGACTTTGTACATAGTTTTGAAAGTTTTTCTATTTATTCATCTGCATTCAAGTTGCTTTGCTTACAAAAAGAAAATGTTTCAAACAAATTCAGAAAAGTTCATGAGAGGCACTATAAGCATTTAGGAATGATGTTACCTGATGAGAAGATTGAAGATGTGATCCAGTTGGAGAGAAGTTCGACTACTCTGGAAGAGCTTGAGAAGGCATTTGAGAGAAATGAGAAATCAGAAATCATTATGCTCAGTTCTATCCAAGAGTATGAGATGATCGATGAGTTTATGAGAGAGCATGAAGTAAATGTAAATACGAAGTATAAGACTGTGGATAAGAAAGTGAAGCCTATAGCTCAGCCATTGCCAGAAGATAGTCATGAAAATATCTACGAGTGTCGGATGACCCTATGCTGAGACGACGAGAGTTCATAGGGCATCATTTCACTGATGAGACTATTAAAGAGATCAAGTTTGGAGAAAAACCATTCCTGAGAGAAGAAGAGAAAAATAAATTTATTGAAGTTATTAAGAAACATGAAAAAGCATTTTCACTTTTTCCACATGAGATAGGTTGCGCGAACCCGAAACAAGTACCTCCCATGATTATCTTTCCAGTGCCACATATACCATGGAATATCCGGCCTATACCAGTCCCAAAGGCTCACTTACCTGAGCTGATGAGGTTGCTAAAGGAAAAGAATTCCATGCGGATATTGGAACCCTCCTCGGCTCCATATTCGAATAGGTGGTTTACTGTGCCTAAGAAAAATGGGAAGCTTCGTTTCATTCAGGATCTGCAACCTATGAATAAAGTCACAATTAGAAACGTAGGGATAGGACCCATAGTGGATGAGTTTGCTGAAGCATTTGCTGGGCATTCCATCTACTCTATGGGAGACCTGTATTCAGGTTATGACCAGTTTCAGTTGGCTATGGAGAGTAGAGACATTACGACCATGAGGACTCCACTGGGCCTTGTATGCATGTGTACTTTGCCGCAGGGAGCGACGAATTCTGTGGTTCACATGATGAATGCCATGAATCTGGTTTTACGAGACTTTATACCATCTGTGACTATGCCATTCATTGATGATGTTCCGATAAAGGGATGTGAGGAAAGAGTGAAAGATGTGAGTTTAGATGCTTCAGGATGTAGAAAGTTTGTGAGAGATCATATTGCTGATTGTGAGAAGATCTTTGAGAGGTTTGAAGATGTGGGGCTAACACTTTCTTTAGAGAAATCGGTTTTTGGCGTTGATGAGGTCCTCATTGTAGGACATCTGTGTGGACATTATGGCCGCAAGCCATACCCGCAGAAAGTTGAGGCCATTAGCAGGATCTCTGAAGTGTGTCGTAATGTCAGTGAAGTGAGAAGGTTTCTAGGAGCCTATGTATTCTATGTGATATGGATTCCTCACTTTGCTCACGTTGCGAACCCCTTATATGATCTCCTGAGAAAGAGAAAGAAGTTTGTGTGGACAGAGAAACAGTCGAGAGCTATGCATAAACTCAAGCAGCTGCTAATTGAAGCTCCGATTCTGAAGCGTGTTGACTATTCAGGTCAGAGACCTATCATTTTGACCGTTGATACCAGTCCTATTGGCATAGGCTGGGTCATAGGGCAAGATGATGAAGAGGGGCAGAGATATGCAGTGCGCTTTGGTGCTAAGATCCTACATGATACCCAAAGAAAATATCCACAGATTAAGAGAGAGTTATGGGGATTAGTGACTGCTTTAAAGAGCGATAAAGAGTATTTCATTGGGGCGAATGTGATAGTTGAGACTGACTGTCTTCCACTGATTGGCATGATTGCAAATTGTTCATCTCCGGATATTGCTATGCTTAGATGGATCTCTTATATAAAGTTTAGAAATCCTGCATTTGTACACATAGCTGGGAAGTTGAATACAGTTGCTGATATGCTTTGAAGAGCGAAATTTGATGATGAGTCTGAGGATGATGATGAGGTAGAAAAGGATATACATATGATAAGATACGATCCATTGGTGTATGCATATGAGCAGTTCCGAGAGAATGAGTATGATGGCGAGTGGAGAGATATAGGGAGATATCTGAGTACTCTGAAACCTTCCCCAGGCTGGTCCACAAATAAGTATAGATCCATCAGGAAAAAGTCTTACAACTTTTTCTTGAAGGACGGGCTTATTTGGCGACACGCTAAAGGCAAGGTGAAGAGTCCACAGAGAGTATTGAGTTCGAGGAGTCTTCAGAGCAAAGTGATGAGAGAAATGCATGAGACCTTATGGGCAGGTCATAAAGGATTTTATGCTACATATGAGAAGATTAAGGAAGCCTACTGGTGGCCAGGGATTTATGTAAGTGTGAGAGGTTTTGTAGAGACTTGTGCTACATGCCAGGTACATTCATCAGTTAGGCACAGAGACCCGTTACATCCGACTTACCCTCCTTGTATCCATTACAAGTGGGTAGTCGACCTTGTAACCATGCCCAAAGGGATAGATAAGATGAGATACATTGTACTTGCTAGAGAGGACTTGACCAACCATGTGGAAGGTCAAGCTCTTCGTACGAAGACTACTTATAATGTATGCAAATTCCTTTTAGAAGAAGTGATCTCGAGATTTGGATACGTTGAGAAAGTGGTTGTGGACAGGGGAGAGTTGGATGCGAGAGAGGCAAAAGAGTTCTTTGATCGTCATGGAATTCGATTGTCTCTCACCACTGCCTATAATCCAGAGGCAAATGGGAAAATCGAGAGAGGTCACCCTTTCATCGTGAAGGCGATCTCTAAGGCTTGCAGCGATGACATCAAGCAGTGGCCTAGGTTTCTTCCATTCGCGTTATGGGCTGATAGGATGACTTACACTCGGTCCACAGGAAATTATATGAGTGAGATCAGTTAGTGGACTAGAGACTTTTGGGAGTGAAAGCTTGGGGATGTGATGGCATGCTTAGACCGAGTGCATGTATATGCTGATTGATTTGAACACTTAGTGAGTGGGAAACTTTGGATCCTAGTATTTATTTCTTGCGAGACCTTACCTCCATATGGATCATGATTTATAAAGAAACATTCATACTCATGCCAGCTTATATGTGCGTGTATGTTGTTGGTGCGCTACGATGGGCTAGTAGGCGGGTGGAACCACCTTGGTCGGGTGATCAAGGCCACGAGCCGTAGCTAGTTTCGTCGTAGGCCTGACCTATCTATTGTCATGTGCCTGTATGGGTCGGTAGGCAGGTGGAGTCACTCTGATCGGGTGGTCAGAGCCACGAGCTGACGTCGATTTCATGCAGGGCTGATGTTGTGTATGTCGTGCGCTATGTCGGGTCGGTAGACAGGTGGGATAAACTTGGCCGGGCGGACAAGTCCATGAGTCGCACCCGATTTTGACATAGGCCAATTTGTGAAAAATAAAAGAGAAAAAGAAAAATGCTGAGCTGAGATGAAGAGGAAAAGAAAAAGGAAAAGAAAAATGAAAAAGAAAAAGAAAAAGAAAGAAAGATCTAATGGAGAGCTGGACAAGTAGGAGATAAATAGTAGGAATCGAGGTATATTCTACAAACTGAGTTAGTAGAAACATATGTATATGCTAGTACTTAGAATGAGCAGTTGGATCTGAACCAGTTGAACAAACAAAAGATCTAGAAAGCCGACGATTTATTCATGTGATTACTTGTCAGATTGTAGACGCAGAAACATAATATGATGTTTGTGAAGCTTGAATCTACCTAATTTTCTAAAATTCGTACTAATCTTTACAAAAGATTGCATGACTGCATGAGATCATGATTTAAGAAAGGCATAAAAAGTGTAAAGATATTTCAAAAAGAACCCTGATACTCTTCTGTTGGATCTTGCAGGTTGGCCCATCGGGACGATGTGCAGGTTTAGCGGGGGCGAATGTCGGGATGAAATCCCGCAGGGAGTGTGCATTGTTTTTTTTTTCAAAGTTCATAGATTTTATGAGATTTGTGTGATGTTTTGATTGAAGAGGGTACATTTCGTGAATGATTTGACTGATTTGATTGCATGTGTGATAAGAAACCATGTTAGAGATGTGCATTAGAATCGTGCGTGTAAATAACTTACGTTTGATCCATTAAACCCTTATGTTTGATCCTTGAAACTGAGTGAAAATGAGGGTTTATCCCATGAAAAATGAACTTGAACCCTTGGGAACTCTTGGAGTTTAGGCCGAAACTGTAAATAAATCCATGAATTGGTGAGCTTGAGATAATTTTGAGCAAATCCCTAAATTTCCCGATCAAAAACCCGAGATCGGACCCTTGGAAATGGCGGTTTCTGAAGGTCAAACCCTAAAACTCAATTTAAATTGCGAACATCCAGTGTGAAATGGAAACCTTAGTCTAGGGAAAAATTAAAAGACTGCCAAAAATAGAAAGTTCATTGAGAGGTTAGAACGTTCTAGAAGGAAGTCCTAGGGAGGGGCCTATAAATAAGTCCAAACTCATTTGTTTCTTCCCCATCCTGTGGATTGCCTTCGTGGATCGTCTCCTCTAGGTAAGCTCCTTGTTCGTTTGTGTTCATTCATGTTCTTGTTCATTCATTATGATAGTGCATCGAGAGAGAGGGTCTAGAAAGGACGTAAGTGGCCGCCATAGCCGGCATGGTTGTCAAGAGTATTTGCTAGCTTTTATGATGTGACACAGATGAGGAGACAAAGATATTGTATGCTTGTTTATCTCTGAGTATTACTTTTGATAGTAGTAGTCATAGTTCAGTTAAAACATTGAGAAGGCTATGGCAAAATTAGAGGAGAACGAGATATCATGTCGTAGTACATGCACTCCTAGAGAGTCGGCTGCATAGAGAAATCACGGGAGGAAGAGAGAGATTCGGGCAGGTGTAGAGTAGATATGTCTGTAGAAAGATGGCGGACCCTGTCTGTCTGAGAGAGAGAGAGGAATGTCAGTTGATACACGGAGATAGCGGAGGGATGAGAGGTGGATCTGCGCTAGAGAGAGAAGTGCAGAGGCGATGGCGACAGTGTGCTTCAGATCGCGAATGAGGAGAGAGAGAGAGAGGTACGTGGAGTCAAAGTTCTGGCGGCTGGAGACTGGTAGAGAGAGTGTGCCGAATCGCCGATGATAGCGGTGTAGATGGACTCGGTGGTAAAAATGCCTTTAGAGAGAAGCATGGGAGTATCTGGCACAGCTAGTATGGCTGCTGCTCGCGCATGGGCAGAGCCGCAGAGGCAGTTGGACTCAGCAGCACGTGGAGGAGGAGAGAAGCCAGCGTGCCAAGCGGACCTGTGTAGAACTCGCGCAGAGAGAGAGAGGCGCCAACGGCGGCTATCGGGGAACGTCGGGGAAGGAAGAGAGAGACAGAGATTGGAGAGAGAGAGACTAGGCGGTTCCTCTGGCGGCTTCAACCTGTGGCGGTGGTATAGAGAGAGGCAGTGCGTGGCAGATCGGGAGAGAGAGAGCCTGGCTGTTGACACGTCTAGAGAGAGAAGAAGAAAGCAGAGCTGCGTAATGTAGGGAGAGAAAGAGAACGCTAACGGTTGTCGGTGTCAGAGAGAGAGAGAGAGAGAGAGAGAGAGAGAGAGAGAGAGAGAGAGAGAGAGACGGATGTGGATGCATGCGTGGCAAAGGCAAAGACGATGTTAGAGAGAGAGAGAAGAATAGAGAATAAGAAAAAGAGAGAATGAGAACTCTGGAAATAAAATGCAAACTTAGAACTATAAAACTACAGAGAAAGTGTGCGCTTACTTCATCAAATAGGATGGACAAAAAGCCGAGAAGCATGGAGACCTTTAAATTGAACAACAAGACTCTAGGTTACAATAAATAAAGGAGGACGCATAAGAGGATTAAATTGGCTATTAATGAAAAGGTTTTTTTCAGAAAAACTTATGGGAAACCTTTGATAAAACGAAAATTTTGGCTCGAAGAACCTATCACCCAAAAATAGAATTATTGCATTAACACCAAATCATTATACTTTGAAGTTGAAGTCTCCTTGGGAACCTTTCCACGATTATCTATACCATAAAACCCAAAGGAAAACGTTTTCTCTCTCAATGATACAATAAGCATACATATTTGTAATGGTTTTTAGTATACGGAAACCCTTGGAAAAGATTTTTCTCTTTTTTTTATCACCTTATGGTTATTCTCAATATATGTGATCACTCTTAAGCATGAAGGCATAGTTTTAAGCATGATCAATTTCTTTACATTTTACTAAAGATGATTTACTAACCCCCATCTTGTGGATTGCCTTTGTGGATCGTCTCCTCCAGGTTACTGCGTGATCAAAGATTATTGTGAATTTTGAAGTAAAGAGCTACAAAGTGAGGACTTGAAGAAAAGCTTGGATCGAAGAAAAGTGAAGAAAAGATTAAATCGCAAAGACCAGAAGACAAAGATCCAGGGTGACTTCCTGCACTGTAGCAGGAGGCCTACATCATATCTTCCCGATCCGCACTGTAGCGGTGGCATTTATTTGTATTTATCTGTTCTGCACTGTAGCGGATTTTTGTATCGCGGACCCGCACTGTAGCGGGCATCACTGTATCATTCAGATTTTATTGTATCATCGAGTTTGTATACACACCGACCTAGTGATTTCGAGAATCAATGTTGTATCTGATTTGTCTCTTTCTCGACGCCTACGGTCGTGTACGCATGCACGTCTCGACGCTTCCGAGGGGCAAGGGGCCCACGCGTACGAGGATCGCGCACGCTCCAGAGAGCACAGGCGAGGTGCCCAGCGCGCAGACGCCGCTCGCAGGACAGCGGGAACGGCGCACCAGAGAGGGGCCTGATCCAACCCCAGGTGCCTGCTTCCTGAAACGACCCCCTTCTTCTCGACAACGCTAAAAGAAGTCACTCTTTGCAGGATTAGCATAAAGTTTGTTCTCTCGTAACAAATGAAAAACTGTTTCAAGATGCATTTCATGTTCACTATCATTCTTACTGTAAATAAGTATATCATCAAAGAATACAAGAACAAAAGCTTGGTAATCAAGAAAAATATTGTTCATCATTCGTGCAAATGTAGCAGGGGCATTGATAAGTCCAAAAGGCATTACCATAAATTCATAATGGCCAGTTTGAGTTCTAAATGCAGTCTTGAAAATATCACTTTGTGTCATACGAATTTGATGGTAACCCGATTTAAGATCAATTTTACTAAAGACACAAGCTCCTCATAACTTATCTAAGAGATCATCTATTCGTGGAATAGGGTATCTATTCTTTATTGTGATCTTGTTAAGGGATCTATAATCAATGCACATTCAATAAGTTTTATTCTTCTTCTCTACTAAGAGAACTGGTGCTCCAAATGGGGAAGAACTAGGCCTTATAAGTCCTTTCTGTAGTAGGTCTTTTACTTGGTTTTCTATTTCCTTTTGGTGTAGTGGGCCATGTCTATAAGGTGCTTTATGAGGAGGAGAACTACCAGGGACTAAATCTATGCCATGGTCAAAGGATCCTCGAGAGGGTGGTAGTTCAGAGGGATACTCAGACATAAAACAATCCTTATAAGTATTCATGAAAGGTTTATATGCATTAGGAAGTGTATGAGTATAATCATTGATGACATTGACAAAAACAATGCATGAATTGAATCCTTTCCTAAATGCACGCTTTACTTGAGTGTGACTAATCAATGGAAATGGCTGGAAATCATGTCGTGCAGACAAAGTAATGATTTGACCTGTAAATTCAAAGTTAAAGGTATGTGTATGGTAGTCAATACGTGGGTTATAATGGTGGCAAAAAGACATACCTAGTATAACATCGTAAGATTGCAAAGGTTCAATTAAAAATGTTCGTGAATCAACATATGGGCCTATGCTAATTGTAACATCTTGCACTTCTCGTGTTACATTATACTACCTTGAAATGCAGCTTTCACTTTATACAAGGAAGGAAACGTTTGTAATTTAAGTTCTTGTACTAATAAATGTGAAATGAAGTCATGTGAACTACCATCGTCATGTAGAATTTTAACTAGTTTGTTATTTATTATACCCTACATGCAAAGTAGAGAGTGAAGAGAGATATTGTTACCCAAGGTACTTAAGTCCTTCTCCAATGATTCCTCTGTCCAAACAGGAGGAATTTCTTCATTATGGACCTCCATGTTGTGCAATTGAGCTGTAGCCGGTTTCATGAGAAGAGGTTGCAATCTGCACCTTATTTTTGTATGTCCAGGTTTAACACAATTCCAGCAAGTGATTCGTGGTCGCTTTTGTTGGGCATCCACCGCTGAAGTTTGAAGGGTAAGTGGTTTGGTTGGTTGGAGAGATGAAGCAATAGGTGGAGTTGAGTAATTGGATTGTGGAGGACGAGCAAAACTAAGGTAAGATGGGGCATTAAAAGTACACTTCATATGCATATGATGTCAAATGATAGTGCTACAAGTAGGCTATGATGTGAGCCACTCAACATATACAAATGATTAACAATAAGCTCAGTAATGGGGGCACATTTTGGGTTGCGAGTTTACAACCTTCATTTATAATGACTTTTCCAAGTTTGAATTTGAAATTCAAATGGATGCTCTACCTAAAAGTACTACTCTAAGTTAGGAGTGACTTTAACAAGCAAGATTTGTAGCTTTTAGATCTTCAAACTCCATGAGATATGTGGACTTACAATATTCTCTCAATTTAAAAAGACTTTTATAATGGTTAATGGTAAAAGCTCATAAGCAATAGTTCATATGATCCTTCCATTGTTTGCACTTAGTACTTCCAATGCCTAGCCAAGTGTGAAGACTTGGCATTTGCTCCAACAGCTCCCCCTCAAGCCAAGCATCTTGGCTTGGTTTTCTCCATTAATCCTCTTGAATGTCCTGCAATCAAATCATAGCTTTAAACCTACAAAGTTTAGTACCATCAAGTGCTTTGGTCAATAAATCTGCACATTGCATATTAGTGGATACATATGCAAGTTGAATCTCCTTCATCAATAGCTTCTCTCTCACATAGTAGTAGTGAACTTCTATATGCTTGTTCCTAGCATGATAGATAAGATTTTGCTAAAAGATGTAGAGAACTTATATTGTCACCAAAAATCATTGGTGAGTTATAATGTTGTCCCAAATCTGAATATTACAATTTGATCCATATGGATTCTTGAGTAGCATTGGCTAATCCTCTCTATTCAACCTCTATTGAAGATAAAGCAATAGTAGGTTGCTTCTTGGAAGACCATGAAATGGGCTTATCACCTACAAAAGAGAGAGAACCTGAGGTACTCCTCCTGTCATCCTTACAACCTGCCCAATGTGCATGTGAGTATAGTTTGATATCCAAATCTGAAGTGTATGGAAAGTATAAACCTTGATTTTTAGTACCCTTGAGATACTTCAAAATCCTCTTGGCAGCTTCCAAGTGAGGTGCTCTAGGTTTGTGCATGAATTAACTTAAGACACTTACTCCATTAGCAATATCAATTCTTGTCAATGTAGAATAGTTTAGGCTTCCTACTATGCTTTGATGTTCTGCAATGTCTTCAAGCAAATCACCTTCATGAGCACTTAACTTTTGGTTTACCTCCATAGGAATGCTAGCTATCTTGGCATTCTCCAGGTGGAACTTCTTCAACATGTCCTGCACATACTTTCTTTGAGCTATGTAAATACCAGAATTTTTATAGACTAATTCAAGTCCAACAAAATACTTTAGTGATCCTAGATGACTGATTTTGAACTCAAGCATCATTTGGTCCTTGATCGTCTTGATGCCATTAGCATCACTACCTGTAAGTATAATATCATTAACATAAACACATAGGTATATCACCTCTGAATTACTTCTCTTGACAAACAGAGAGATATTTGCTTTGCTAATGATGAATCCTTGATCTTGAAGATATGTAGTCAACCTATGGTTCCATGCCCTAGGTGCCTGCTTCAATCCATAAAGAGCTTTGTTTAGTTTACACACATAATTTACCTTGCCTAAGTCTTCATAACGAGGAGGTTGAGCCATGTATACCTCCTCTTAAATCCAGCCATTAAGGAAAGCAGTTTTTACATCTAATTGGTACATATTCTAATTCCTTGATGAAGTCACACTTACCAATACCCTGATGGTTGGCATTTTGAACACAAGTGAGAATGTCTCTTCATAATCAACTCCTTGGGTTTGTGCAAAACCCTTAGCCACAAGTCTAGCTTTATACTTGTTTATGGATCCATTTGAGTTTCTCTTGACTTTGTAAATCCATCTAGAACCAATTACCTTAATTGATTCCTTCTTTGGCACTAGCTCCCTAGTGTCATTCTCCTTGAGTGCTTCTATTTCTTCATCCATAGCTTCCTTCCATTCTGCCTTAGTCTTTGCCTCTTCATATGAGGTAGGTTCCTCACATGATAAATCCTTAGCAAGATATACAAAATGCTTAGTAACTAAAGAAGTATCATACCCATATCTGATTGCCTTCTTGCTCTCCCTTTGTGATCCTCTAATTGTTTGGTTGGATGATTCAGGTATGTCTTCCAACCTCTTCATCTTGACCTTGCCCTTTGATTTCCATGCTTTGAATTCTTCTAGGTTGATGGTTTCCTCATCATCTGATTTTATGTCTTCAATTTGGCTTGGCTCCTCCTTGGTGAGGCTTGGAAACTCCTCTTTCAAGTCATATGGCAACTTAACCTTCCAGCATTCACTTTCAAACCAAGAATCATTTTCATCAAACACAACATCTCTACTGACCATAAATCCTTTGTTGGATGGATTATAACACATGTATCCCTTCTGGTTTAAATCATACCCTATGAAGATGCACTTCTCTGCCTTAGGGTCTAGCTTACCTTTGAGTTGAGATGGGATATGCACATAAGCAACACATCCAAATATCTTGCAATGATCAAGTGATGGCCTTCTACCATGCCATGCTTCATATGGGATCATTCCATCAAGTGACTTGGATGGCAACCTGTTAATAAGATAAGTGGCAATAGATACACTCTTTACCCACAAATAATTAGGTAACATTTTCTCATTCAGCATTGACCTAGTTGTTTCAACAATCAACCTATTTCTTCCCATTTGTCATCTACCTTGATGCCATTGATCACTTGTCTCACTATTTGCTCCTCTTCAATCTCCTCTCCTACGCTTGCCAATTGGCCAGCCACATCTTTGACTTTGGTCACAGACTCTGAAACACTTTTCTTGGGTTGCTTCCTTTGAGTGGTAAACTCAATCCACAATTGATTCTTTCTTGCTCTTTTATTAGAAGAAAAGTATGAAGACAATGTATCCCAAGTCTCTTGGGATGTTTTACAATTCCTAATATGTGAAAGAAGGAAGTCAGAGATTGAGTTAAGTAAGTATGACCTTGTTAATGCATCTTTGGCACACCATGAGTGGAATCTTTCAAGATCCTCTCTTGTAGGTTGTCCTTTGCTTCTGAAAGTGGGCATCTCCTCATCTCCTAATATGTATACATAGAGACTCATTCCTTCTAGGTATGTCTTCATCCTCAAGGATGGTTATCCATTTTTGTTGAGCTTGGCTTCATGGGTAAAGCCTCTCCCCATGAGTGTGGTAAGATTTGGAATCTGCATGTCCATGTACAAGTCCATGACAATTGTGAAGCTTTCCCATTTGTCATCAGCCTTGATGCCATTGATCACTTGTCTCACATTTTCTCCTCTTCAATCTCCTCTCCTATGCTTGCCAATTGGTTAGCCACATCTTTGAATTTGGTCACATACTCTGAAACACTTTTCTTGGGTTGCTTTCCTTGAGTGGTAAACTCAATCCACAACTAGTTCTTTCTTGCTCTTGTATTAGAAGAAAAGTATGAAGACAATGTATCCCAAGTCTCTTGGGATGTTTTAGAGTTCCTAATGTGTGGAAGAACAAAGTCAGAGATTGAGTTAAGTAACTATGACCTTGTTAATGCATCTTTGGCACACCATGAGTTGAGTCTTTCAAGCTCCTCTCTTGTAGGCTGTCCTTTGCTTCTGAAAATGGGCATCTCCTCATCCCTTGATATGTATTCATAGAAACTCCTTCTTTGTAGGTATTTCCTCATCCTCAAGGACCATGCTTGGTAGTCGTTCGTGTCCAATTTATCAATAAAAGAAGGGAAACCATCTCCCATTTTACCGCAAATTGATGTGATACCAATGTTGGGAAAGATGGATGGACACCTCAAGAAATGAGTTCGTATTGCTATTCCCTGCTTTGTACCTACCCTATTTTACTTAAGAGTTGTCTTGAAGGCCCCTTCAGCTTTCCAATGACACTAAATAATTGCCTATGTACTTTGGAGATGATGCTTCAAACAATTAGATCAAAATAGATAAGTTTGCAACTAGCTTGTGACCAAGAAATTGTTATTTTGATCTTGATACTTGCTGGATGTTTTGCTAAGTACTCACAGCACAGTAGCAATAAAAAAACTTCCATCTAAGGGTATATAATTAGCTTAGAGAGCTAATGATTCCCACTAGAATCACTTAAAATGATAGACTATACTTTGAGCAATGACTTTAATAAGTAGAAGCTTACCCCCGATATTTTAGGAACTCTAGAGAGAATGACTAGTGACTACGTTGAGAAGATTTTCTCCCAATTAGATGAATGAAACTTCTTCAAACTTTGGTAGCTTGTATCAGACGTTGAGCTTGTTCCGAAAAACTATAGACCATTGAAAATGGATAACAACACGCTGAGATATGAGCTTCACAAGCTCATTGTTCTCAGTTGACATAGCAGAGAGATGAACAGAGATGATGAATGATATAATGTATTATATAACAATGTTGTACATGATCATTGGCATGAGTATGATGTCCAATGATAGTCCCAAGATTAGGCTATGATGTGAGCCACTCAACATATACAAATGATCAGCAATAAGCTCAGTAATGGGGGCACATTTTGGTTGCGAGTTTACAACCTTCTTTTATAATGACTTTTCCAAAATTGAATTTTGAAATTCAAATGCATGCACTACCTAAAGTACTCCTCTAAGTTAGGAGTGACTTTAACAACCAAGATCCATAGCTTTTAGATCTCCAAACACCACGAGATATGTGGACTTACATATTCTCTCAAGTCAAAAAGACTTCTACAATGGTTAATGGTAAAAGCTCATAAGCAATAGTTCATATGATCCTTCCATTGTTTGCACTTAGTACTTTCAATGCCTAGCCAAGTTTGAAGGCTTGGCATTTTCTCCAACATGTATGTGTATATATATGTGTGTATGCATGTGTATTTGTGTGTGGAAATGTGTGTGGACGTGTGTTTGTGTGTGTGTGTGTAAGTGTGTATGTGTCTAATATGTATGTGTGTGTGTCTATGTGTGTATGTGTGTGTGTGTGTGTCTATGTGTGTGTGTCTATGTGTATCTGTGTGTGTCTATGTGTGTGTTTGCATATGTACATGTGTGTGTAAATTTGTCTGTGTGTGTGCGTACCTTGCTTCAAATTTAAGATGTGTCTGCTAAAACCGTCTCTCTCTCTCTCTCTCGTCCTAATCCCGGCACAAATATGTCGGGAGAAATCAAATTTTTTTTTAACATTCCAGAGTGTCGCTTATGCGAGGCTCTGGAATACCGGGACATCATGTATGTGACACGCCTGCATCATAGGTAGTTTGCCAACGTCATTAAAAGCATCGCTGGCTAGCGACATTCTTTGCGATGCATATTTTAGCGTTGCATAAGCCATGCTATGCATCCCTCATGTGACAAGTCATGTTTTTTTTAATAAAAAAAGGTATCATCACTTATGCGATGCTAGCATCGCACAAGCGATGAGACTAGCTTTTTTCCCATTTGGGGGTGTTGCTACGCCCCCTAGTTCTAGTAGTGAATATAGAATTCCTTCACAAGCTTCAACGGAGTCAAGTGATCAGAGTTGGATAGAGGTACGATATTTAAACCAAGAAATGCCATCAAATCATAGGGTAAACATAGCTGACAAGAGGATACCAATGAATCAAGGAGCCATACCAAATGATGAAAGGAGCAAATCCAACATCAACATTTAAAATAAGGAGAAACATCAAGAGGTGTCACAACAAAATGTCAAACAAAGACCCCCAACACCACAAGCAAGAGCACCACAATGAAGAAGAATATTAACATGAGCACTTGCAGAGATAGTGCACTATCAAAAGATGGTTGAGCTTTTAATACTAACAAGACATTTTGCAAGGGTAGTTAAAGAGGAGTTACAAAGATGTTATGTAGGATTAAAGATCCAAGCTCTATCTTTAGAAGCCTTACAAGAGGTAGCAAAAGCATTTTTTATATGAGTTCTCAAGGATGCTAACCTATGTGCCATCTAGGCTAAGAGGTTTACTATATAACCCAAGGACATACAATTAGCTAGGAGGATTCGGGGTGACCATAGGTAACACTTGTAATTGATCTCTTCATACAAGAGAGGTTTTTGTAATTTTGACTATTTTGAATGAAACTTGAGAAAATTTTACTCCATTATTCTGTTTTTTTATCTCTTTCCATGTTGTTTTATGTTGTAATCTCACAATCTCAATTGTTTTTTATTTTTCTTATTTGTTTCATAAATTATTAACAAGCTACTCATCAAGTATGTCATTGGGACCATTGAGCCATGGTGTATAGGCCATAAAAGGCCTAACCACGAAAATGCAAGAGGATGCTTTCCAAAGAATTTGGAGAGGCTTCTCCTGCATTTCTTCAACAGGGCCTTCTTTGGTCTTAAAGAAATGTTTGGGATCACTTGGCATATTGATAGGGTGTTTCTTATCTCCCTATTCCAATCATCTTCTACACTCAAATTTTATGGTCATTTGGGAACATGTAGCCATTGTGATGCAAAAACATTGCTTGAAACATCTATTTGATGTGCCCATATGTCTCTCCATGTGCTTATATGGCATAGGAAGGCCAAAAAGGCCTTGGCATAGAAAGACATGACAAGGCCCTACTAATTACTTGCAAGTCCATTTCCTACACTTTTGTGGTAGGGCTTTTTGTAACCTCTCTATGCCATGGATAACACATCGAGTATTTTATACATAGAAACCATGGGTAGAAATCACTTCATATGACAAAGACAAACAAAAAATCTTTGAATCTAACGCAACAATGTCAAGAACAAAGTGATGCGTAGTGAGATCTTAGTCTTTGTGATGCATAGAATATCAATGTTATGTGCGGATATTCCTAATCATGTGCCTAGAGGGCATAGGAAGGCCAAATAAATCCCTCCATGTTTCATAGGCCCTTCTCTTGCATTTGTTTGATAGGGCTTTTTTTGCCTCCGAATGCCATGCGTAGCACAATGAATGTCATATACACACAAAAAATGCCTAAAAAGTAATTTCAAGTATGATATGAAAACAATTTTCATAAGAAGTGAGAAAAAGAATACAGAAAAATATATGTTTTCATTAATTAATTTGATTACATCAATTGGATTTGAGCTTCTCAACAACTCTCTTTCGATGTTCCAAATCCATAGGTAGGGTGTAAGTGAAAACCGACCTTCCTATGTCATTACTATTTTTCACCCCTAACCCTAGAGATATACCTATTTGACCTAAGACTTTGCTATGGAATTTCGAACTTAAATTGTAATCACAAGGGATTTTTAAGTTAAGAATACACAATCGGTCCCTTGAGTGTTGGTTGACAAAATAACCAGTCTACTTAAGGCCTTCAAAAACCATTTCATGTGCCCTTCAGGACTATATTATTTATGAAAAATTACAAAAATCTCATTTGGAAGGTTTCCCAATGTTTTATGTAGGGGACAAGCTACCTCTAGGAGACACTTGGATATCCCCTCTATGTTGAGATATCAAGCTCAACATGTGATTATTGAGGAAACATATCACTTTTTCATTTCTCTCACATGTGTAGTGGTCATGCTAGTATATATCAAGGATACTTTATTGAGCTTTACTAGATTTATCGATTGAGAGATATGGCCCATCTGTTTCTTGCAAGCTCATTCATTTCCGAACATTAGGATTTTCCTTATGTATTGTTCTTTATATATTGCACTAGTTGTATTATTGTACAAGATCGTTCTTGTACATTCTGCTTATGTAATAGAAGAAGAACAATATCATTCTTCAATACCTCAATCTATGTGTGCTCCTCTCTTTGTGTGTGAGAGTGTGTGAGAGCTCTTTCTTCCTTTATCTCCTTTGTCTTGACATGGTATTAGAGCGAGTGTGGCTATAGAGAGCTCATGGAGAAGGCCGATCATGAAGATTATGTGAGGAGGCATGAAGAATGCAAGCTTCGCAAATGATCTCGTACATATTTTTTGCTTAGATTTCTTTTTTGATCCATCTCAACATTTGTTTTGAGCCTACAAGGTAGGGATCATAGAGAAAATAAGTTAGTTTGTAAAATTCTAACTTGCATTGTGTTTTCTAACACTCAAATATTCACAATCCAGAATTTGAAGTGATTCAGTGTATTGTTGATACATGAAAATTATGTTTTCTCACATCAAATTATCATCTCAGAGTGTGACAGTGTTCAAGCAAAGGTACTACTTCTAGTGTTTTTGCAATGTTATGAATTGCTGCAAAAATGACAAATGCTGATGAAATGAGTCAACTTATGAGCGATAAGTTGGACAAGAACGACTTTCATGCTTGGAGATTCTGAATGAAACATTTCTTGATGGGAAAAGGCTACTCAAAGTACGTCCAAGGAGAGAATGAAAACACTCCATAGTTACTAGAGAGGAATCGGACTGCAGACCATTCAAGAGAATATGAAGAGTGGAATCAAGGAGCATAGAAGGTAAGGTATCCGCTATCTATTAGCATATATGATAGCATCAATGGGCTTATATAGGATGCCAAAACTTTGAAATAGGCTTGGAATAGTTTGGTCACATTGTATAAGACCAATACAAAGGCATGGAAATTGTAACTCAATAATGAGTTGCATATACTAGAGAAAACGAGCATATTGATAAGTGACTTCACCCTAAAAATCAAAAGAATATGTGAGTCACTTACATCTGTTAGTATCAATGTAGGTGATGATTGTTGGAGCAAGTCTATGACAAGCCTAAGTATTGGCTTGAGTCCCACAAAGTCATAAGAAAAAGCTTTAAAATGAAGACTATGTAAAGTTCACTTGTGAACTACCTCTTGTAACTTTTGAAGAGTTTACTTAATGTAAAAGTGAAAGAATCTTAAGTGGTTGAGTCCACTTGATCAAGAATGGGAAGAGGAGCCAGGAATTTGTGATTTGTGGTAGGTAGAGAATCAAATCAATCATTGATTGATTGGAGAGTGATTGAGGGAAGTTAGCCTCCCAAACTCAACTATAAATAGATGGCAGTTTTAGTCATGGTTAGAGAGACCTATGCGAAGACCTCCAAGAGCTGAGCTTTATGCCATATCAAGGTGTGATTACAACGCACACATATGTATCAGTAAGTCCATTGTATTGTACAAGCAATATACTTTCATTCTCATGATCATTTGGGTTCATATTTCCATGTTCTTGTGAAGTGTACTACTCACTACCATTACTCTCAGTTTTCTCACTCAGATTGTAGAGATGTTTTCTCTGAGATTGGTGCATCATTTTCAGTGATTTAACTTGGTAAAGTTAGCTCTATAAGTCTACTATATGCTCACAAATGTTCATGTCATTTAAATGTTGCAATCTTTAGTTATGTTCATTTGAAGTCAACAGGGTCTGTTCATCTTCACTTCTCTGTCAGGTACCCGATTTTTTCACTCACCTTGTCAGATCCATTTCTCTGTGATTACGTATCCAAATTCAGTGATTTAAAGTTTGTTGGATTTAACTTACTGTCTAATACAACCATACAAATTTTCATAATCATTGCATTCCTACATTTTGAGTTATGGTCATTTTTCTGCTCACTGGTCTAAAACTATAGCAGCCCGTGAAAATCGGGATGATGTCAGCACTTGTTAAAACTCATTATCAGTGTGTGGTTTATTATTTTTTATGAGATTACTCTTGAAAGTTATCTCTTTAAGCTACCTAGACTTCCCGAAGAGGAATTCAGCTAATTGTTGCTGTGCTCAGAGAATTATGTAAAACACTGGACAGGTGTATGAACCAAGAATAGCAAGTTTTCATCTCTGAGCTAACTCCAACTTATCTGTTTTCATCTATCTTTTTGAGAGTGATCTTCCAAGGTACATAGGGTGTCTAATACATCCATTGGCAAGCTAAAAGGGCCCACCATATACTCTTGGAGTTCAATTGGCTGGTGTAGATCAAGGATTTTGCAACACCTCTTCATCTTCAAGCACATACCTATCCATCTCTTCACAATGGTATCAGAGCAAGGTTGGACAACATGGCAAATGGATTTTCTTCATCAATTGACAAATTGGACAGAGGTAACTACTCAGCTTGGTCATTAAGAATGGAAGCTTATCTCCAAAGGTAGAAGTTTATATGGTTATGTGGCTGGAGATGAAGTTATGCCAAGTTTCAGGAACAAAAGTCAACCAACACAAGAGCAAGAAAGATTGAGCACATGGTGTTCCAAGGATGCACTTGCAAGGTCTTATCTCCTCAACTCTATCTTAGATTTTTTGTTGCCTCACATTAGAAGTTGTAAGACATCTCAAGAAGTGTGGGATGCACTTGAAGCTTTCTTTTCTTCAAGTACCAAAGCTAGGAAGCATCAACTATGGCTGGATTTCACAACTCTCAAGAAGGCTCCCAAACAAAATGTGACTGATTTTGTCACAAAGCTCAAGGACATAGCGGATCAGTTGGGAAGCATTGGAGAGGTACTAGATGAAGAGCATATTGTAAGGCAGGTCATCAATGGCTTGAAGGCAGATGACAAGTGGGAAGCATTCACCACAGCTATGGATTTGCACATGGACATGCATGTACCTTATTTCAATACACTCATTGGACAACTACTTACTCAAGAGGCAAAGCTTATCAAAAATGGAGAAAGCTCTAAAGGTAATCAATCTTCAACTTTATACACTAATAAAAGCAAGTCCAAAGATAACAAAGGAAAGGCAAAGAAAGTGGATGATGAAGCAGGTACATATCAAGCTAACTATGCAGGTAGAGGAAGACATGGCAGAGGTAGAGGAAGAGGAGGTAGACAAGGCAGGGGGAGATCCCAAGACTCCAACTCATGTTCTATTTGTGGACTAACTAATCATATAACTGAAAATTGCTTTAGGAATTCCAGGAATCAAAGCGGTAAAGGATACAATAGAGGAAGTTATGGGTACTCAAGAGGAAGGTTCAACAATTATCATGGCAACTACAACAACTACAATCATTCAAACAATCAAGGAGGCTACAAAGGAAGGAGAGACTACAATAACTACACAGAAGACTCAAACAAAGAGGATTCATTATTGATCATGAACATGGCTATGCCACAAGGTAAATCTGATGAGCATGTTTTCTACATAGATTAAGGTTGTTCAAATCATGTGGCACGAAATGTGGCACTCCTATCAGATTTAGAAGATCCAAGGAATAAGCATGAGGTACAAACAGGAGATGATACAAAACATCCTGTGGAGAAAATAGGCAATGTCAAAGCACCTGATGGAAACATCAACCTACTCAGTAAGGTACTCTATGTCCCTACCATTACAAAGAATTTGATAAGTGTTGGGTAGATAGTAGAGAAAGGGCTGCAAGTCAGGTTCACAAAAGCAGGAGCATTTGTTGAAGATCCAAGTCAAGGATTCAGAAGAATTGCAAAAGGTGAAAAAACAGGTAGATTGTTCACATTTGAATTACAAGACACTAGAAACATTGCTCTCTTTAATTATGGTAGTCTGACACTCACAGAATTGGAAGTATGGCACAAAAGGTTAGCACATATTGGTGAAAGATCATTGAAGCAAATTTGCAGGGACCAAAGTGTACTTGGACTCCCTAATTTGTCAAAACAACATATGATTTATAAGTGTAGTGCATGTCAATTTGGAAAGTCTCACAGGTTACCATTCATGAAGAAAGGTTATATGCATGGAGATCTCTTGGAGTTGGTTCATACAGATGTATGGGGACCTAGCAAGGAAGCTTCAATATTTGGATCAAGGTACTATGTCTCCTTTATTGATGATTGCAGCAGATGGACTATCCTATTCTTTATGAAACACAAAGATGAAGTTTTTTCATGTTTCAAAAGATATTTGGCTCTTGTGGAGAATCAAACAGGTAAATCACTAAAAAGGCTAAGGTCAGATGGAGGGGGAGAATACTTCTCCCGTGAGTTTGATTCTTTTCTTCAAGAAAGAGGAATCAAAAGAGAGGTAACTACAAGGTACACTCCTGAGCAAAATGGAGTGGCAGAAAGGAGGAATAGGACAATTGTTGAAGCTGCAAGGTCTATGTTAAATGAAAAGCATTTACCTAATTACTTATGGGCTGAGGCTGTATCTACAGCCACTTACTTCATTAACAGGTTGCCTTCAAAATCCCTTGATGGGATGACTCCATATGAGGCTTGGAATGGAAGAAGACCAAGCTTAGATCATTGTAAAATTTTTGGATTTATTTCTTTTGCTCATGTTCCTTCACAGGTTAGAGGCAAGATGGATCCAAAGGCAGAAAGGTGTGTATTTATTGGATATGACAACAATCAAAAGGGCTACAGGTTATACAACCCTACCAACAAAGGATTCTTGGTAAGTAGAGATGTAGTTTTAGATGAGAACAATTCATGGTATGAAGATTCATGCAGGAAGGTCAATTTACCATATGATCTTGAAGAAGATTTTCCAAAGCTTGGTAGAGAACAAGCAAAGATTGAAGAACAAGACACCTCGGAGGATGATGAAGAATCTCATATGGAAAAGATCAAAGCATGGAAGTCTAAAGGTAAAGCAAAATTGCAGGAACTTGGACATGAGGCAGAATCATCACACCATGGCCTAAGAAGATCTATGAGGGAAAAGAAAAAACCAAAAAGGTATGGGTTTGACACCTCATTAGTAACTAAACATTCTATCTACATAGCAGATGACATAAACCAAGAGGAGCCATCATCATTTGAAGAGGCCAAAGCAAAATCAGAATGGAAGCATGCAATGAAGGAAGAGATTGAAGCACTTGAGGAAAACAACACTTGGGATTTGGTGCCCAAGAGTTCATCCATGAAGGTAAAGGCTCAAGATGGTTCTATAAACTCAAGAAGAATTCTGATGGTTCCATTAACAGGTATAAGGCAAGGCTTGTAGCAAAAGGCTTTGCACAAACTCAGGGAATTGATTATGAGGAGACCTTCTCTCCTGTGGCAAAGATGCCTACTATTAGGGTTTTGCTTAGTATTGCCTCTTCCAAGAATTGGAAGATACTTCAACTAGATGTAAAGAATGCATTCTTGAATGGTTGGATAACAGAAGAGGTATATATGGCACAACCACTTGGTTTTGAGAATCAAGTTTATCCTGATTATGTGTGTAAACTTAACAAAGCATTGTATGGTCTCAAGCAAGCTCCAAGAGCTTGGAATTTCAGGCTTGTTTCATTCTTGCAGGACAAAGGCTTTCAACCAAGCAAGGCAAATCCTTCACTCTTTATTAAAAAGAGTAACTCTGAGGTCATCTACCTATGTGTATATGTAGATGATATTATACTGACAGAAAATGATGCAGATGGTATGAAGAAGATCAAAGATCAAATGAGAGAAGAGTTCAAGATAAGTGATTTGGGTTCACTTACCTACTTCCTAGGTTTGGAAGTTGTCTACAAAGATCATGGTTTGTTTCTCACTCAAAGAAAGTACATTAAGGACATGTTGGCAAAATTCAAGATGCAAGATTGTAAGATTGCAGGTACTCCAATGGAGGTCAATCACAAATTGAGCTCACATGAAGGTGAACTCATAGAGGACATCACATCATATCAAAGTCTAGTGGGCAGTCTCAACTATGCCACATTGACAAGAGTAGATGTATGTTATAGTGTGAGTGTGCTAAGTCAATTTATGCACACACCAAGGAAACCACATATGGATGCTGCCAAAAGGATTCTCAAGTATCTCAAAGGAACCATAAATGAAGGACTTTATTATCCTTATGTATCTGATTTAGGTTTGAAGCTATTTTCTGATGCAGATTGGGCTGGCTCCAAGGAAGATAGAAGGAGCACTTCAGGTTATCTTACCTTTGTAGGTTCAAAGCTTATTTCATGGTTATCCAAGAAGAAACCCACAGTTGCTCTCTCTTCTATTGAAGCTGAATATAGAGGTCTTGCCACAGCTACTCAGGAAGCTATGTGGATGAAGACATTATTCAAAGATCTTGGATTGGAGTTTGGAACTCCAACTATTTTTTGTGACAATATGAGTTCTATTCACTTGGTTGCTAATCCTATTTTTCATGCAAGGACTAAACATATTGAAGTTCATTATCACTATGTACGCGAGAAGGTTCTAAGCAAAGCGATTCAAATATCATATGTGTCCACTCATCAACAATGTGCAGATATTCTAACCAAAGCATTGGATGGTACAAACCTTTGCAAATTCAACGCTATGATTGGTTTGCAAGTAATCTTGGAAGATTGAAGACCTCAAGCATACTTGGCTTGAGGGGGAGCTGTTGGAGCAAGTCTATGAAAAGCCTAAGTATTGGCTTGAGTCCCACAAAGTCATAAAAAAAGCTTTAAAATGAAGACTATGTAAAGTTCACTTGTGAACTACCTCTTGTAACTTTTGAAGAGTTTACTTAATGTAAAAGTGAAAGAATCTTAAGTGGTTGAGTCCACTTGATCAAGAATGGAAAGAGGAGCCACAAACTCGTGATTTGTGGTAGGTAGAGAATCAAATCAATCATTGATTGATTGGAGAGTGATTGAGGGAAGTTAGCCTCCCAAACTCAACTATAAATAGATGGCAGTTTTAGTCGTGGTTAGAGAGACCTATGTGAAGACCTCCAAGAGCTGAGCTTTATGCCATATCAAGGTGTGATTACAAGGCACACATATGTATCAGTAAGTCCATTGTATTATACAAGCAATATACTTTCATTCTCATGATCATTTGGGTTCATATTTCCATGTTCTTGTGAAGTGTACTACTCACTGCCATTACTCTCAGTTTTCGCAGTCAGATTGCAGAGATGTTTTCTCTGAGCTTGGTGCATCATTTTCAATGATTTAACTTGGTAAGGTTAGCTCTATAAGTATACTATACGCTCAAAAATTTTCATGTCATTTAAATGTTGCAATCTTCAGTTATGTTCATTTGAAGTCAACAGGGTCTGTTCATCTTCACTTCTCTATCAGGTACCCGATTTTTTCACTCACCTTGTCAGAGCCATTTCTCAGTGGTTTACTTACCTAAATTCAGTGATTTAAAGCTTGTTGGATTCAGCTTGCTGTCTCGTATAACCATACAAAGTTTCATAATCATTGAATTCCTACATTTTGAGTTATGGGTATTTTTCTGCTCACTTGTCTCAAACTGTAGCAGCCCGTGAAAATTGGGATGATGTCATCACTTGTTAAAACTCATTCTCAGTGTGTGGTTTATTATTTTTTATGAGATTACTCTTGAAAGTTATCTCTTTAAGCTACCTAGACTTCCCCAAGAGGAAATAAGCTAATTGCTGTTGTGCTCAGAGAGTTATGTAAAACACTGGACATGTGTATGAACCAAGAATAGCAAGTTTTCACCTCTGAGCTAACTCCAACTTATCTATTTTGATCTATCTTTTTGAGAGTGATCTTCCAAGGTACATAGGGTGTCTAATACATCCATTGGCAAGCTAAAAGGGCCCACCATATACTCCTGGAGTTCAATTGGATGGTGTAGATCAAGGATTTTGCAACACCTCTTCATCTTCAAGCACATACCTATCCATCTCTTCACAATGATGATAAGGGGGAAGTGTGCCTTGGTGGTTTAGGAACTACATATAAGCAGTTCAAAACTTCTATTAAGACTAGGGAAAATATTCCAAATTTTGATGATATGGTGTCTATGCTAATAATTGAAGAAAAGAATATTGGTGAGGACTCAAAATCCCAAGGAAAACCTAGTTCTAAGTAGGTATTCTACTCTAGTAGAAGTAGAGGTAGAGGTAGAGGTAGAGGCTTCATTGGTGGAAGAGGAAATAGTAATTGAGACCAAGGTCAACAACATAATCATGTAGGAGGTAGAGGACATTTTTGAGGCAAGGGAGCCAAAGAGGCCACTAAATTTCCAAAGAAATGATTTTGGTAATGACATTAAAGAATGTTGAAATTGTGATAATCTTGGTCAATTTGAGCGTGATTGCAGGTTGAAGAATCAAAATAACAGAAGGCAACAAAACAATTATGATGTACTATATATTCCAAATATAATAAAGATTTTGGTTTCTATTGGACAAATGCTTGACCAAGGATTACAAGGTTTAATGTTGATGGTTTATACGTAGAAGTGTGGAAATAGAATGGAAGATTGATTGGTGAAGGAAACAATGTGGGTAGCATGTTCATCTTAAATGTGACAATTCCCAAAATGAATGCAGCCATGTTTGCGGTGCATGTGTTATTGTTGACATAGAGATTTCACACAAGGAAATTGGACATGCTAATTTGTAGACGTTGAAATTGATGCATTCAAATGAGTATGTCAATGGACTACCGAATTTTAAGGTTGCAAAGATGCATAAGGTATGTGAAGCATGTGAATTTTGTAAATATTCAAGGGTATCATTTTCGCATGACAAGCATGTTAGTGAGAATGTGCTAGAAATAATGCATACATATGGTTGGGGTCCTACAAAGACAAGAGTGAGGTGTTTACTCACTTTCAAAATTTAAAGGCTATGGTGGAAAAGGGGACAGAGAAGTATATTCGGACATTGAGATCTAATGGAAGAGGTGAATACATGTCAAATGAGTTCAAAAGCTTTCCAAAAATTCATGGAATCTGACAAGAGTTTTCATGCAAGTACATACCACAAAATTGTTATTGGGCAGATGTTCCGTATATTGTTCTATACATCATGAATAGAACTCCGACTATTGTTGTAAATTAAGCTACACCTAAAGATAGCTTTATAGGTAAAACACCAAATTTATCACATATTAAAGTATTTGGTTGTATTGCATATGTACATGTTCTAGATGAGTTGAGGATGAATCTTGATCTGAAAGCAGAAAAATGTATCTTCAGAAAAAGGGCTATAAATGCTACAACCCACTTAAATGATAGGTGAAGGTAAGAAGAAATGTATTATTTGATGAAATGTCAAGCTTCCATACAGATGCCAAGGAAGGACTTGATCTTGACTGAAATGACAAAGAGAATGCTCAAAAATCAAGTGCGAAATCTCAATTCTGAGTGGATTGGATGTGTCACCAAGCAATAGTTCCAACTCAAACCCATGGAGTGGAAGATTGTGTGCAAATTTTGGTCCAGCAAATTCATCAACTACGTCCAAGAAAGGTAAGAAAAGGTTTTTGTTGGTAATAAAACATGTACATGTTTTGAACACATTGATGGAGAATCAAGTGGTTCACAAAAGAGCCCTGATGAGGAGCTTAGATTGGCTGATCTGAAGACTCTAGGAGTAAGCAAGGCATATGCAGATGATACAACAAGAAAAAAGTGAACCAAAACCAAGAAGATATAGAATGATGCATAATTCATTATAGGGATTAAAATATGATAGGTACATGGCTCCTCATTGTTCTTACATGACCAAGGTAATACAAGATGCTAAACCTTCTTCTTTTGAAGATGCAACAAGAAATGCAAATTTAGAGAAATCTATGGATGCTAAGATGGCTACACTTTATGCAAATGAAACATGGAATCTAGTTCCATTGCCACAAGGAAAGAAACCCAGAGGTTGCAAGTGGGTTTACAAGGTGAAGCACAATGTTGATGATAGCATACACAAGTATAAAGCACAATTGGTAGCAAAAGGATATGCACATAGATATGACATTGATTATGAGGAAATGTTCAGCCTTGTAGCTAAAATGGCTACTATGAGCATAGTTGTCGCATTGGATATTGTGAAAGGATGGATTTTTCATCAAATGGATGTTAAGAATGCTTTCTTATATGGCAATTTATAAGAAGAAGTATACACGGACCACTCGCAAGAATATGAAGATTCAAAGCATCCAGAATATGTTTGTAGGTTGCAAAAGGATTTGTATGAGCTTAAACAAACTCATCATGCTTGACATGGAAGGATTGCATCTTATTTAACCACTATTGGATTTTCTATGTGTGATGTAGATCACTCATTATACACAAGAAGGTGATGATGGCACCACGATTGTGTATCTATGTTCATGGCTTGTTTGTAGGTGGTGATAATGAAGAAATCATTAAAGAGGTAAGGAAACTCTTTATGCAGGAATTTGACATGAAAGATATTGGTCTGCTACACTATTTTTTGGGCATTGAGTTAATACATACAAAACTAGGTATATGAATGTCACAAAGGCAATATGTCTTGAGTATGTTGCAAAAGTATGGTATGGCTGATTGTAAGCCAATTTCTTTGCCATTAGATCAGAATTTAAAGTTGGATACTACATAAGGTGAAGCATGCTACTATGTACAACAAAATTGTGGGAATTTTGATATATCTCACAATTACAAGTCCTCATGTAAGCTACAGTGTAGGACTTCAAAGTCAATTTATGCAAGTTCCCAACAAACCACATTTAGATGCTCTAAGACTCACTCTATAGTACATGAATGCTACTTTGGATTATGCATTGGTTTATAAAGCTCATGTAGAGTTGTAGGTTCATTGATACACTGATGTAGATTGGGAGACCAACATCCCTTATTTTCCTTCAAAATTAAGATTCATCATGATCAAAATTGGGAGACTAGCAGGTATTGATTTTTGGTATAGCAATATGTGAGGATGGGTGTTTATGAATCCATCTTGTTATGTCTATTTGTGTATCTATGGTCTTCTTTGATAAAATTTTAGATTTCTAGAGATATGCATAGATGAATTGTTGGATCGCTTATTATATTGTTAGATACAAAGGTGAATAGATACTTTTAATGGTAGATGATATATTAATATATACATGGGTACTTTTCTAGATAGCTATATAAACATAGTGAAATAATTATCTAGCCATATTGATAGATTCATATACAATTATATTGATATTTGATGTGATAGGTTGTTATATATATTGTGGATTGACATAAAATACATAGTTGTAGAGTAGATAGTTATAAGATATACATGGATCTATTTAGGATGGTTCATTTTAAATATTATATTGATATAAGAATGGTGGCATATAGTTATTACATATAGACCTATAGAGATATAAGGTAGTTAAACAGGTTGAAAGATGTATAAATCATTGAACACACACACACATAGTTGATATATGAATGGAGGCATATAGTGATTACATATAGACCTATAGATATATAAGGTAGTTAAATAGGTCGAGAGATGTATAAATAGTTGAATACATAGTTGTAGAGTAGGTAGTTATGAGATATATATGGATCTATTTTGGATGGTTCATTTTAAATATTATATTGATATATGAATGGAGGCATATAGTTATTACATATAGACCTATAGTATCTAAGGTAGTTAAATAGGTTGAGATTATATATATATATATATATATATATATATATATATATATATATATATATATATATATATATATATGTATATATATATATATATATATGTGTGTGTGTGTGTGTGTATGTATGTATATATGTGTGTGTGTATGTATAGAGAGAGAGAGCAAGAGATAGATCTATAAATGGATGACATGAAACATGAATATGGAAAGATATTGATATACAAGAGAGATAAATAGATGGAATTTTACACTATTAGATATTAAATATATATATATATATATATATATATATATATATATATATATATATATATATATATATATATATATATATATATATATATATATATATATATAATATAAATTCATAGATATGTGAATGTAAGAGATACATGCATGGATGGATACATAGATAGACACATGCATAGATAGATATATGAATTTAAGAGATGGATACGTAAGGAGGTAGACAGATAAGTACATGGATAGAAAATTACAAAGATAGATAGTCTGATTTAGATAGAGTTTGTTCAAAAAGATATGTAGATGAATATATGGATAAACATATAGTTCAATATTTGAATGCAAGGGATCGATATTTGGAAATGTATTTTATTAAACTATATATAGGTAGGTGTTTATACAGATGTTAGCGATATAGATGGGTAAGAAGATAGGTCTATAGATATGAACTTTATTATTCATTGTGGTATAATCATAGATTATAATAAAACATCATAATTATGCATTATGGTCAGATAAGTACACATCATAAGGATCATAGATCATAATTCAACATTCTAATCATACATCATAATTACACATCATAATCATATCTCGTAATAAAGATTCATCATCAATATTCATCATAATTAGATAGCATTCTTTAATATCTTGTGCTATCCTAAATCATCATTACATAGAATCATGATTCTCATAGCAATCAATGCGTTAATGTGATTCTCAATAGTGAATATGTGATAATGTAGTTTCCACGTCTCTTACTTAGATAAGATGAGATATTTCTTCTCTATTGATGTCTAGATCTGTTATTTCTCTATTGAGCCTCATAATATGCATTCCTTATCTTCAATTGACCATTTCGCAAAAATAGCAGACATCTTTGCAAATAGTTCCATAGTATAGGAGCTTTGAATTACTATATGTTATATGTTGAGTCTATTAAATTATCACTATGCATGTTCACTACACTCTCTAAGATATTGCCATTTCATAATGCTTTACTCTACCAACATTGGTTGTTTTTATTTTTAAAGCCTGTACTCCAAGGCTAAAGCTCAATATCTTAATAAAATATATGACCTCAAAAACTTTTGCTCAATAGGTTTTAAAATTTTAGAAAAGCTTTAACTAAGTTGAACAATGTTAGTTTCAACCATGTGTTCTTGATGAGGAGGCTCAATGACATAACTTTTTATATTTGCAATATCATATTCATCCTCTACTGGATGGGAACCTAATTATGTATGCACAATTTTATTGCATGCCCCTAATTTGAGAGTTTATGGTGCAAAAAAAAACCACAATATGAAAATGAAAATAAGATGGAAAAATCTAGGGATGTCATTGAGCAAAGTAAAAGGAGGATGCAGACACTTATGGAAAAGAGGAGACATATTGAGCATGCAATGAAATATGTAGGGAATCAAGATATGTGATAGTGGGATGATTGTTGTATCTATCAAGAAGGGATTATAAAACATTACATTCTTCAATATTTGCCTATTGACATTGCATTCATATGGAATTTTAGCATGCCAATGTTGAATGTGTTCCACACATCTAATGCGGATACATGTCAAAGATTAATATATCTACCAAGGGAATATTTATGTAGTTCCAAGGATGATAAAGCAAGTTGAAGCACAGTGGCATTGAAATTTGAAGGGAACAAATCTTTGAACACTGATTGAAGTGCTTGTTGAGGGTGATGAAGCTTCCAAACCATTCTGAATTGGAAAAGGCCTAGATCAAGTTAAGGCCCTTGTTGCAATGGAAGAAGAAGAATAAATCTTACAATAGTTTGAAAGTGAAACATATTCATTAGATGAGGGGGCATAGACATAGATATGGAATTTTTTGGCTTGATTTGAAAAATTGCAACATAGTTAAATCATAATTTGAAAGCCTCTTTCACAAATGTGTTTAGTTTTCTCACTATACATGCATTTTTTGCTCTCTTTCAAAATTTTAATGTACAATTTGAACATGTCAATGTGCTAGAATAGACAATTTTTTAATACGTTTTGATATTCAAATAAATTAAACAATATCCAAAAAGAGCATAATTTTATTTCGTTTTATGAAACTATGTATGTTGATATAAAGTTTTTCTATGTTTCTTGATTTTAGAGGGATGTTTTCTCTCTTATCGATATGTTTCTTTTTTGTTATGACTCCTATATTTATGTATGTATGTATATATATATATATATATATATATATATATATATATATATATATATATATATATATATATATATATATATATATATATATATATATATATATATATATATATATATATATATATATATATATATATATATATATATATATATATAGTGTTTGTGTGTGTGTGATAGAGAGAGAGAGAGAGATTGTCTATGTTTGGATGAATCCATATGTGTTTGCGTTTGTACTCTAGTTCAAATAACTAGTGTAATAACTTGTATATGTATCTTCAATTATTAATCAATCGAGAGGGAACAAAAAGAATCAAAGATAAATTTTAGTCCTTAACATGATCAAAGTCAAGCATCAATTCATAACAGATGCCTAGAGGAGAAACAATTTCCTATAATGCTATAGGTTTTGTTGTATAATTCATTTCTCAAGCTGAATATAAGTACTCATTCTGGTTCTAAATTGGAAAATAGATCAAGATAAACTTTATACCTAGGAGAAATATCTACAAGAGATGCATTTCCTTGAAATGCTGCACTTTACATTTTATAATTGATTTCTTAAATGGGCTATAAAAAAGTCATTATGGATTGAATTTGGAAGAACATTATGTTGGAGATATCTTGGCAACACGTAATATAAGGTTTAATTTTTTTCATACAAAGGATTAAAATTCATGGGGCTAGGGGAGGGATGACCATATGAGAAAAGAGTCATTTGCAAAATTCTTATGAGCATATTTGTGTTGGACTTCGAAGATTACCCTATCATTTATTTGTAGAAATTTCCTTATCAGTGTTTTTGAATAGATTAATCACTGTCCATAAAATCCATTCTTCTTCTCTTCACTCAATTTTCTTCGTATTACAAGGTGAAGATATGAGAAGGAAATGCATCCATCATTAAGGAGACAATAGGTCATCAAAGGGATTAAGATCTAGAATCTATTCCCCTTTTTGCACTTAATTTATTTTTTGTATTCCAAAGTGCAAATATGAAAAATAAATGCTCTACAATTCTATTTCTATCTCTTGTATGTGGTTTATCAAGACTTAGCGGAACAAAACTATCTTTATATGTCATAATGTTGAACCCATTCAAACCTAAAACAAATATCTTCTTAGGATGTATATAATATCTCGGCTTCTTCTCATGATCGTTTTTTCATTTATCATATTTGATATTTTTGTTAAAGTTTTGTAAGTTTGATTTAAGGAGGAAATTTCGTATCCATAAAATATGAAAATTTTATTATTTTAATATTATAAAATAGCTTTTAAATGGTTTTGATACGGTTCTTTGGATTTTTTTATTACACTTCCTTGTTAATTCTTTAAAGTCTTATATAATAAAGAAAAACACTATACATTTTATATGGAATCTTGAAAAATTATAGTTCATGGTATCTTTCTTACATTTCATAGGAGAAGGGCACGTGAGCTCCTTTTTAAACATCATGTTTAATAATAGTTATGTAGAAATGTAAAAAAAAAAACAACAACAATTATATTAACGAAGGAGAGAGTCCAAGAGAAAAGAAGAAGCTACAAAGATGGTAAGTGCCCTTATCCCCCTTTGCAAGGGGAAACTATGGGAAAAACGAAGAAGCTATATGATGACTTGATCACCTTCATGTGAGAGCTATTTACATGTAAGTTATTTTCCTCTATAACAATGAATCTATGTTATTTGAAGGGGGAAGATCTTGTTTTTTTTAATTTTTCTAGAGAGAAACTCCAAGGAGGACTCAACAGATCATTCTTGACCTAGGGTATCAAAGTTTGTAGAGTACACGTTCTCCAAATCTTCAAGAGGACCTCACTTTTGGTCACATTCCAAAGGGTTGAGGAGCCGCCTCCCCCAAGAGGGCTTATTTTTAGTCGATCGACCAATACAACTTAATATGCTCTTTGACCCTCTTTCAGAGAGTGGATCTTCGAGGGCACAAGAAGAAAAGGTGAGTGATGACATCCTACCCTCGATGCCATCTTTTACACCAAGGCATAGCTCTATAGATTTTAGCAGCTTTTGCATTGATCGAGATTCCCCTATGGGGAGTTCATCATAGGAGGATCAACTTCTTGCATGCTAATAGAGGGTTTAGAAATCATTGACTTTCACATTCTATCAAATCCTTGCATTAGGGGAAAAAATGAACCCTAAATGGGCCTTTTAGATTAAGGAGTGATTAGCCATGGACTAATGAGAAGAGGGTGGTGGACAGAGTCTAGTCCCTTAATCACATAGGCTAGTCATAGGTAATTTCCCTTGTTTTTGTGTGGCCAAAGATCCAAAAACCATCTAAAATTGGTGGGTTTCTTTAGAGAATGGTTTTCAAAAATTAAAAATCTTTTAGAGCCATTGGATTGATCAAATATCTAAGGGCCAAGGATCAATTCCAAAAGTCAAGGTGCCTATCAATGTGGACCATTGTATTGGCTTGAGATTGAATGGCTAAGAAGAAAGAAATCATTACAAAAAACACCTTTTGTAATAGACCATTGGATTTTCTCTTCGATCGGATGGTGGAGTTTGAATTCCAAGGAGAATAGGTGCCTAGATTTGTGCCCTTTGGATCTACCCAAGATAAAATGGCTTAGATGCATCCCACAAGAAGCAGAAACACCTTTTAAAGGCAAGCATCAGATGCTCTTTGAATCCTATGGTGGGTATCCATTCAAAAAAGGCGATCAGCCCCATTTGCATGCATCCATCGGATCAAATATGATGTAATGGCCAAGATTTTTGTAGAGAGTGTGCATACTCTTGTCCCCATTCCTATGGATTTGAATTCACTCTGTCTCTAGATTATTTTGAGATTTAATATAAACCATTGATTTGAACAATGCAAAGGCTCACGTATGCTCATGGATGAGAGACCAAATAAATAATATCATCTACATTATTTTATTTCATAATACCACTAGTGGTTTCATGTGGCTCCTTAAGCTCATGGATTAAGCATTTTAATCTCTATAAAATTAGGGATCCTTACAAAGCCCATGCAAAGCTTACTTTTTACCCTAATGGACCAATTTAAGCACCACTTCATGTTGAGATCCTAAATGAATTCTTGTGATTGTATAATTCTTGAGATGGATGTCTTCTACAATGTTGTGTGCATATCAAATATTAATTGTAAGAGATATGGCAGAAAGACCCTTGATTATCCAATCCCTCAATGGATTCTCATTCATGGAAATAAATACCTCATAAATCGTATTATTTTGAGACTTCGACTATGGATATCGTATTATTTTGAGACTTCTATGCATGCCTATGAGCTAAGAAAGTATAATGAAATAGAGATGGGAACGAATACCTTTGAAAACGCATGAAAAGATAAGTAATCGGAGGGGATGAAAAGTTCATGTTGATTAATAATTTCATAGTCTCTGCCACACATTCTAAATAAATATAAAACATGCTCGGTTGCTAACTATAAAAACTTTCTTTGGATAAGAATTGTGTTTCCTTTGGAATGAAAACTTAGGAACAGCTCCTCAAGACACTACAAAAATATCCAACAACTCTTTATTTCTAACAAAAACTTCAATTAAATTCGAAGGAGAGAATGCAAAAAAATATAAGAGACACGTGTCCTTTTGACCTTCCCATTTTGTTCGAAAAGCTTCTTTTTTGCGAAAAAAAAGATTAATTTTTTGTTTTTTTAGGAGGAAGTTTGGAATAGGTGTACTCTTATTTTTTAATATTAATTATATAAAAAAAACAATAATACAGAGGAGGCATAGGGCCCTAAGGATCCTACGTATCCCAAAAAAGACACAACAATGGAGTAGGCTAAGACTCGACATGAAAACAAGATTACAATATATTAAAGAGAATATAATAAATTAAAGTTAGGGAGACTTAGAAAGCATGCTTAAAGTCCTTTGCTTTCATTATCATTTTGGTAATTCCCTTTGCTCAAGATTAGGAACAAAGAAAGCCTAAAGAACTTTAGTTTTAGAGGTTTCAATCATATAAAGGTATTTGGAATGAGAATTTTGAGTCCTTCACGAAGGGGACGGAAAGGTTATAAACCATTTTGTAACTCTCTCTCTAACTTTCTTGTATTGGTTTTCCTAATTTTTCATTTAAAGGTGCTTTGCAAAAAGAAAAGTGTGATTTGATGTGGAGAAATAGGAATTTTTATTGATTTCGAGGTCCATCCTCAAAAGATCACTTTAGAGGATGTGCACTAGGATTAGTAACTACAAAAGATCCTCTATATCTAGAATTAGTAACTACAAAAGATCCTCTATATCTAGAATTAGTAACTACAAAAGCTCCTCTATATCCACGCATGGACAATGTATTCCATGGTTATAAGATGAAATTAATCTCAATCCTTCAAGAGATTAAATAATTCTGAATTTTTCACATGGGAGATGAGAGGCGTATCCACCTTCTCTGAATTTCTCATCCCTCTTACTCGTAACTCTTGTTTATACTAATACACCTTCAACCTTCTCCGTATTTCTCTTTCCTCTCACCTGTCACTCTTTTCTATCCCACTACTCTTTTCTATCCCAGGCTGACATGAAATGGAAGGCTTTTATATTTTTCCTCCCTCTCACTTGTGGCTTTTTATGAGACTAGTAGGAGTACACCTTCTAAAATTAAAGAGCTCAATCCAAAGTTACTTCAATCTTTAACAACTATCTTTTCTTTGTAAATAGAACAACGAAAATAATATGCTGAAATTATTACTTTTGTAATGGTTTTTTCTTAAGCAAGTTCGATGGAGCCTACTATTCCAAAATTTGTTTAATAGAAATTACAGTTGTACAAGTGAACGGGCCTAGCACCCATGGGACCCCCCATATCCCACAAAACAGGGGCTCATTATAGATGACTAGAGAATTTTAAAAACTCAATGAGAGGGTGCCAAAGGGATTGGCACCTAAAGTCCCATGTCTAGCTTAACCAATCCAGACACCACTTCCTATTGAGTGTGACATGACATTTCACATCCTTCTTCAATATAAGAATCTTATCAAGGCAATTGCCATTGTGCCACCTCAAACCTTTAGGGTGAGAAGAGTCCTGACCAATGAGGAGACAAGTCTTTGAGTGTTCCCAAGCATTGAATCTACTCTATAATAGATGCCATTCTTCATAATCCGCTCTTTTGGCCAGATCAATGTCCTTGACTCTAATCCACTGCCAAGTATCTTGGTTCTAGAGGTGCTTCCATAAATGGAAGCCTTTCTTCCAAAGCTTCCTAGCATTTTCGAGGTTCCAAGACTCCACATCTCTTATGCGTTTGATAGGGAACTAGATCAAATCATTCTTTCTAATGGTGGTTGCCCATTCCCAATCTTCATTGATTCAAATAAACTGTTTAACCATTTTCCAACTCTTCCATAGAGAACAAGCCAAACTGGAGCCTTTGGGAGTCACCGAAAACCGGGAGAACAATACAATGAGAACGTCAAGAGCCTTCCATCCTAGGAGGCCCACAAGCTTAAGAGCACTCTAGTTTCTAAAAATGAGCTTGGCCCACGAGGCATCACTATTGCTTTGCTCTTGAGTTAACCATTTTTTTTGCTAACTTATTGGCCATTCCTTCGATGTCTCAAATGCCCAAACTACCTTGATCTTTTTGGATAATGCAAGTAGTCCATTTAATTTTTGGGATACCTCTTCTTCTAGGGTCACCCATCTACAGGAAGTTCCTACAAAGTCTCTCTAGTTTGAAGATTCCTTGGTATTTTGATCTCCAATAGAAGAGAAAGTAAAGCATCAAAGAGAGAAGGAATGTTTTAACCACCATGTCACCTATACCAAATTAATATGCATACCTTTTCAGCACATCAACTTGCTCTTAATCTTAGAGAGATCCAAATTCCATCGTTGCCCTATCCAAAGCTCGAATCCCATCGGAATACCTAAGAAGCAGAAGATTTGACCACTAGGGATCAATTGACAACCATGGTCAATAAGAAATTGAGGGATTTTAGTATGATTTATTTTGGATCTCGATGCCTTGCAAAAAGTATTCAAGAAATTCCAAAAAGCATCAATGCTTATCACGTCATTATGGACAAAGACATTAGTATCATTGGCAAAAAGTCTCATGATCATCTGATCTTGGTTGAGTGGTAGATTGAGGCCCTTAATATGACCTAAGTGAGATTGATGGTTAACAAGGTAGCTGAGACCATCGGTCATGATAGCAAAGAGAAGAGGGGCCAATGGGCATCCTTGTCTCATATAATGTTTTAATCTAATCGCTTGAGAGAGTTGATCATTGATGTTTATCTGAGTAGTTGCATTTCCTAGTACAATAGATATCATCATAATGAATTTTTGGTAGTATCCCAAGTTTTTTAATGACTCCCAAGTCTTTTAATGATTGGAGAATGAAGCCCCACTTGAGTCTATCATAAACTTTGCTTAACTCAATCTTAGGGAAGAGGACATCTTGCATTGACTCCTCCGCAAAAGCCAAACCTTCCCAAACATCAATGATAGCCTTGAGGATGGACCTCCCCTTAATGAACCCTTTTTTATTCTCATTAATCCAGTCTCAAAGGTGATAGGTAATACATTTCACAATCACCTTTGCCGGGATCTCGTAACCGGTTTGCAACATCATGATTGGTAGCCAATTTTCAATTTCATTTTTTCTTCCTTTTTTGTGAATGAGCTTGATGATGCCGTTATTGCGACAATTGGGAAGCATGCCAAAAGAAATAGCCTCTTGCCACACCAAGCATAAAGGAGTGGCCACCACATGCTTGAAGGTCTTGAAGAACCCATTGGTAAGGCCATCCAACCCCCGGCTCTTGCAATTAGGAAGGGAATCAATTACCTCCAGAATCTCAACATCCGAGATGGAAGCTTTGCAAAGAGATTTTACGTTTTGTGGGATTTAATTGGTTCTTACCTGCAAGATGGAGACCATGCAGTCGTGTCTATCAAGAGAAAGAAGCATGGAAACCACAAAGACTTGGGTAAAGTGGGTGACAATTAGTGTACTATTTTCTTCATCCATTTTGCATTGAAACCCATTGGCATCCATCATGAACAGAATTGCTTCCTTGGATTGGTTCATCTTAAGAAGGCTGCACATCTCTTTAGTACGCTTGTCTTCCCTATCTACCCACCAATCTTTAAAGTATACTTGTAGATTCTTTCTTTGAATTTCTTCTTCATATCTCATAATGCTTCTGATTTTTTGGAGTCCAGTTTGGTATTGTTAGTGTCCTTTGTTAACTTCTACCTCCAAATGCCTCAGCCTCCAATAAAGATTTTCCCTTCTAGCATGACAAATGGCTTGAAGATTCTTATGAGCCCTCGCCAAGATGTAATGATTCTACATGACTGTTGTCCTCCAACACTTCGCTAGTGAGGAGAAGGAGGGAAAGGTCCTACTCCAAGCCTACATAGTCTCACACTCAACTGAGGGAAGAGAGAAAGTGGTCGGATTGGCATGAAACCAAGGGGCTTTCTTGAGACGAACAATCGGATTGACGGTAAATAGAATGGGGTAGTGATCAGAGATGACGGGGTCCACACTTTGGGAGAGGGAAGGGGGCCTCATTTGTTGATGATGTTTTGGGAGATATAGCCCCTATCAAGCCTTTTTTTTTTCAGCAAGTCAGCACCATCTTAGAGATTTGACCATGAGAAACCAACAATGTCCTTGAACTCCACCACATCGAGGTGTAACTTGACATGATCCCAAACTTCCTTCTCCTGTCAGGTGTTGGTGGGTGTAATGGGCTTTTCAATCATAGTAATTAGAAAACATTAAAAGAGTGTACCAGTTAACTTACATTGCATGAGGGTGTTTGTGTTGGCACATCGAGAGCTCAGACATGTCTTCAGACTTGCCACATCCTTCTACTTCTCAGGAGGCTTGTTGTTGTAATTATGAATGCTTTCTGTTTTAGAAGTATTATCTTCTATCTATTATATCTTCATTGGGCTTGAAATTTGAATGAACCACAACACACTCTAGAAGCATTATCTTCTATCTATTTTTTTATTAGTCTTGAAATTTCAAAGAACAACCCACACACTCTAGAGAGCTCCTTTATCCTCCACATTCACAAGCTACCCTTAGATCAATCTACCGGTATTGAACCCTCGACCTTAGGTCTGAGGATTCAAACTGTTTACCACTCCACATGCACCCCCGATTACTCTGAATGTTTTTGTCAGCATGCACTTGTTAGAGAAGGTTCAAGCCCTTAGTACCTTAAACGAAAGAACTTAAATATCAAGAAATCTAAATAAAAAACAGCATTTTTTTTGTTCATGTACAACATAACCAAAAGAGAGATGCAGCACGTGTTAGTGTGGTGTACAAACAAAGGCTTGCAATGTATGTACCATTATATTCGAGCATGTCACATGCATCATGCATGTCCAGTGTAGAGCCCATGTAGGTACAAACCTCCATGAACCCTTTTTGGGTCGTTGTTGCCTTATCTCGAAGCCCATCCCATGTGCGAAACTCTACTGTTGTTGTATGAATAGATAGCCCTTGTGCTCAATCAAAAAGATTCCATGCGATCTACAGTGAAGTTCTCCATGGTACGCAAGCACGGAAGAAGGCAGTGTCTCTCAATATAAAGCAAAAGGACACTCTGAATTGTCCTCTGATCTTTATTACCTCATTCATGCCCATGCAAGGAGGACGTGTGTTTTCCCGTATGCCCAGCTGTATTCTCACAATGCTCGTTCATTTACTCTCTCTCTCTCTCCACAAACAGAGGCACCCACGGTTGCACTACAGAGAAGGTTAATCACCCTCTCTGTAGTGCAACCTAGGATTCAATTAAGCTTCCCCTGCTTTGTGGGATTTGGGGGGTCCCGTGGGCACTATTCCCCTTCTTCTGTACCTTTGTTTCTTAATTTAATACAAGTCCGGGAGAGTAGGCTATTGCCGAACTTCTTTTATATTAAAAAAAAAAAACAGAGGCACCCACACGTGCACAAACGAGGAAATTCTTGCCTCAAAACGGGGCATTAAAAAGCTCTATGTCTTCTGTGTTGATTGATTCGTAGTCATTGAGCTCCACAGAGAGTCATTTTGAGTCTTCTCTCTCTCTGTGCACACACAGAAACAGAGACACGGAAGCGTGCACAAACAAGGAGAAAAATCTGGCCTTAAAACTGGGGATTAGTTGGTTCGTAGTCATTGAGCTCCACAGAGAGTCATTTTCAGTCTCCTCTCTCTCTCTCTCAATAACATAATGATAGGAAATATGGTACTCTGTAACTACGGGTCGTCCGTCCCCGTTCGCTGGCCTGGTGGTTGGGCCTCTCGCCTCTTGAGGCGGGGGCGAGGGTTCAATCCCTGGTAGCAACATAAGGGACATGTAAATCCCAGGAACTGTTGTATGTGGTTGTTGGCCACCGTTTGATCATCCCCGCGGTTGTTGTGATCGTCGTTTACCCCAGTTGTAAATCCCTGTTCTTGTGGGATAAGGGGGATCCCATGGGTACTATGCCCTTCCTTGTACAGTTGCAATTTCAAAGTTAAAGTCCGGGGGAGTAGGCCTTGGCCGAACCTCCATTTAAAAAAAAAAAAAAATAGGGGTCGTCCTGTGATTTGTCTTGCGTGCGACACAAAGGGACACATTGTGTAACGCATAATCCCTATGACGATACAGGTCAAATTACTGGAGACAATCCATCTTCTTGCAGTACTGTGGCTACGCTCACCAGCTACGTCGTCACATGTTCTTAAGGTTCGACAAGCTACGTCGTCACATGTTCTTAAGGTTCGACAAGCTGTTCACGAATGATGGTCATGCTCTGTGTGTGTGTGAGAGAGAGAGAATCATTGTCTTTATTGAAGACTGTCTTTCGGATACGGTTAACAAGGCCGATGCCAGCCTTTAGGAATACGATGCACTGTGTGTGAGAGAGAGAGAGAGAGAGAGAGCCACAAAAACTTAGAATTAGTAATGTCATTCATCAGGAAGAGGTTGATCTTTCTGTTGGTTTCACTAATGACTATGTTCAATACGTCACAGATAATATTGTCTTCTATGACTATGTTCAGTACGTTAATAGTGCCTTCTGTGACTATGTTCAATACGTCACAGATCGGTACAAAATTTGGTCCTCTTATTAATTATATTCTGGTTTTGTGTCTCTCTCTTGTTGGTAACTCTAATATAGTGAAGTTTATCCATGATGGGTCTGAAAAAACTCAATGTGTTTATGGTATTGTAAACAAGTGCTGGTATGACCTTGTGAATGGAAATGATGTAATTGATATCCAAAAACTTTGGATTTATATGGACTTACAATGAAGCCGGTCTCAACTTTAGATCTACCAGACTTGATATAGTTTGCATGTCACTTAATAATATGAATAACTATTGGCAAATTGGTACTTACACGAATAATTCACCTGTGATATGTGATAATAAAGAGATAATACAAGATAATTGTCTCTTTGCATGCTGAGGTCTCATTTTAAACTGGGATGGCCTCTTGAACATAATTTGATGAAGATAAGAGACTCTTAGAATTTACTCCTTCTTAACATTGGATTTGAAATGTTTAAGGAGATCTAATAATTTTTTTGTGCATTTGTCAAGGAAACCCATTCTCGAAGAAGAATGTTGATAGCCGATAAGATTTCTTGATTGGAAAGTCACTTTCCTCTTCTAACAAAAGTACACTTTAGACATTTTGCTAACTCCATCTCATGTGTGTGTGGGACAAGGGCTAGTTTAGCTAAGGTCCATAGCTTGGGAGATGTCTTAAGGTATCTAATGGATAGTGGGGATGAGTGTTGCATGATGGCCAAATGTTGGCACTAGAGCATTCTAGGGGCTAACTATTTTGGTACAAGTGGATATAAAGGATGGAATGTATCATTTGGCCTTACTAATGCACCTACTACTTTCATGATGTCTATGAATGACATATTGCATCCGTTCATTGGAAAACGTGTTGTGGATGATTTCTTATGGTATAATAAGCAACTTCATGAACATGAAAATCATAGGATTCGTGTTTACTAAATTAAAAGAAAATAATTTGTACATAAATTCACACACAAAATAATTATTCTTACCAAATATAGAGTCTCTAAGGCATATGTTTTTTTGTGGTGGGGCCAAGATGGATCCCAATGTAGGCATTGAACTCACAACCTAACCACTTGCCCAAAAGCCATGGTTGAGGATTACTTCCTAATCCAAATTATTAGAGTGTGGTTCAACCATCTCTTGCATGTCATTTCTTACTCTCTTCCTCTTCTAGACAACATTTTCCTCAATGATCAATCCTTGATCTCCTTTTGAATTGATGTCCTCACCCTTGCATAGTCTCTTGAACCTTCTTGTTCTCAACCTTGGTATCTTGAACTCTTGTTCTCAACCTTCATATCTTGAAATTGGTTCTTATCCATGATAGGTATCTTAGATCCTCAATCTAAACTAGCATTTTTAAAGTTCGTGTTGAGAGCTTTTGAATGGTACCTTGCATGTCAAAATTTGACCTATGGATTGAGAGGTACGTCTAAATATTTGTTGTTGTTATAATACCAATTGTGGGAATTGAACTCATGATCTACCATCTAGGAGCAGGATGAGCTAATCACTTTCCCTAAAAGCCATGGTTGAGGATTACTTACTAATCCCCCCTCTTAAGGCATGTTTCAACCATCTCCTATATTTCGCGTCTTTTTTTTTATAAATGGAAGTTCGGCAAAGCCTACTATCCCATACTTTAATTAATAAAGAAAGAAATTGTACAAGTGAACCAGCATAGTGCCCAAGGGACCCCCCGAATCCCACAAAATAGGGGAAGATCGAACAAATTTAGAGATCTCTACAGAGAAGGTAGATCACCCTCTCGTCCCCTTCATGAGAGGCCCACTTGTCTTTAATCTTATTATTCTCTAGGTAAAACATTGTATGATGTATAAAAGGCGGGGGTTTCTTACAATTGGAAATTCTTTTGCTTATCATGAAAAGAGACTTTTCTAACGACCATTCCTTAGGGGGGCTTCCAAAATTGGTAGCACACGTCTCCTTCAAAATCTTCCAAAGGGTCTCATCTCCGATGGCATTCCACAAAGATGAGAAACACCCGATCGCTTCCTTACACCCAAGGACTCAATTATTTTCCAATGGCTAACTCCTCATGAAGAGGGTAGAATCATTCATTTTTAGGAATCTTTAATTCTATCACATATGCATCTCATATTATTCATCGATAGTAGTGCATATGATGAATCTAAGTCAAGGCAACGTACCATTTGCATGGAAGCAATAACAACACAATTTTGACACTCTAAAACAAGCCATTTATCAAGTTATAGTAATCAAAGCGGTGGATTTAGAGAAGCCATTTGACTTGGAGATGAATGCTAGTAGTATAGCCATAGGGCTTTTTTTGAGGAAAGAGGGTAGGCCTATAGCCTTTGAACGTAAAAACTTCAGTAGTGTGCACAACAATTGGATAGTGCAAAAATATGGGTTCTTTGTAGTGTTGCATGCTCTTACACTCTAGAGAAACTATCTTTAAAGTGCAAACTTTAAAGAATACATGGAACACTATACACTTAGTATTTATGTAGTCAATTAGATCTATGAGATAGATGGTCTTATTGGATTAAGATCATCCAAAGTAACCATACACCTTCTACAAAGCTAATCCCAGAAAATCCTTTAACACACATATTTAGTATAATACAAAGGTTAATGAAAAATTATAACATGCATTAAATCATGTATTGTGTCCATGTTAATAGCCTCCTCTTAAGATGCCATGGTAGTGGAGAAGATGAAAATTCTTAGTCAAATGGGATTCTCATCAAACAAAAAAATCCATGATATGAAAGAAAACATTATAGACATTCCTTGAAATATAGAACACATACTATGAACCTAAAACTCACTTAGGAAATCATTCTCTAGTCAAAAAATTCAGATATTCTGACTCTATAGACCAAAAATAGTAACTATGCTATGCATATGAATCAAATCAACTATGGGAATCTACAAAGATGTATTAATATGCCACCAATCAAACAAGGTATAAAGACAACAAAAAAGGTATAAACATATAAATCAACTACTATTTTCTACTTACCAAACTAAAGGGTGTATGTTTATAAGAGTGAGATAGATAGGGGTAGTTACTTGCCATTTAGTAGAGTTTGCATATAACAACCCATAAGGTGACTAGGATGTTTCATTTTTACATGAATTTGTGGAATTAATCACACTAATCCTAGTACCATATGAATGGAAAAGGAATACCATAGTGCTACAGATGTATTAGCAAACGTCCAAGAAAACTTAGAAATAACTAAATCCAAGGCAAGCAATTGATAGGGTAAAAAAAATGTATTGGCAAGAGGAAATCTCCTAGAGTCTTTGAAGAAGGAGAGAAAATCTTTCTTCGATTTCCACCAACATCAGCTTCGTTGTCCACGCAGAGATACACTAAGCTTTCATCAAGGATTTTTGGAACTTGGACGGTAGTTAAAAATCTTAGGGATGTGGCATACCAATTAGAGCTTCCTCCAAACTTTAGAGTACATCTAGTGTTTCATGTTAGTAAACTTATGAAGTATATTTATATGCCGGATTAGCTAATAGAGGTTATTGTTTCTTTGTACAAACGCGGCAACATAGATTATTCTCAAGATAGGATACTAGATAAGAGAAAAAATGTTTGAAGAAACATGGCATCCAAGAGTATCTAGCAAACTTGGAAGGATTATTGCTTATATATTATACTTGCAAATAGGAAGCTTGATTTTCAAGTATTTTCCCTCATTAATCATTCAAGACAATGATCTTCAGAAGGTGAAGAGAGTGTTAGACAATCATCTATCAACACCATCTCATATGCGCAGGACAAGGGCTAATTTAGTCAAGGTCCCCAACTCAAGGGGTATCCTAAGGTATCTACTGGATAATGGGGATGTGTGTTTCATGATGGCCAAATGTTGATAGTAGAGCATTCTAGAAGCTATCTATTTTGGTACAAGTGGATATTAAAGATGGGCGGTGAGTTGCACATAGAGCCTTGAACTCCTATTTTGAGAGAAGCTAGAGAGGGTATTATACCTTAAGATAGCCCTCTAACTAGGGACCTTGGAAAAACTATTAATCTTGCCACACATACATGATATGACCTCTATAGACCAATGTCTAACATAACCAAGAGTTTTTCAATCTTAGGCGGAAGCTAAGGTAGGAATAGTGTCTTGTTTCTAATAGTGACTGTACAATAGAAAGTTTCAGGCTAGTAAAACAGATAAACCGGTTAGAAAAATACTTAAAGAGCTCTTAAAAAAGAGAAATTGCACATATATATGTTAAAACGTATTCTTTGGAATATGGCTATTAAATCTACGAAAAACTTGTTTTTTGCTCATTACTTATTTTCCAATGTTTTCTATCAAAAATTGCTTACTTTTTTTTTAATATAAAGGAAGTTCGGCAATCGCCTACTCTCCCGGACTTGAATTAAATTAAGAAACAAGGGTACAAAAGAAGGGGACTAGTGCCCACGGGACCCCCCAAATCCCACAAAGCAGGGGAAGCTTGGTTGATTCCTAGGTTGCATTACAAAGAAGGTTGATCACCCTCTCGTCGCCCTCATGCGGGACCCACTTGGGTTTGAGCTTGTTGTTGATCAAAAGGAGGACTTGATGGTGTCTGAAGGGGGGGGATTTCTTACTGTTGACAATCCTTTTGCCAAGGAGGAATAGAGATTTTTCAATCGACCACTCCCTGGGGGGGTCGCCGAAGTTGAGAGCACATCGCTCCCGCCAAATTTTCCACAGGACTTCCCCTCTGATTGCGTTCCAGAGAGCCGCAGAGCATCCAATCGCTTCTCCCAAAAGGACTTGTTTCCAACTAAGCTGTTTCTGAACTCTGATTTTCAGTCCAACCATCTGCCAGATGCAGTAGGAGTTGGGGCAAGTAAGGAAGATGTGTGGGACATCTTCGATTGCACGGTGGCAGCGTTTGCACCACGGAGGGATCCCACAAATTTTGCTTGCCTTATGGTTAGTCCAAATTCCTCGATGAAGAATTTGCCATAAGAGGACAGACTTCTTGATCTCTATAAGTGGGTGCCAGATACCCATGAATTTCATGTCCCACCGAAGCCGCGTCCAAGACAGGCACCACTTCTTGTTGAGGCTGATCTGGAGGTCAGTCGTTTCTTTGATGTTCGGGATTTTGAGTAGGCTATTTCCATTGTGCCATTTGAGACCACGCGCGTTCGGGGCATCATGTCCCATGAGAAGGCGAGTTTTGTGACGATCCCAAGCGAGGCATCTGCTTTGCAAGGTGTTCCATTCTTCGTAGGAGATGTTTATGCGAGGGTCGATATCCTCGTAGTTGATCCAACTGTTGGTGTCATGTTTCCAGAGGTGTTTCCATTTTTTGAATCCTTTGTTCCATAACTTCTTGGCATTTTGAATGTTCCACGACTCCACACTCCGGATGCCATGTATCGGAAACCAGATAGAGTCGTTTTGTCTGATTCCGGCCGCCCACTTCCAGTCCTCACTAATTCTTGTGAAGCTTTTGACTTTATTCCAGCCCTTCCAAAGAGAGCATACGAGATTGGAGCCTTTCGGGAAGACAGGTATCGGGGAGAATAGCAGGGTCATGATGTCAAGGTTCTTCCAGTTCGGGGACCCCGTGAGGGCCAACTCATTTTTGTTTCTGAAGATCAGCTTGGCCCACGAGGCCTCCCTATTGCACCAAGCTTTAATCATCCATTTGGCTGCCAGTTTATTAGCCATACACCCAATGTCCAGGATGCCAAGCCCCCCGCTATCTCTAGGGCTGGTGCAGATGGCCCATTTGATTTTAGGCACCCCCCTTCTGTTATGATCACCCGTCCAAAGAAAGTTTCTGCAGATGCTATTCAGTTTGGACAGGCCTTGCTCATTCGGTCTCCAGCAAGAAAGGAAATAGATGGTAGACGAGAGGAGGAACGTGTTGATAACCATCGCCCGTCCAGCGAGATTGATTTGCATGCCTCTCCAGTAATTGAGCTTGTTTTCAAGTTTGGCCAGCACCCAGTTCCATCGCTGCTCCATAGAGACGCCAAACCCCAAGGGGATTCCAAGCAGCCGAAAGATTTGGCCCTGCGAAATGATTTGACAGCCATGATCAATGAGAAGGCCAGGTTGATGTCCCACAATGGCCCTAAAGGCGGTCTTATTGTGGTTGATTTTGGATCCAGAGGCCTCACAAAAGGTATCAAGACACCTCCAGAAAGTCTCCAGGCTGGTATTATCATTGTGAACGAACGCGTTCATGTCGTCGGCAAAAAGTCTCATGATGATTTGACTGTGGTCGTGAGGTAGCTGGAGGCCTTTGATATTGCCACCCTCCACATGATGAGCCACAAGTCTGCTCAGCCCCTCAGTGGCGATGGCAAAGAGAAGGGGGGCAAGGGGGCACCCTTGTCGAATAGATCTTTTAAGATGGATCGCCTTCGAAAGTTTGCCGTTAACGTTAACTTGGGTTGTTGCGTTGCCGAGAAGGGTCGCGATCATCTTGGTGAATTTCTGACTACATCCGAGGTCTTGGAGCGACTGCAGAATATAGTCCCATTCTAGCCTATCGTAGGCTTTGTCAAAGTCGATCTTGAGGAAAACCACGTCTTGATTAGACTCATTTGCAAATTGAATACCTTCCCAAATATCCATAATGGTTTCCAGGATGGACCTGCCTTTGATGAAACCTTTTTGGTCTTCACTAAGCCAAGATCTCAGGTGGCATGCAAGTCTGTTGGCAATGACTTTGGCGACGATCTTGTATCCTGTTTGGAGCATCGTAATTGGCCTCCAGTTCTCTATTCTGTTTTTTTCCCCCTTCTTGTGAATCAGCTTGATAATTCCATTATTTATACAAGAAGGAAGAGCACCATATTTTAGCGCTTCTTGCCAAACCATCCGAAGAGGGGTGGCAACCACCAACTTGAAGGATTTAAAAAACTCGTTAGTGAGTCCGTCGGGTCCCGGGCTTTTACCGAGAGGGAGGGCATCAATGACCTCAATGATTTCTGATTCAGAGATCGGGGCATGAAGCAGGGAGTGGAGGTTGGGTGGTATTCTCCGGGGGGAAACCCTAGAAATGGCAGCCATGCAGTCCCTTCTATGATGGGAGAGGGGGTTCGCGGTTCCCAAGAGTCTCGTGAAGTGCCCTTCGATGATGCCAAAATTATCTTCTTCCGAGTTGCATACATTGCCATGTGGGTCTAGCAGTAGGGGAATCGTCTCTCTGTTGTGTTTTCTTTTAAGGATACTGCACATCTCTTTGGTGGGTTTGTCGGCTTTTCCAGCCCACCACTCCTTGAAGAAGATTTGCAAGTTTTTCCTTTGTATTTCTTCCTCGTATCTCAACGCTGCTCTGATTTTTCGGAGACCTTTCTGGGCTTGGTGTTTTCCTTTGTTCACTTCCTCCTCGAGTCGCCAGAGTCTGTGGTAAAGCGCTTCCCTACGAGCCCGCCGCACTGTCTCGAGCAACTTCTTAGTTCTGATCATGATCTTGCGAGACTTGTCGACCGCACTTCTCCAGCACTTGGCTGGGGCCAAGCCAGAGGCGAACGCCACCTTCCACACATCGGCAATCTCTTGATGGACGGAGGGGAGAGAGAAGGTGGAAGCGTTGGCATGGAACCACGGAGCCTTGTGGGTCCTGTTGGAAGGTTGAAAAGTGATAACGATCGGGTAGTGATCAGAGATGGTGAGGTCAGTACGTTGCGTGATGGAAGGGTGGCCCCACAGATGAGTAAAGCTCTGAGAGATGTAGCATCTATCAAGTCTAGCTTTCCTCAGATCCTCGCCCGCTTGGAGATTCGACCAGGAAAAGCCATTCGAGTCTTTGAATTCGACCAGATCCAAGTGGAGTTTGGTCATATCCCACGTTTCTTTCTCCCGACTGTCGATGACCCTGCCCTTGCCCATCCATCTGTCCATAGGGTCCTCCACCATGTTGAAGTCTCCACATATAAGCACGTTGTGGGGAAGCGAGTCAAGAGAAGTCCAAGTGTTCAGCCTCTCCAAATCCCCGTTAGGGGCGTACAAAGAAACCATAGTAACACAGAGGGGAGCACCAAAGGAAACCGCAATCCAGCGGTGATTTACATCTTCAATGGAGTTCTCAAGCTTTTCAAGCCAGGGATGTTTAACACCGATAGCCGTTCCGCCGGACCCCCGCTGGTGCTTTGTTGGGATCCACACATGGGCCGAGGAAACCTGTCTGAGCCGTTTCAGAAGGTCTTCTCCGTCAATTTTAATCTCTTGAATGCATATAATGTCTGGTTTTAAGCTAATGTCGCGGAGCCATTGACCAATGATGGCCGCTCTTGAGGGGTCGGTTAGCCCCCTAGCATTTAGCGAGATGACAATCATTTTTGTATTGATCCCTCTTTGCGGGAGGGAGCCTTGTCCTTTCTTCTCTTGGCTTCATCTTTCTTTTTCGCTGGGATCTGATCCCGACTTAGAAATCGGTTCTTATGGGGGCTTTTCCAGGGTAACTCCAAAGGCTGTTTGCCTTTGCGGGATGCCCCCCGCTGGGGAGAATTGGGCCCCGTGCTCGGCATCGTTTCCGGGATCGTCGATCCAATGATGGAACTTTCACTATCCATGTTGTCTTCATTATTAGTAGTGAAACCATCTTCTTTGCTTGTAGTGTAGCCCTCCTGGGGGGTTTCTTTGTTGTCAGGGATCTCTAGGGCTTCGTCGTAGTTGTCTACCTCAGGTGGCTTCCCACCTGGGTAGTCGAGCTCGTTGATCTCCTTTCCAAGATTGCAATACAAATTGCTGTGTGGGGTAATTGGCAGGTTGTTCCTCTCACCGTTGGCCCTCGGACTTCTTTTCCTTCTTCTTCTAACTTCAGTAAAGCCATCGGCATCAGCTTGTGGATTGAGGAGGCCCTTGCCTTCCCCTTCCTTGGTCAAGTGGGTCAAATCATCAAAATTGTCTTGAGCAGTTTTGGAGGCTTCTTGAAATCGCTTGTTTTTTTGCCTGAGAGGGCAGTCTTTAATCCTGTGACCTTGCTGGCCACAACGAAAGCACGCGTTGGGGAGGTTTTTGTAGGTGATATCCTGCTCCCAAACATCTCCTTCGCCCATGTCCACTTTGATCGAGATTCAATAAGTTCCTATTCCATCAAGCTTTAACTTTGAAAGAACAATTGTATAGGTGAATGGGCATAGAACCTGCATGATCCGTTGTATCTCACAAAACACAGGTAAGACAAGTTATAAAAGATTAGAACTAGTTTAGATTGGCAAAAGCCATTACATGTCCAACCCAGGGGTTCAACACAAGACCTCTACCTCAAGAGGCTAGTGCCAAGCGAACGGACCTATGAGGCGACTATGAATTTGACATGCTCTCTTGTTGGTAACTTTAATAGAGTGGAGTTTATACATGATGGGTAACTTTAATAGAGTGGAGTATTGTAAACAAGTGTTGGTATGACCTTGTGAATGGGAATGATCTAATTGATATCCAAAAACTTTGGATTTATAAGGACTTACAATGAAGCCGGTCTCAACTTTAGATCTACCACACTTGATATAGTCTGCATGTCTCTTAATAATATGAATAACTATTAGCAAATCAACTCTTACACGAATAATTCAGTTGTTGATATGTGATATGTCTCAACATGCAAATTAACTCTTACACGAATAATTCAGCTGTGATATGTGATATGTCTCTTTGCATGTTGAGGTATCATTTTAAAGCGGGATGGCCTCATCTTGAACATAACTTGATGAAGATAAGATACTCTTAGATTTTACTCCTTAAGATTGGATTTGAAATGTTCAAGGGGATTTAATAAATTTTTGTGCATTTTTCAAGGAAAGCAATTCTCAAAGAAGAATGTTGATAGCGGATAATATTGCTACATTGGAAAGTCACTTTCCTATTCTGACAAAAGTACTCTTTAGACATCTATTTGCTGACTCCATCTCATGTGTGTGTGGGACAAGGGCTGGTTTTGCTAAGGTCCGTAGCTTGGGAGATATCCTAACGTATCCAATGAATAGTGGGGATAATCAGTGTTGTATGATGGCCAAATGTTGACGCTAGAACATTCTAGAGGCTATATATTTTGGTACAAGGGATATAAAGGATGGGATGTGGCATTTGTCTTTACTAATGCACCTACTATTTTCATGATGTTCATGAATAACATATTGCATACATTCATCGGAAAATGTGTTATAGATTTTGTGGATGATTTATTATCGTATAATAAGTCACTATGTGAACATGAAAATCATAGAATTAGTATTAAATAAATTTAAAGAAAATCATTTGTACATAAATCCAGACAAAACACAATTATTCTTACCAAATATAGAGTCTCTAGGGCATATGTTTTTCATGAAATGGGCCAAGATGGATCCTAATGTGGGAATTGAACTGATGACCTACTGGTTAGGAGTATGATAGGGTAACCAGTTGCCCCAAAATCGATGGTTGAGGATTACCTCCGAATCCACCCTCTTAGGCTATGGTTCAACCATCTCTTGCATGTTATTTTTTGAGTCTAACACTCTCTTGCCCTTCTACAGATCATTATCCTCAATGATCAATCCTTGATCTCCCCTTGAATTGATGTCCTCACCCTTGCATAGTCTCTTGAATCTTCTTGTTCTAAACCTTGGTCTCTTGAACCCTTGTTGTTACCTCAGTATCTTAAACTTGGTTCTCATCCATGCTAAGTGTCTTCGATCCTCAATCTAAAACTACCGTTGAATGGAATTCTCATTGTGAGAGATTTCCAATGGTACCTTACACAAGTAAATCTGACCTACAAATTGGGAGATACTTCTAAAACTTTATTGTTTCTCTAATATTGATTATGGGAATTGAACTCATGAACTACTAGGTAGGAGTATGATGGGCTGACCACTTGCCCCAAAAGACATGGATAAGGATTACTTCCTAATCCGCCCTCTTAGGTTATGTTTCAGTCATCTTATGTACTTCATGTCTTGAGTCTAACACCCAAGAACTCAATTATTTTCAAATGGCCAACTCCTCATGAAGAGGGTAGGATGGATCATTTTTACATTAGGGGAAAAAATGAATCCTCCACGTGCCTTTTAGATTAAGAAGTGATTAGTGATGGACCAATTAGAAGAGGGTGGTGGCCACAGTCTATGCCCTATAAAATACTAGGTTGAAGGGGACAAAGGGGACAAATTTCTCCCTTATTTAATAATCTACCTCTAGAGAGAGAAGGAATCTCGTAACTTAGTTGGGCCTAAAAATTCGAAATTTCTAAAAAGTTAAAGAACTCATCATAACACCAGAGAATGGACCCCATTACTTTTTAGGGTCAAAAGTACTCTTTTTGACCCCAAATTCAAAATTTGTGCATGTTTTCAGTTGAAAAAATTGCTTTTTTCAAAAATACTCAAAAAATAGTTATTTCCCTCCTAAACCTCACATTTTCATAACTAGGTCCCAAAAAGTCATCTTTTTCCACTACTTTCTCTCTGTAGCACACCATTGAAGCTCTTGTTTCTACATTCCAACCTACTTGCATCTCCTATCTCGAACTACTGTTGTAGCTTGAAGACCTTTAGCTTCAATGGCAACATCTAAAGCTTCTAGGTGACCAAAAGATGAAGTCCTCACATTAATTTGTCACAATATCAAAGCTATAGGTGGACAATGGCTATCACATGAGTACCCCAAAGTTGCATGGGTGTACATGCAACCCTCTTGAGTTTGGCCTCATTAAGTTAGAGATCGTGGAAACTTGGATTTTCATTGGAGGGGAAAGTTACTTGGCTTCAAGAAGCACAAACACAATGGGATGGTTGCTATTGTACAACATGTTTTTACAATGGCAACTATGAAACTCAAAAACTCTGTTAGAATGAGATATCCTATAAATTGTAAGTATCACTCTACAATATTGTATGTTTTATAGTGTTGAATATATTTTTGAACTATTTAGATATCCTTTTGTTTATTTTAGATATATTTCCTTCTTTTTTGGTGGAAGAACAACCACTTCATACTCTTATAGGTACTGTCCATGCATTGCATGCAGATATTGGTGCACTAGTCTTTCCAGAAATATCTTGTGCTCAACTTTACCATGATAGAGTTTTCTTTTATAGACATAGATATGTTGTACCCTCTATAATGAATGGTTTTGGAAGGTTAGAGAGAATTTAAGTACATTCTCTTCGTAGCTTGGATTGACCAAAACCTGATATATGGTATGTATCATCTTTGAAGCACAAGATGGTAATGGATATACACAACTCTTTGAAATTCACAGAAGTGTCTAGATCTGTGGGTTTGCACTTGTCTTTTCTCATCCATTGTTTTGTATATTTATTCCAAGGATTCTCATTCCAAGGGACTTCCACCATGTTCATGTGTAAAGATATCACATATGAGCAAGTTGAAAGTCTTCTTGGTGAAAGTTGGGATTCGATAGAAGGAATTGCAAAAGGTGATAAATATCTTTGTAAAATAGGTGGAACAGGTAAAGGATTTTGATATTTGAAACAACGTACTTCATTATACATTAGATTCTACTATGATTGTTGGATGTGCAAACTTGGCAAATGGATACCATTTCAAAGTTAAGAGGGATCTTTACATTCATTTGAAATAAATCTTAAATTGCCCAACAATGAAACTGAAACTATGTTAGTGAATCATCATTGGACGTTGGCTGATATGAGAGAACATTTGGTGATTATGGGGTTCCAAGGAATAACTCAATCCAAATTCAAAATACAAGGACTTTAGGTGAGAAATGTTTTGTGCTTTTGTTAAAGTAATCTTTTCATTATTGCTTATTTTAGCTTTATAACTTCAATTTCTTGCAAATTGATTACATGTGGGAAGAAGATTGGAATACAAAATGAAAGTCCCTGTAGATTGGAGCAAAGATGGAACTCAACTCTCATTGTCATAGTCCTTTGCAACGTGATAATGTCACTTTTTGGGTCTTAGTCATTGTATCTCATGGTTTTTGCACTTTAAAGAAACTTTTAAAAAGTAGGACAAACAATACATGCTAGATATTGTATATTAAAAAGTCCAATGAAATAGCTTTAGATCTTTTCCTTCACAACTCTTGCAAATGGCCTTCATCAAATAAGAAGCTCCACAAACTTTTGATAATGCCAAATCTCTGCAAAGGCTCTTGTTTGCTTTCTCCACCTTTGCGGTGCTCTTGCATTTGGAGGGATGTTGGGTTGATGTCCTTATGGTCTACGATGCACTTGATAGTTCTTGTTTCTTCTCGGAGCATGCCTAGAGGGTCCTGCCTCATCATTTACTTGGTGTGCCCAACTTTGCTCTCTTTCTTCATCAGTTGGTCTTTGTCCTTGTCCTATGGTGAGTTTCTTGCCTCCTTGTCTTATGTGATGGTTCACTGGGATATGATCATGGTTCCATTGTTGCTCGTTAACACTTTCTTCATCCAAGGAACTCTCTAAGTTTGATGTTGTCTCTAGTACAACTTGTCTCCATCCTTGTTGTTTGGGCCTTGCCTTGAATGATGTCTTATGTGGGGGCTCATCATCAGATATAGAAGGGGAAGATTGCATTTCTTGTGTTACATCTCTCTCTTGTTGTGAAGCTTCATTCCCCCCATGATGGAATGTTTCCATAGTGTGTCCCTACACTCGAGTTTCATCTAGAAGAGTGTCTTGTGGTTCGATGCTTCTTGTGAGGTGTCATCCATGGTGGGCACTGAGTACCTTGCATATGGCTAGGGTAGATGGCACTATCATTTCTAGCAATTGGCTTTTTGCATGCCATTCTCTTAGGATGTAAAGTGGTAAAATGAAGGAGGATACCTTTATTTATAGCCTTTCACTTAAGATTTGTCCTGTTCACATTTAAATGGATTAAAATTAGTTTTAAAACATTAAAAGAATATTAAAAAAAACATTGAAATTTTATTTTAAGAGAAGGGAATTATAAAAACCTGGAACAACGTTTTGATAAGAAATAATGCATTTTAAGATTCGGGAAACTATCTCCAAGCAAAACCCTCATGGACTCTTTGTGCACACCATTGGGCTAGTGGTCTTGATGATGACATCCACTTCTCTCTTGAAATATCATGTTGTATCTTTCTTGAAATCTTTGCTATCCGTGACTCACATGCTCATTCCATTGCATATTTTCTAGTGAATGTCGTATGAAAAAACGAGTTGAACATTTCTTCTAAATAGTTTGATTGTAGTAGACCACCCCTATGATGGGTGTCTTTAAATTAAACACCTTTAGCCTTGTAGTGTGACTTGTCCATTCCTTGTGTACTAAAAATGTCCAATGATCCATATCGATTCATAAAATATGCTCCATGTGCAAAAAGAATATGCTACGGTCTGGTCAATAAGATATACACATGGTATTTAAGAACAAATAAAAAAACATAAGCAAAACTTACTATGTAATGTGTAGTGTTGCTTTCTCCCCACGATAAGATGAATGACTGTGTAACATCCTTCAAAGTCACTTGGAATAATTCTCATTGTGAAGCATTAGTGGAAACCCAACCCATCAAGGTAACATTTGATCTAACGATGACCAAACCTTCTTTTGCTTATTTATGAGATCAAGCTAACTATAATTGTTTGTTATCACAGAACAGAGGTCTTTCCAAAGCTCCCATTTTCCCATCATCTTGACTATTCATAGCTCTTTTAAAGAAACGTCTTGCCTTCTTTCCAAACATTGAAACTTGTTGTAAAATCTCTTGAGACTCACGATACTTCTTAACAACTAAAGATACATGGCCACCATGAAAACCAATAGAATTCAAAAGATCTTCTATTTTTTGGATTGCTATTATAGACCTCTCTAATGGTTTCAATTGCAAATGCATATTCAACATGGAGCTTCAAAAGCCTATCAAAGATCCTCATCAATGCATTCAAAGTACAAAAGTTAACATTGACTAATGGAAATAGAATAATGGGGTTCCAATCATTGCTTATTTTATCACGAGTCACTTCTTCTAACATTGGAGACCTCAAAAGTGATATCTCTCATTCCCTATGACTCCATGAGTATGTGTCATCAATTTCTTCAGAGTCATCAACTCTCATCAATGCCCTTGCACGTTTAGACTATCTCTTAGATCCTTTGTAACCTTGTGTACAATATGGGCAAGGATAGAAAGAAGATGCTCCTTGTTTACAATCTAACATGCATTTTATACGCTTAAGGTCTTCACCCAAGTGCCATTCTAGCTCAAAATCACATATCTATAGAAAGCTTTTTCCCATGTATTTCAGAAGAGATTACTTCTGTAATCCATGGAATCCTATTAAAAATCCATGAAATAACATTGTTTGTTTCTTTGGGAACTTCTATAACACCTGACCAATATATATCTCTCTCTAATTGCAGAGTGTAACTAAAATGGGACGCAGATCCTAAAGTTTCATCACTCATTGCATGGTCCATAACTTCATTCAGTAGCATCACACTCAACCTCTCCAATCATCAACCCTTTATAATTTGTCACTCATCAAGCTTTAGTATGAACTTTAACTTATCATTACAGTCTGCACAAAAGAGGAAAAATTACCTGAATGTGGCACTAGAATGCAGTAAAACTTCAACGCCATATAAAACTTAGTAGGGGTACCTTTGATTGTTGAACTATAAAAGTGAACCATTGCTTGTTGAAGCTTCTGAAGATCCACAAATATATTGTTGAATTTAGTGTAAGTAAATCCTTATGTAGATAGGATCTTTGATTGCTTCTTGGGAATATTTGCATGATAAACAGAGGTAGGCATAGTGTCTTCTATGAGTAAATATTGTCCAATAGTATGAGTCACATCCTCATTAGAAGTTTTTTTCTTGATAGACACTTTATATGGGCATGCAAATATACTTTGAGAAATACCTTGTGCTTGTAAGGCTTGCCTCAGAAGGGTGTACATTGTAGTATACCCATTTCTACTAATGCCCATTTAGTCACATATTCTCTACACATCTTGGAGTTTGATAAGGCTTTTTAACTTCTCTGAAAACTTAGCTTCAACAACAAATCTAATGCACGTTCCTATGGGTGTGTCTATAGGAGAAGTGATTTCTTTGCTATTGATACAACTATTTATCAACTTGAACTAGTCTTATGTTGTTGATGAAGCACTGATGTCTTGAATAAATGACCTACACAATGAAAGATTCCATTACAAACCTTCATTAAAACATATAAAAGTAAAACAAACACTCACATGGTTGCATATATATGCCATTTGCATGCTCCACCACCTACTAAAAGAGCTTCAAAGGATCACAATGCTCTTTTCCTATATCTCATACCAAGTGGTGTCTCTTTTAGTTGTTGGAGATTGGCATTTAACTTTACAATTGTGCTTTCCTTTGCTTTCATATCTTGTTCAAAATCTGCAAGTTGTTTTTGTAAAGATATGATTGTGCTTTCTAAGGTGACCACCCTCGTATGATGGAGTTGATATTGTTGGAACCAATACTTAGTAGTAGCATGTGAATGTGTAGATAATCTCTTGCAGTAACCTAATAGGCCAGATTCACCCGCATCAATGAATTGAAGTAAAGTTGAGACATTATGGAATGTTGGATGGTAAGAAGATATCAAAACAAGAGGATATAGTGAACCATGAGTCCAAAGATCAATACTCTTTTCTCCAGCTACATGACGTTAATTTTAAGAATCGACATCATTATTGCATTTTGTATTTGAAGCAAACTCTTTAGGCACACGAACATGGATACTTGTTGATGTAGGAGCATGAGGATGTTCTAGTGTGAAGTGTGTAATACATATCAACACCATCTTTGCTAATGACCAAGAATATCAAAAACAAAGTGGACAACTGGTTGGAAGGGATTCTGAAGCATATTTCCATTGTGTATGGCTGCAAATGATGAAATTTTAAAAAACTCGTTTTTTGGGAGAAGCAGCCACAAATTTGATGATATGACACTCGAATTTGGAGGGAGCTTGAAAATTATACTTTTTCTAAAAGAAACTTTACAAAATAAGTCCAAAAAAGTGAGTTTTGACATTAAAAAATGGTCCTTTTTGAGTTGATATACACTGAAAATGAGAATTTAAAAAATCATTTTTTTTATTCAAATACATGCATGAGTTTGATGATGTGGAAAGTAGCTTCTCTTGCTCTCTCTCTCTCTCTAGAAGAAGAAAGAGAGGGGCCTAGTAAAGCCTAAAAAAAAGCCTACTCCAGCCTACTAAAAAGTGCCCTATTAAATGCACTTTGTCCCCTTAAACAAGAACAAAATTAAGCTTAATCCCTAAAAATTATGGATCCTTACAAGGCCCATGTAGGGTTCATTTTTTCCCCCTTATGACTATTTTTTATTTCTATCAGATATGCATCTGATATTATTAATCGATAGTAGTGCATATGAGGAATCTAAGTCAAGGTAAAGTACCATCTCCATGGAAGCAATAACAAAAACATAATTTTGACACTCTAAAACAAGCCATTTATCAAGATGTAGTAATCAAAGTGGCGGATTTAGAGAAGCCATTTGAGTTGGAGACAACTACTAGTAGTATACCCATAGGGGGTATTTTGAGCCAAGATGATAGGCCTATTTTGAAAGTAAGAAATTGATTAGTGTGCATAACAATTAGGTAGTGCACAAATATGAGTTGTTTGTAGTATTACATGCTCTTACAATCAAGAGACACTATCTTTAAAGCAAGAATTTTAAAGAATACATGGATCACTATACACTCAAGTATTCATGTAGTCAACTAGATCTTGGGGATATATGGTCTTATTGGGTTAAGCTTATGCAAATTTGTCATACAAAAATCCTATAAACAAAAGATAAAGAATAAGGTGTCAAATGATCTTTAGAATTCTAGAAAGATCATTGTTTCATGAGATAAAGGAATCACAAGTGAACGATCTACATATAACTATCCAATCCATTGGTGATGACTCTATTATAGGAGTCAGGGCAGATCCATTTTCTTATTCCCCTGGTAAGGAAAAATATTCAAGCTTGTTTTCCAAATTCCTAGTGCAAAATGGATTATTTGAAAGGAAGGGAAAGGTTTGTGTACTACACTCTCAATATTTGAGAATAAAAATGTTGCATGTCAAACATGGTGTTTCTTATGCATAACATCTTGTTATTGACAAGACCATACAACTAGCGAAAGTAACATATTGGGAGCCTAGATGAGCCCCAGATGGCCACACATATGTTTGATAATGGTTTATGTGTCAGTTCGAGAGGGCAAAAGTTTTTATGATAGTAGGTATGCTTTACCCTTAAGAGATTCTAGAGCACAATTGGGATATTATATCCATGGAATTCATAGTGGGATTGATGCTATTTTGGTACCAAAAAAGACATTTAAGTATCCTTTTTTGACAATTTTCCAAAAAAATGGACACCTTCTAGAAAGCCAATTTGAAAAACTCTTTTAACACACATATGGACTATAATACAAAGCTTAATGATAAACTTATAACATGCATTAAATCATGTTTTTTGTTCATGTTAATAGCATCCTCTTAAGATTACATGGTAGTGAACAAGATGAAATTCTTAGTCAAATGTGATTTTCATCAAAACAGAAAATCCATTATATGAAAGAAAAAAATTATACACATTCCTTGAAGCATAGAACACATACTATGAAAGGAAAACTCACTTAGAGAAATCATTCTCCAATCAAATAAAATCAAGTTTTTAGACTTTGTACATCGAAAATAGCAACTAATCTCTACACATGATTCAAAACAACATGTAAATCAACTACTATTTACCAAAAACAAAAATTAAGGCCTACATATATGATTCAAACTAATTTATGGACATCATCAAAGGTTTAAATGTTTATGTTACCAATGAAAAAAATTATTAAATAAAAACCCAAGGTCTAAACATACAAGGCTGTTGAAGTTAGACCTCTAGGGAAGCACGTGAATAGCACAAGGAAGAAGAAGAATCTCGGAACACAACACACAATACTGAATGTATTACCACTAGAATAAACAAAGATAAGTAACCCATTAGGGCTATGAGCGTACATACAAGCAAGGGGAAAAACCTCCTAAAGAGGGAAAAAAGTCCCCCAGCAGTCCTAGTGTGTTCACACTCATCACTACCTAAATATATCAACAAATCCCCCCTGGGAGTGATGCGGTTAACAAGGAGCTTGCACTCATTTATAAGGAAGTGCCAATCTATGTGGAATAAATCCACAAAAGGAAGTAAGCCCAAAGCTTTGCAGAAAGCTTCAAACTTCTCCCTAGGAAGAGCCTTCATGAAAAGGTCTGCAAAAATCTCCTGTGTGGGCACATATGCCAAGCTAATCTCTCCAATAGAGAACCTCTCCCTGAAATAATGATAATGCACCTCAATGTGCTTATTGCAAGCACGGAACACAGGGTTCCTCGCAATTTCCGATGCGATATGACTATGAGTGAAGATGGTGGTGGCAGAAGACTCACTAACACCGAAATCATCCATAAGGCATCTGAGCCACACACACTCAACAATCACTATGAAAGTTGCCCTAAAATCAGCCTCACAATTGGAAGTGTCCATAGTAGGCTGCTTCTTGCTCAACTAAGATATGCATAAGCTACCAAGCATGAAGCAAAAACCACTAGTGGACATGTGAGTGTCATAGAGACTGGCCAAGTCAAAGTCAAAAAAAACATGTAAATCTGGCGGTAGTGATCCCCCCTTGGGATAAAACAATCCTAGTAGTTGGGTACCACTCAAGTAGCGAAATATGCGCTTAACCGCTTGCCAATGCTTGATACCTGGGCAATGCATAAACTTGCTCATCTCTGGGACAAAAAACTAAATATCTGGCCAAGTAATGCATAAGTAAATCAGGCCTCCAACAACCTTTTGATAGAGAATAGCATCAAATGCATCTCCAGCATCATGAAGACTCAATCGTAAACCTGTCTCCATAGGATTGGCAATAGGCTTACAATGTTCAAGGCCAAAACATTGCAATAATGTGTCAATATATTTCGTTTGACACAAATCCATTCCACCACCAATGTGCATAAACTGAATGCCCAAACAATGATGCAAATGCCCCGAATCAAACATCTCAAATGAGGCATGCAAGTTAGTCTTGAAATCAGCAATATGCTTCTCATGAGGACGAGTGAGCAGCATGTCATCACCATACATAACAATGATCAGAAGCACATCATTAGCATGCTTAGCATATAAGGTGCTTTTAGTTGGATTGTTCTCAAAACCATGTGCAATTAGATAGGCATGTATCTTTTCATACCAAGCATGTGGTTCTTGCTTTAAACCATATAATGCCTTCTTTAACCTGCACACTAGTTTTCATGCCCTTTCTGCACAAAGCCACAGGGCTGAAAAACATACACTTCATCCAAATCACCACTCAAAAATGTTGTTTTTATGTCCAACTGATTCACATTCCAATCATGATGAGCTGCAAAGTGCACATATGCTATGAACACTAGTCATTCGGCATGTAGGTGCAAAGGTTTCATCAAAATCAATGCCTCTTTCTTGTGCATAACCCTTTGCAACAAGACTAGCCTTATACTTGTCAACTATTCCATCAGGTTTATGCTTCAGCTTGTATACCCACTTAGTGCCAATGAACTTCTTGCTAGGAGGCAAGTCACATAAAGACCAGGTATCATTTTTTATGATAGCATCATATTCAGATGGCATTGCAGCCATCCAATGTTGAGAATTTTATGATTCATCAAATGAAATAGGTTCAGTCTCATCAGAGACTAGATGAAGCCAAAGCATAGAAATCTGATACAAAAGAGGCACTATGAGAGCTTGAACGAGTACAATATGATAGAGGTGCATATAATTTGTTGTCATGCAAAGTCTACACTATCCATTTTGGCATAGTTTTTACCTCCTCAATATGAGTTGTCTAATCAAGAAGTGCATCATGAAAATTTGCATTAGAAATGGAATGATCTACATCATCACATGAAACATGCAATGGCTGATAAGTTTCCTTATTAGGACTATCACTAGACTATCCACCTATAAAAAGAGCCAGCAAAGTATCATACATGTCTTTGGAGCTAACTGATGTCTCCTTCGTACATGAAAGTAAAGTCTGAATAGCATCTTCCACAAAAACAACATCATGGCTAACCAAAATGCATTTAGTCTATGGATGATACAGACAATATCCTTTGCTTTCAGAACTGTACCAAAAAAAAATACATTTTACAACTTTGTCATCCAATTTCTTGCAATTTTGTTCATGCACTAATGCATATGATAGAAAACCAAAAAGACGCACATGAGCAACAGATGGCTTGCAACCATGCCAAGACTCATATGGAGTGATAGGCTGTAGTTCTTTAGTGGGACACCTATTAAGTACATATGTTGCACACATGACAGCCTCAAGCGAGAAACTATGTGGTAAAGCCTGACCATGGACCATACACCTTGCCATCTCCATGAGTGACATGTTCTTCCTTTCGGTAACTCCATTATGTTGAGGTGTATATGAAATTGTACATTGATGTTTTATCCCATGTTCAGCCAGAAATGCATTAAAGTTAGAAGACATATATCCCCCTCCCCCGGATCAGAATGGAGGGTGCCCATTTTACATGCTGATAGATTTTCCACCAAAACCAAAAGCTCTTTGAAGCACATGAACACTTCGGAGTTTGCTTTCAATGGATATACCCATGCATGCTTGGAAAAATCATCAATGAAAGTCACAAAGTAAAGATAGTTTCCAAAAGAGGGTGTATGCATAGGACCAGACACATCACTATGAATAAGCTACAATTTCTGAGTAGCTCAAATTGAAACATCTTTTGGAAAGGAGGAACGATGAATTTTGCCCAAAATACAACTTTCATAGGCATGTTTTATGGGTGCCTCAAGTTTGGGCAAAGAGGACACCATTTTAGATTTCTGCAAGCGTAGCAAACTAGTGAAATTCAGATGACCAAAGCCTGCATGCCAAAGCTTTGCATATGACATAGCCTGAGAATCATGTACTACACATGCCAAATCATTCATAGATCTTTCATAGTCTATGGGCTTATACAACGCACGACATAAAATGCCAGAAGCAATAATCATGTCGCCATATGACAGATCATGAATTGTACATTTGTGATCAACCAACTTCACAACCAAGCCAATCTTGGCTAATGCAAAAACTGATAACAAATGTTCTTTATACCTAGCACAAGTAAAGCATCTAAGTGAAAGAACTACCATCAGTAGTAGTTAGAATGATCTTACCAACTCCCATGATAGGATAAGAGGAGTTGTTGGTGCATGTAACAATATTCCCTGTAGGGATAGGCTCAAGTGAAGTGAAGAAACTACACTATGAGGTAATATGTTTGGTTGCCCCACTATCAAAATACTGGCAAACATTTGAGTCTAGTGCAGACATACACTGCTCATGAGAAGATGGGACAAAACAACAACAATAGTAAACACCGATTCTTCATTCTGCACAAGATTAGCATACTCTGTTTTTTATGTAGAGGCCTCTGCAACAACCATTCTAGCCGCTTTTTTCTTTTCCTCTTTTGCAGCTAGTTTTAGACAATTCTTTATGATATGATCGTTTTCTTTAAAGTACTTGCAAAACAATTTCTACTTTTCTAATTTCTTCTCATCTTTGTCTTCCTTCTTCGAATGTGCAGCATTTGCAGATTTCTGCTTGCTAGTAGATGAACTCCATTTACCTTTTCCCTTCTAACTAGCAAGGAAAGTTTGATCTGCAACATGCATAATGGACCTGTTCTGCCTAAGCTGATCTTCCTACAACAGAACAGAGACTAACTCCTAGACCCCTGCGGAAGCACGCAAACAACACAAGGAAGGAGAAGAAGCTTGGAGCACAACACACAATACTGAATTTATTACCACTAGAATGTACAAAGATAAGTAATCCATTAGGTTTACAGGCTTATATACAAGCCGCGGGAAAAAAACCTCCTAAAGAGGGAAAAAAGTGCCTCGGCGGTCCTAGTGTGTTCACACATATCACTACCTAAATATATCAACAAAGGCTAAAGCATTTATGGGCATCTATCAAATTCTTCACATATTTTGACACCACCAAGAAGCTTCAGTTGTGTGGGTATCAACCAAACTCTACATGTACAATCATGAAGAGTTTATGGACACAAGAAAAAGCACGTAGATTTATAGAAGGTATCCAATCTCTTCACATGAACCAAGATACTAAGACCTCAAGTATACACATAATGGAGCTACAAGTATGTGAAAATCAACCATGTTTTTCACATCTATCTACATCAAAAAAAGTAGATATATTTGTGGACAAGAGCCAATATATCCACATACAAATATGAACATCCAATTGAAATGATGCCAAATGATAACATTTAGCTTGATATCCAATAGATCAAACTACTTCCTATGAAGAAAAACGAGTCAGTTACACATAGAATAAAAAGAAAATATAGTTTCAACATATTTAGTATTTTTTTTGGTAGTTATCATATGCATAAACATACAAAGTCCCCTGCACACATCTACACATGCTCAAATTAATATTAAAAAGTCTTTGATAGAATCTTCGATATCATAAGAATGATAAGCATCACTTGAAAAAATTTCATCATTTCCATCATGAATGCCATCTTGTTTTATTCAAATGGAATATGTATGCAAATTTTTTCATTCTCCTCATAATCACCATTGCATATCACACCTTCTTTGAAAAGATTAGGAATGCCCACATGGCATGAAATCATGTTTTCGCAAGTTTAATACTTAAAAGAGAATTTTAATCATTATTAGTGTATCATAATTTGTATTCTACCTTTAGAACTATGTTCTTTTCATGAAGGAAAAAATATACACTTTGCTAATTCAGCATGAAATGGTTAGCACCAAATGCAATGGCTACTAGTGCAATGATGATGCATTCTAACTTTGAACACAAACATGCATTCATTTAGCATGAAGGTTTTCCATTAGTAACTTGATGTACCCTCTTCAATCTCGCTTACACACAAACCATAGTGATCCATTCTTCAAAATTCATAAATATTAATGATCTAGAGAAGATATGCTTTGAGTCCATGTTTTTTACTTTTCGAAGTGTTCAGGCTTCTGATGAGATCCCTAAACACTTGAACTAGAATGCTAAAATCTATAAGGAGTTGACCATCTCCTAGAACATAGGCAGTTTGTCCCCATTTCAATCAACTTAGTTTTCTAGTAATGCTAAAAGTTGAGTTCTTAAAAATTATCATTCTTAGCTTCATTTAATAACCCATTAGAAGTTGCAGTGTCCAAGAACACCCAATTGTAATAGTAGAGAGCTAATGTTAAGATGGACTCAAACAAAATAGGATGCTATCAAAGTATTGGTAGATAGATGAGCAACAAAGCTCATTTCATATGGGCATGGGAAGTGGAGCTTTTTATCTACTATGTCTTGAAATTTCTTTTGTTATTGACATCCATAGTTTAAAATCCTCATGTTACATGTAGAGGACACTTGGAAGTTTTTCTTGCACAAGCTCAATGTGTGATTAAAAATGATTAGTGGTGATCATTCACAGTTATAGGATTAGATTAGAGGGTTAATAAGAATTTAGAGAACATGTTAAGGGTTATGGTTTATGAGAGCCACATAGATTGGGGTAGTTACTTGTCATTTAGCAAAGTTTGCATATAAAACCCCCATAAGGTGACTAGGATGTTTCCCTTTTACATGAATTATGGCATTAATCACACTACTAGTACCATAGGAATGGCAAAGGAAAATCATAGTGCCATAGAGGTCTTAGAAAACCTCCAAGCAAACTTAGAAATAACTAAATCCAAGATGTAGCAAGTAATTCATAGGGTAAAAATTATACTCACAAGAGGAAATCTCTTAGATTCTTTGAGGAAGGAAAGAAAGTATTTCTTCGATTTCTATTTGTTGAGATATCAAGTTCAACATGTGATGATCTAGGATAACATGTATCTCTTCTTTCATTTCTTTGACATGTATAGTGGTCATGTCGGTATAATTTAGGGACACTTCATTGAGCTTTATTAGATTTATCTACCAAGAGTGATGGCACATTTGTTTCTTGCCAGCTCACTCATTCACGGACATTAGGTTTTTTCTTATGTATTGGTCTTTATATATTGCAGTAGTTGTATTCTTGTTTTAGGTCATTCTTGTACATTTCTTTTTATGTAATAGAAGAAAAAGAAGAAGAAGATCATCCTTCCTTGCCTCAATTTGTGTGTGTGCTTCTCCTTGAGAGTGAGAGTGTGTGTGTGTGAGCTCTCTTTCTTATCTCCTTCCTCGTGACATGGTATCAGAGCCAGCGTGGCTGTAGAGAGCTCGTGGACAAGGCAACGGTGAAGAGTACACGGCAAGGCATGGAGAAAACACGATTCACAAACGACCTCCATTGGCTATGAAAATGGGCATGAAGGTAGTTTCGGAGTGAAAATTGTCATATCAAAGTCTCGGAGCCATCTCGACCTCCGTTTCGAGCCCGCAAGGTGGGGCCCACAAAAAAGCCAAGTCAATTTTAGAAACTATAACTTGTGTTGTATATGGCAACACTCATATATTCTAGATCTAGAATTTCAAGCGATTCTGTGTACTGTTGATACACAAAAACTGTGTTTTTGTGAGATCGAACTATCACATCATAGTGCAATAGTGTTCAAGCAGAAGTATTGCTTGTAGTGTTTGTAGTGTTGAGAATCGCTCTAGAAATGGCATGCAGATGGAATGAGTCAGCTTATGAGTGATAAGCTAGACAATAAAAACTTCCATGCTTAGAGATTCCGAATGATGAATTTTCTGATGGGAAAGGGCTACTAGAAGTACATCGAAGGAGAAAGTGAAAATGCTCTGTAGTTATGAGAGAGGAATCAGACTACTGACCAGTTAAGATCATATGAGGAATGGAATCAAGGAGCATGTAAGGTAATGTATTGGCTATCTGTTAGCATAGAGGATAGCATGATTGGACACATACAGGATTCCAAGACTCCAAAAGAGGCTTGGAATAGTTTGGTCACATTGTATGAGATGAATACAAAGGCACGAAAATTGCAACTCAAGAATGAGCTGCATACATTGGAGAAGAAGAGCATGTCCGTAAGTGACTACACCCTGAAAATCAAAAGCATATGTGAGTCACTTGCATCTATTGGCGTGAATGTAGATGATGATGATAAGGTGGAATTTTGCCTTCGTGGTTTAGGAGGTGCATATAAGCAGTTCATAACTTCTATACAGACAAGGGAAAATAGTCCGAATTTTTCTGATCTAGTATCTATGCTGATTATTGAAGAAAAAATTCTTAAAATGTTCCAAACATAACAAATAATCTGGTTTTTGTTGGACAAACGGTTGACTAGGGATTGCAAGTCAGGTTCAATGCTGATGGGTTATATGTAGAAGAGTACAAACAAAGTGGACGATTGATTGCCAAAGGAAACAAAGTGGGTAGGATGTTCACCTTAAATGTGAAAATTCCTGAAATGAATGCATCCATGTTTGCAAAAGGTGCAGGAGTTATTACTGATATAGAAATCTAGCACAAAAGAATCTGACATGCAAATCTGCAAAGGCTGAGATTGATGCAGTCCAAGGAGATTGTTCACGGACTACCAAAATTCAAGGTTTTAGAGATGCAAAAGGTATGTGCAGCATGTCAATTTGGTAAACAATCAAGATTATCATTCCCGCATGACAAGCATATTAGTTAGAATGTGCTAGAAATAGTACATACAGATGTTTGGGGTCCTGCAAAGACCACATCTATGGGTGGTTGCCGGTTTTATGTTACTTTCATTGATGACCATACACGAAAAGTGTGGGTATACTTCATGCAAGAGAAGAGTGAGGTGCTTACTCACTTCCAGAATTTTAAAGCTATGGTGGAAAAGGAGATAGGGAATTATATTCAAACATTAAGGTCTGATGGAGGAGGTGAATACATATCAAATGAGTTTAGCAATGTTCTTAAAAGTCATGGAATTTGACGTTAGTTTTCATGCAGGTATCGAGCACAACAGAATGGTGTTGCTGAATGCAAAAACAAACATATTACAAAAAATAGCAAGAGCCTTGATGGATGAGAAGAATATGTCTCATTGTTATTGGGCAAAAGTTGTGCATACGGCTGTATACATTATGAACAGAACTCCAAATGCTACTGTACATCAAGTTACACCTGAAGAAAAGTTCACTGGTAAAAAGCCAAACTTATCACATATGAAAGCTTTTGGCTGTATTGCATATGTACATGTTCCAGATGAGTTGAGGATGAAGCTTGATCCAAAAGCAAAAGAATGTGTCTTCATTGCATACTCCCTTGAGCAAAAGGGATATAAATGTTATAAACCACTCAAACGACAGATGAAGGTGAGTAGAGATGTGTTATTTGATGAAATGTCAAGCTTCAATGCATATGCCAAAGAAGAATTGAATCTTGAACCAAATGACAAAGAAGATGCTGAAAAATCAAGTGCAAAATCTCAAGTTTTGAGTGGACCGGATGCATCACCAAGCAATAGTGCCAACTCAAATCCATGGAGTGGAAGATTGCGTGGAAATTTCAGTCTAGCAAATTCATCAAATACATCCAAGAAAGGTAAAGAAAAGCTTTCTACTGGTAGTAAAACATGTGCAAGTTTTGAAGATGTTGATGGAGATTCAAGCAGTTTAGAAAAGAGTCTTGATGAGGAACTTGGATTACCCTCTATGAAGACTCGAAGAGTAAGAAAATCACATGTAGATGATACAAGGAGAAGTGACTCATGACCAAGAAGATCTGGGAGGATGTAGAATTTAGTACAACGCTTGACGTATGACATATATATGGCTAGCCATTTTGCCTACATGACAAAGGTAATACAAGATGCTGAACCCTCTTGTTTTGAAGATGCAATTGGAAATGCTATGGATGAGGAGATGGTTGCACTTTATGGAAATGATACATGGAAGCTGGTTCCATTGCCGCAAGGGAAGAAAGCCACAGGCTATAAGTGGGTTTACAAGGTAAAGCGCGAAGCTGATGGTAGCATAAGCAGGTACAAAGCATGATTGGTAGAAAAGGAATATGCACAGACATATGGCATTGATTATGAGGAAACATTCAGCCATGTAGCTAAAATGTCTATTGTCATAACACTTGTTGCATTCACTACAGCAAAAGGATGGACTTTGCATCAGATGGGATGTGAAAAATGCTTTCTTACATGGTGAGTTATAGGAAGACGTATACATGGACCAACACAATGTTGGTGCAAATACCAAGCCTACACACTTGGCTAGACATAAATACTTTATGTGCAAATGATTGAAGACCCATGAGAACCATTGTTCCGGATTCTTTACCTTTTACCATTTGTAAAAAGTCTATTTAACTTATAAGAATATTTTTAGCTACCACTAAACTCGTGGAGGTTGTTAGATGGAAAAGCTACGACTTTATTTGGAGAGAATATCTCCTAGATTAAAGGAGCACTTTTCTAGTGAAAGCCAATGTTGAATTCAAAATCAAAATTCAAATGAATCATCTATAAAATATGAATGTAAAACTCGCGGGATAAGATCACTCCATATCTGAGTCTTTGTTGATCTCATTGTAGGAGAGTGTGGCTTAATTCATAGCCTACACCTCTAAGTATCATTGAGCATTGTTTATAATGCCAATGATCATGTACAACTCTAAAGCATCCCGACGTTGAGGATTAGCCCCATTTGGGCTTGGCCATTGGATTTGGCATGATCCAAGGGATGGAACTTCTGTAGAGACTGTCCAACCTCCCACGAAATTTAGTGCCTTCTCTCTCTAGCCTCTCATGCATTCAAACATGAACCATTCATCTAGAAAATGCAAGAGCCATGGATGCTCAAAGATTTACATGTATTATTTTATTCCATAATACCACTAGTGGTTTCAACGTGGATCTCTAATCTCTTGGATTAAGCATTTTAATCCCATTCCTTATGAGGCCCAAAGAGGGCTCACTTTTCCCCCTAATGTTTCCTAGGTGTCAAGCCTTGGCAGCCAGTTAAGTGCATCTTTCAGTACTTGAGTGTTACTCGGCTACTTGGATTATTTTATACCAAAGGGGGATCACTATCACTAGATTTACATGATTTTTCTGACTCTGAGTGGGTTGGTTGCTATGACACTCGTGTGTCCACTAGTGTCTTTTGCTTCATGCTTGGTACCTCATGTATATCTTGGTTGAGCAAGAAGCTGCCTACTTTGGCCACTTCAAGTTGTGAGCCTGAATATAGGGCAGCTTTCACACTGACTATTGAGTTTGTAGCTTAGATGCCTTATGGTTGATTTGCGTGTTGGTCAGTCTTCTACCACGACCATCTTCACTGACAGCCAGAGCCCATTGGCATTTGCAAGGAACCTTGTGTTCCATGCTTGCACTAAGCACATTGAGGTGCATTATCATTTTGTTAGGGAGAGGTTCTCTGTTGGAGAGATCAACTTGGCATATGCGCCCGCACAAGAGAACATTGTAGAACTTTTCACGAAAGCTCTACCTAGGGAGAAGTTTGAAGCTTTCTGCAAAGACCGACTTACTTCCTTTTGTGGATTGTTTCCATATAGCTTGGCACTTCCTTATACATGAGTGTCAGCTCCTTGTTCACTGCATCACTCCTAGGGGGGATTTGTTGATATTTAGGTAGTGATGTGTGTGAACTCACTAGGACCACTAGGGCACTTTTTTCCCTGTTTAAGAGGTTCCCCCCCTTTTATATATGCCTATTACCCTAACGGGTTATGTATCTTTGTACATTGTAGTGGTATTACATTAAATATTGTGTGTTGCGCTCCAAGCTTCTTCTTCTTCCTTGTGTTGTTTGCGTGCTTCCTCATACCTCGAAATCCAACAATTTCGTGGAGTATCCAAGTAATTTCGTGTATGATGGCCCTATATTGAATACTTGGAATGCATTTAACTTAGAATGGGTGTAGGAAAGATTAACTTGGTTGCTTTAGCATGCTCCTTGTTGCTCCTTTGGTCTCCACTTCAATATTATAGTCTATTTTCTTCATGTACTATTCCATTGTGTTGACGTAGGTGAGTTCTTCAATGCAATCCTCGATACACATTTTTCCTTGTTTTGAAGTTTTTTCTATTTAGTAATTCATCATTGTTTCTTTTCCTTGGATATCTTGTTGAAGTCCTGGGTACCACTACGTCACTTCATCCAACTTTTTGTTGTCTTGTTTGGCTTTTTCCTTGACTTGTTTAGGAATCCTGCTGAATCATTATGATTGTTGCACTTCCATCATTCTTTTCAGAATCCATACTTGTAAAATCCTAGATTCTTGCTTCTATAATTGCAGACGTTTGTGATGTTATGGTGTCCTTGAATGTTGACATGTCTATGCCTTCCTTTGCCATCCATACTGTTTCAATTGATCTTTCCTAATCCATTCTTGCCTTCTGATTGGGCATTGTTGTGTCCTTGTGGTTGATAAGATCACGGATTGCCTAATTTTCTTGATAATTTCTATAAGCAGACTATCCTCACTCGATCACTTAGGCTCGCACTCTTGGGAAGAATTGAGATGTTGATCATGCAGTTTAGGAGAAGATGTAGGTGAATTTGAAGTAGAACAATCATTGTACAAGGTTTTCACTAGAAGTTCATGCATGGGTTCCTCTAGACTTGTGATTCTAGGTGTCATGTTTCCCAATATTTTCAAAGTTTTTTCATCTAGAAGACTAAAGACTTCCTTATGCTCTATTTTAGCGGATATGCATCCTTGGACGAGGTGGATACCAACTTCATATTCAAACATCGAATCTTGGCCTAAGAACAATTCTTCTAGAAGGCCTCTATCCTTGCAAACTAAGAATCTTTGGTTCACAGTAGCGTGTTCAAGATGCAGGAAAATTGAAATCTCTCTTTGACATTCAATGGTGGTTCCACCAATTCGTATCATGTATGCTTTTGTTGGATTAATTTTTTCCTTAAGTTCCTTTGCTAGTGCTGCTCTTATGCACCTCAACATAGTTCCTATGTTAATCAATGAGTCTACTAATTGGTAGTCATCTATATCAATGCCTAGGTTCAAATATGGTCTCTTGATAAGGTGACCTAGCATGTCTGTTTTGTCTGCTCTATAGTTTGCCATGGGAATAGGTTCTTCTCCTTGTAGATATCTTTTGTCCCATTTTCATATGGACACTTTTTGTTTTCTTATGCATTCTAGTGCTTCTATTCGGGCTTCTTACATTATTTTTTCTTCTTCTCTTTTTTTGTTATGTGCTCCTAAGAGTCTTGCTAACATCTTTTCAGTCAATGGCTCCATATACCTCTTGACTCTACAACCACTTATGTAATTAGGTAATATGTCTCCATCAAGGGTAACTAAGTTAACCGCTCCACTTGTTGAAATTTGATTTATCAATAGCAGTCCATACCCTTGTTATTGCAATCTCTTTGCATGTTGTTTCAATGTATATACTAGCACTGGGTCTCCTTCTTTCTATCCCTTATCTTTAACATGAGCATCATAATAGGCTTTTTCTCTTTCTTGTAGAATAAATACCTTCTACTGCTTGTAACCTCATCCCATGCAACTTCTTAATTTGATCTAATTGTCTAGACAATTCATGTCCCATCCATTCATATTGTCCGGCAACTCTCAAAGTGGGAACTAAGAAGTCAATTGGCAGTATTGCATTCTATCCATAGACTAAATCAAATGTAGTTCCAATAGCAGTATTATGTGCTTTGTAGAAGGCCCATATTGCATCGTGCAATGGTTTATCCCATTCCGACCTTCAATTGTTAACTATCTTAGTTAAGACTGTGCATAGAACCTTATTGGACTCTCAGCTTGTCCATTGGCTTGAGGATGACACAAAGTTAATTTCTTATGACTTACTAGAAATTCATCCATAAGATACTCAATGACCTCATTGATGAAGTGTCCCCTTGTCACTAACGATTTCAATTGGGAGTCCAAAGTAAGTGAATATATTTTCGAACAAGAACTTGGCCGTGGTTTGGGCATCATTGTTTCTAGTTGCTTTGGCTTCTACCCATTTTGTTAGATAATCCATGGCTACAATAATGTATTTAGCATGCGACCCTTTTGCTCGGGGATTTATTGGGCCTATTAAATCAATACCCCATTTCAAAAATGCTCTAGCACTAATCATTGATCGCAGGGGCATGTCATCTTGTTGTATGGGATACTTTGCTCATTGACATACTTCACAACTTTGTACATAAGTTTCAGTGTCCATATGTAAGGTTGGCCACCATAATCTAACAAAGAGAATCATTTTGATAGTCTTTTCGGCAAAAAATTTCCTCTAGTTGCACCTGCATGAGCCATTTCTAGGATAGGCAAGTATTCTCCTTCATGTACACATAATCATAACTGATTATCCTTCCCTCTTTTGAATATTTGTCTTCCTATGATGACATAATCCTTGCTCTATTCTTCTAGAGCTCTCCTTATGGCTAGGCTTGCTAGCTCTGGGTGAGTTTGTGATCTCAAAAAGTTAACTAACCCTTTGCTCCATTTGGGGGCTATGGTGGAGTAACATAAAGAGGAAAACTCACGAGGTGGATTTTCCTTACACTCTTTGCAGTCAATGATGTGTTCATGTACGTCTTTTTGCATATCTGGCCAATACACACCTAATCTTTTCAAATATCTGGTTGTTCCATGAACACCCTTGTGTCTTCTCCACTTGTTCACATGGGCTTGTGTGAGTAAGTTCTTATGCTCTTCATCCTCTACACACCTTATCAACACTCCATTAGAGTCTTTAAAATATAAACTACCTGCAACAATATGCAGGTTTCATGATTGCATGAATTCCTTCTTTTTGTTCTTATTGATCCTATGATGTGGTCCATGCATGAGTTTTGGGATCAATTTTTTTGCCCATTTTGGACATAATTCTAGATTGAAGAGGTATGTGTCCAGTAGATCATATGCTAATCCCATGGATGGTTCTCCATGTGTCATTCTAGACAAGTGGTCAGGTCTTACATGAATGTTTCCCTTCTTCACTACCACTTTGAAGTCGAATTCCATCAATAATAGAAACCATCTCACTAGCCTTCCCATATTACATGGTCTGTTAACCAAGTACAATAGAGCTTGTTGATCAATAAATAACTCAAATTTGTTGGATATCAGGTAATGTTTGAATTTTTTTTTACTGATACACCATTCCTAAGCCTTATCATTTAGTGCTCATATAATTTCTTTCTTCTTGGTTTAGTTGCAGCTAGCATAGGCTATGGGGTGATCTTATTTTCTGTCATCTACAGGTTGTGCTAAGATACATCCTATTGCGAAGTTGGATGGATCCACATGAATATGGAATGGCTTATTCCAATTGGGAACTTTCAAGATGGGTGTTGAACTTAGCCTCTTCTTCAACTCATTAAATGCTTTTTTTGCAATCTTATGTCCATGTAAATTGTGCCAACAACCATACATATGGCATACAATCTTCTTAGCAATTATGGCATACAATGTTCTTAGCAATTATGGCATACATATGGATGAATTGTTGATAATATCCTCAATCTCCCATAAAGGCTTGTATTTCTTTTGCATTCTTTTGTTTCCATAATTGCAAAATTACTTTTATTTTATCTTCATTTGTCAAGATACCATTTTTGGATAAAGTGTGTACCAAAAATTTACCTTGAATTACCATAGAAGCACATTTTTCAAGATTTAAACACACTCTATACTGTCTACATTTCTAAAATATCTTTCTTAACTTAGGGATATATTCGATTCATTGAGCGGAGTATGTCCATAGATAATCTACATAGACTTCCATGCTTTTCCTCAGAAATTCTTTGAACACATGAAACATTAACCTCTAGAAAGTTGCAGGGGCATTGGTCAGTCCAAATGTCATAACCCTAAAGGAATATCTGTATGCTAATAGTTTGTCGATTTCTTCCTTGATTTTTGTCGAATATACAACATTATAGGTGTAAGGTTTTTGTTTAAAGGGCTTTGCATCTGGGGTCATGGGGATTCCATGAGAAAAAAATGGAGAGATCAACTCCTTTGAGGTCTTTGTATGTCCATGCGAACACATCTCTATATTCTCGAATCAACTGTTTTAATTCTAGCTCCTCTTTCATGGATACATGCTTTCCTATGTATGTGCATCTCTCTTCTTCTCCTTCCAAGGTTACTATAAACTTCTTAGTTTGTTCTTTGTTGTCAAATGCTTGTCCTTCTTGAGCTTCTCTCTTTGTATTTGAATAGCTATTTTTCTTTCCTCTATCTCATATTGCTTAAAATGTTCTGGCACTTCAAATTGGTCAAGATGTTGATCTTCCTGAACTCGATTTCCTCCTCCTTGAGTTTCTCTTGATACCTTTCTATGACGTAGTCTAGGTTCTTTTTGGTCTTCTTCTTGATTTTCTTTGAGGTATTGCTCTTCTAAATCAAATTTAGGCTCCATTTCAATGCTTTCATAGTCCTCTCTCCATTCTTTCTCTAGTAGTTCTCTAGCTTCTACTTCTTGGAGGACTACCATGTATAGGTTTATATCGTACCCTTCTTCATATATGCATTCATTCATCGTCAAGACTTCCTTATTCACCCAAACATATAATGTGGCTAATATTTCCATCCATCTATGGGGTTTGAACACTTCGTCTAGAAATATTTGTGGCATGTATGATGGTTCTTCTATAGTTCTATAGTTTTCATGCCCTATTGGCCAAAACTATGCCTTTCTTTCTTCTTGTTTGGCTTCCTTACACATCCATAGTTGGACATCCTCATTAATCCAAGATTGATCACTCAATTTGGTGCTATGAATGGACACATCATCTTCCTCTCTATGGACAGGGTTCCACTACAAAGGAGGTAGAAACATTTCATACTTATTTGCTTTTCCAAACTGACATATTGCTAGGGTATGCTCAAATTCCACTCCACACGTAGTCATCATTATCTTTTCTAAGATTCCTAGAGGTCTTTCAATGTGGCCATGTGGATATTCGAGTTTCATTCGTGTACATCATAGGTTTGGCTTACCCCATTTCTCCCATATCTCTCTAGTGGGTATTCCTACTCCTGCTCCAGTGTCTAAAATTGCTTTAGTCATGTATCCATTGAATGTGGTGGGGAGAAAGGTGTTTCCTTCATCTCCCTCACTGAACTCTCCCACTTTATATATTGGAATTTGAATTGTGTGTGGGGCCTCTTATTCTTTCTTCTCCTTGGGTTGCTCTTCCACTTCTATCTTTAATTGTTTGGCCAAGTGTTTCCACAGTTGGGGTTTAATCCATTGCAACTCTTCTATAGTTAAAGAACATTGGACTTTTGTTTTCTTGAGCTTTGATAAGGTGTGAGATGCTTCATTATGCAACTTTCTTTCTCTATCCCTAATTCTAGGAGCATGAAATAATTTTGACATCCTCTCATATTCGCCATGTAATCGGGAAGTGTGGACATACTATTTATTTCCTCTCCATTTTGATCCGAAATGGATATTTATTTGTATATATCCTTAGTTTCTAGTGCATGTAGATTCCCAATGGTGTCTAGCTCTTCAAACAGGGGTTGTGCATTCCCACTTTTCTTCCATCAATCTTCTTGAACTCTGGCCCAAAGGTCGCCACGCTAGTTAGCTTCCATTTTTGGGATTACCAAATTTTGTTCCTTCCCTTTAATGTTGGTGTTTTCATTTCTCTCATCATCTTGTTGTATTTCTTTGTGTTCTTGATTAGCAACATCGAAGCATTCTTGGAATCGGTATAGAGTAAGGTGGGGGAGGGGGGGGATAGAGTAAGGTGCATTCCCTAATGAAATTATCTGCTCCACATCTATAGCATGGTCCCCTTCGTGTAGGTGGTCTAGTTGGGGGTCTAATAGGAACTAGGGCCCTAGGTGCGGTGTACATAAGACTCACATATTATCTGCATGTGGGGGGAGGGGGGGTATAGAGTAAGGTGCATTCCCTAATGAAATTATCTGCTCCACATCTATAGCATGGTCCCCTTTTTGTAGGTGGTCTAGTTGGGGGTCTAATAGGAACTAGGGCCCTAGGTGCGGTGTACATAAGACTCACATATTCTAGTCCATAAGAGCTGTCATATCCCTCATATCCATAGTAATGTTGCTCATAGGCTTGATCATATTCAGTAAGACTTGTGTCATAGGGATAATATTCCCCAAGTGTCTAATCAAATCCTTGGCTCAAATTTTATGTGTTGGTGAAAGGTTCTTTCTAGATTTTCTTCTAGTTTGGTGCACTTTACCAGTACTACATTCTATGGATGTGGTGGTTGCTATCCTAACAAGGGTTATGGTTGGCCATATCTACCATATTCATACGTTCTCGGTGCTACTAGTGATTCTAGGTATGGATTGTATCTTGGGGACTCCGTGCCTTGATTTCTATGAGGATATCCATAAGGTCTACACTAGGGTAGTGCAGAGGGTCTAGTTTGTCTATTAAGGGGACAATTACCAGTGTTATGGTTGGTGTATTTCTGCTCAATGTGGCAGTACATATTAGGTCCTTTGGTTTTTTGCCTATTGTATGGATAGGCTTGTGGTGGCACAAAGCCTCCTCTTGCAGAAATATGGGATGGGTGATCCCCACCACAATGCATGCATCCTCTTAACATTGGAACTCTCATAGGGGCATTCTGGTAGTTTCTCTGTCCGCGCACTCCTAGATTATTAGTCACTAAGTCCATGACTTCTTTGGCATTGCTCATGCTAGAGGTAGCGTTGCTCCTTGTGTCCTTTGATTTAGTGGAATTTTGTGGGGTCTTTAGGTCGTCTACCAGGTTGTCTTCCAAATCTATGCATTCTTGCAGACATTCACTCAGTCTGTAATCGTTTCACATATACCAAACTTCTCAATGTTCCATTACTTCGACCATCTAAGAACAAAGATATCATTTTCCGTTGAGAGGGTCTCTCCATCATAGGGCATCTATGGACATCTTGATTGAATTGTCTGGTTGCATTCTTTACCATCTCTTTAGGGGTCTGTTTAAAACTATGGATCAATGAAGAAGAGTTATGTTTAATTCTTCTTTTGGTGAATTATTTGATAAATTTATGAAAGAATTTTTCAATATTCACAAAATGATTGGGGTCTAGAGGTTGGAACCAAGTCAAAGCAGTTCTTGTGAGGGTTAACCCAAAAGATTCATACTGGACAAAGAAATCATCTACCTCTTTTGCATGTAGTACTTGTTTGAATTCCTCAATGTGGTCATAAGGTTCCCCTGAACCATCATAATGGTTTCTGATACACTTAGACACTTCGATTGGTTTTAGCCTTCTACCTAGCTCTAGGGGTCAAATAATGATGGGGATAGCAAGTCGCATGGGGTATACTCCTGGTCCTACACCTTGTGGTGGTCTTATTGGAAAAGGTGGTCTATTCATATTTCTGGTTCCTAGCTTAGCTTGGTTGGTGGGGTTGAGTCCCGACATGGAAAATTCTATGTGAGGCCTGATAGGGACACTTCATTGATTGGCTTGTCCAAATGCTAAGTTTTTTGTACCTTGCTAGGTTCCAAAGGGGTTTTGTGAAGTATTCACCTGATCTCAAGGAGAGAATACAGGAAACCCCATGTACCTCAACCTCGACTATCCAGATCATCTACTAGCCAATATCTTCTTTGATTTTGATCTAGGTAGGTAAGTCTAGACGAATCTTCAAGGTCTCTCAGTTCATAGATAGTGGCTGGGCTGAATCCTTCTCCGTGTATAGAAGAAGCATCTTGTAATAGTAGGCCAGACCCACTTAGTAAGTACACATCCACCAAATAATCATCTTGGGGTATAAAATCTCCTCTTATTACTTGAGTGATTGCAGACTTTCCCCTAGATGTAGTCACTATATCTCCATTATCGGTTCTACTAGGGATTCCTAGTTCTTCACTCTTGCCTCTATCATTCATCTGGTCAGGTTTTTCGATCACAACATATATCTATCCTATCTTATCCATGTAGACACCTCATTGTATTTGATAAATGGCCTTAGGGCTATTTTTGAGTCAATTGTAGTTCTCATTCTTGCCATGCACCTATTAGGGTTGTGAAGATAGATGGGCGCTCCATGCAAGTTCATAGATACGTATTGTAGGGAAGTTTGATATTCCCCTTCCATGACAGACATAAAACCTGCCCTTGGCATAGAACTATGCATATCTTATGAGGTCATCATTCTTTCCTCCTTAGAATCATTGGATATATCTGAGTAAATAGAGTGGTTGCTAGGTTGAGCTACACTTCCTATAGAAGATACTACACTTCTTCGACTACCTAATACTCGTATGGATCTTAGGTTCATTCACTTCTTGGTTCTTGGGTTGTCTATGGCCCTATTGGCTATCCTTGCAAGTTTCAGCACTGTTTCCCCAAGTTTCTTATTTCTAGGCTCCTTGCTTTTTCCATTATACACAATACTCAGAGGCCACAATACATGATACCTATTGTCTAACAATACACCTTGAGAATCGACACTATACATGATACTTGGATTTTGGGTGATAGACGATCTTGACCATCATGATATGATACTTGGTTTTGATGATACATGATACATGACACTTGGAAAAGTTGTTGGGATAGATGGATGGACACTCCAAGAAATGAGTAGGTACTGTCAAATCCTTCTTAGTACCTGCCCTTTGTAGCTTCAAAGTTGAGTTGTGGGCCCTCTTACCTTTCCAATGACACTATACAAGTGCCTATGTACTTTGGAAATGATGTAAGGAAAGATTGAATCAAAATAGACTACTTCCAAATAGAAGGATCAATGAAAACCTTCTATTTTTTATCACACACTTGTTGCTTGTTATGCTCAGTGCTACCAGAATAGTAGGATTTAGAAAAATTCATTTTAGAGTTATTTAATTCTCTTAGTAAGCTAATGATTCCAAGTATAATCACTTGAAATGATGCACTATACATAGAGCAATCGATTTAGCAAATGAATCATTACCCTCGATTTTTTAGGACCTCTGTAGAGTTTGACTAGTGAGTGCTTCGATGCATGTTTCTCCAAATTGGCTCAATGTATTTCCTTCAACATTTGTGAGCATATACATAACTTGGTTCTGATTCCAACAAGCTATATATCATTGAAAATGGTCAAGAATTGATTGAGATATGAGCAGCACATGTTGACAAATATGAATGACTATAACAGAGAGATCATAGATGAACAATGTAGATGTAATGTATTAATGAACAATGTTGTACAAGATCATAGGCTTGATAATCATAGCGTGATGATGGAGGTAGTGTAGGCTACAATGTAGACCTCACACTCTTACAAAATGGCAATGGAGAACTCGGGAATTGAGACTTTTACATGTGACTTTTTCAAGCCACGTTTTATAATTGCTACATTCAAATTTGAATTTGAATTCGACTTTTGGCTCTCTCTAAGAGTAACCCATCAATCTAGGAGTTATTCTCTCTAACATAAAGTCGTGATTTTGCAACTATTTTAACTCCATGAGTTTGTTGTGATTTACAAAGATCCTTCCAAGTTAATAACTTTTACAAATGTAAAAGATAAAATTCTACTAGCAATGGTTTCCATGGAGCTTTAAATCTTCATGAGTCTTCTAGCCAAATGTGTAGGCTTGCACTTTGCACCAACAACTCTCCCTCAAGCCAAAAATTTTTGGCTTGGTCTTCATCTTCAATCTTCATGAATGTCCTTCAATCCAATCATTGATTTAAACCTGCAAAGTTTTGTACCATCTAATGCTTTAGTCAATAAGTCTGCACATTGCATATTTGTTGATACATATGATAACTTAATTTCCTTGCTCAATAGCTTCTCTCTCACGTAATGATAGTGGACCTCTATATGCTTGGTCCTAGCATGATAAATAGGATTAGTTGCAAGATGTAGTGAGCTGGTATTATCTCCAAAAATCATTGGAGATGTAGTATGCAAACCTAATTCTATATACAAAAATCTGATCCATATGGCCTCTTGAGTGGCATTGGCCAATCCCTTATACTCTACCTCTGTAGAAGATAAAACAACAGTAGGTTGCTTCTTTGAAGATCATGATATAGGCTTATCACCTGCAAAGGATAAGTATCCTGAGGTACTCCTCCTATCATCTTTGCATCCTACCCAATCTACGTCTGAATATATCTTGATGTCCAAGTCTGATGTATAAGGGAAATGCAACCCATGATGTTGAGTACCCTTAAGGTACTTCAAAATCCTTTCGACAGCCTCCAAGTGAGGTGCCCTAGGCTTGTGCATAAACTGACTTATAACACATACTCCATAAGCAATATCAATCCTTGTCAATGTAGCATAGATCAAGCTTCCCACTATGCTTTGGTAACCTGCAATGTTCTCAAGTACATCACCTTCATGAGCACTTAATTTTAGGTTTACCTCCATTGGAGTACTTGTAACTTTGGCATCCTGCAAATGAAACTTCTTAAACATATCCTGTATATACTTTCTCTGAGTAATGTAAGTTCCAGAGTTAGTATAGACTAACTCAAGTCCAAGAAAATGTTTTAGTGATCCAAGGTCACTAATTTTGAACTCCTTCATCATCTGGTTCTTGATCTGTTTGACGCCATTAGCATCATTACCTGTGAGTATGATATCATCAACATATACACATAGGTATATTACCTCTGAATTACTTCTCTTGATGAACAGAGAAGTATATGATTTAATCATAATTAAATCTTGATCCTGAAGGTATGTAGTCAACCTATGGTTCCATGCCCTAGGTGCCTGCTTCAATTCATAAAGAGCTTTTTCAATTTACATACATATGTTACCTTGTTTGGATCCTCATAGCCAGGAGGTTGAGACATGTAAACCTCCTCTGAGATCTAGCCATTTAGAAATGCATTTTTTACAACCAACTGACACATGTTCCAATTCTTTGATGCAGCCACACTTACCAATACCCTGATGGTTGGCATTTTGGCCACATGTGAGAAGGTTTCTTCATAATCAACTCCTTGGGTTTGTGCAAAATCCTTAGCCACAAGTCTAGGTTTGTACCTACTTATTGATCCATCAGAATTCCTTTTGAACTTATAGATCCATCTACAACCAATTACCTTCATCGTCTCCTTCTTTGGTACTAGTTCCCAAGTATCACTCTCCTTGAGTGCTTCAATTTCCTCATCCATAGCCTCCTTCCATTATGCCTTTGTCTTTGCCTCTTCATATGATGTTGGTTCTTCAATTGACAAGTCTTTCGCAAGATAAACATAGTGCTTAGTAACTAGGGAACTGTCATACCCATATCTGATTGGCTTCTTGCTCACCCTTTGTGATCTTCTGATTGCTTGGTTAGATGATTCAGGTATATCCTCCAATTTCTTCATGTTGACTTTGCCTTTTGACTTCCATGCCTTGAACTCTTCTAGGTTGATGATGTCCTTATCATCTGAATTGATGTCTCCATTCTGAGTAGGATCCTCCCCTTAATGAGGCTTGGAAACTCCTCTTCTAATTCATAAGGTAGCTTTACTTTCCTGCATTCACTATCAAACCAAGAGTCATTCTCATCAAAGACAACATCTCTACTGACCATGAATCCTTTGTTTGAAGGATTGTAGAACCTGTATCCTTTCTTATTTAAATCATACCCTATTAAGATACACTTTTCTGCCTTAGGGTCTAGCTTACCTTTTATCTGTGAAGGGATATGCACATAAGCTACACATCCAAAGTTCCTGCAATGATCAAGTAAAGGTCTTCTACCGTGACACGCTTCATATGGGGTCATTCCATCAAGAGATTTAGATGGCAACCTGTTTACAAGATAAGTGGCACTAGATACACTCTTTGCCCACAAGTAATTAGGTAATTTTTTCTCATTTAACATTGACCTAGTTGTTTCAAAAATTAATTTATTTCTTCTTTCTACCACCCCATTTTGCTCAGGGGTGTACCTTGTTGTAATTTCTCTCTTGATTCCTCTGTCCTGCAAGAATATATCAAACTCATTTGAGAAGTTCTCACCTCCTCGATCTGAGCTTAGTCTTTTTAGGTTTCTCCCTGTTTGGTTCTCAACAAGTGCAAGATACTTTTTAAAGCAACTGAATACTTCATCTTTGTGCTTCATAAAGTACAATACAGTCCACCTACTGTAATCATCAATGAAAGATACATAATACCTTGATCTAGAGATTGAGGGATCCTTACTTGGTCCCCATACATCTCTATGGACAAGCTCTAGGTAGTCCTCATGCATGAAGCCTTTCCTTGAGAAGGGTAACCTGTGAGATTTTCCAAACTGATAAGCACCACATTTATAAATCATGTGTTGCTTGGATACATTAGGTATCCCAAGCACACATTGGTCTCTGCATATCTGTTTCAAGGTTCTTTCACCAACATGCCCTAATCTCTTATCCAAAATTTCAATTTCTGACAATGTTTGATCTTTATAACTATAAAGTGCAATGTTCCTTGTATCCTCAAGTTCACAAGTGAATAATCTATCTGTCTTTTCTCTATGCGCAATTCTCTTGAATCCATGTTGGGGATCCTCCATAAATGCTCCATATTGGTTGAATCTAACCTGCAAATCCGTTTCCACAATCACTCATCAAGTTCTTGGTAATTGTAGGTACATATAGAACCGTACTCAACAGTCTTGTTACCATCAGAGGTCTTAACATTTCCTACTTTAATCACTGACTGCTTGGTGTCATCACCTATTTGTACCTGATGCTTACCCTTTGGTTCCTCAAGGTCAGAGAGAAGAGCTACATTGCTTGCCACATGGTTTGAGCATCCTAAGTCAATGTAGAAGACATGGTCATCATTTATACCTGGTTTTGAAGTCATGTTCATAATAAGAAGAGAATCTTCTTGCTTCTGCATGTAGTTGTTGTAATCCTTCCTTGATTTGTAGCCTCCTTGGTAGTTGCTATTATAGTTGTTTTAGTTGTTATTGTATCCTTGATGGTGATTGAATCTTCCTCTTGATTGTGTATATCCACCTCTTTGATATCCTCTACCTCTTGATTCTTGAAGTTCCTGAAACACTCATCTGTAGTATGATTTGACAATCCACAAATATTGCATGGTGAGGAGTTATAAGGTCTTCCCCTTGCTTGCTTACCTCCTATGCCCCTTCCTCTTGATGTTCTACCTCTCCCTGCATAGTTAGCTTGGGAGGTAGTTCCTTCATCTTCGAATTTTTTGTTCTTCCCTTTCTCTTTTGACTTACTTTTATCAATGTATAGGGCAAAAGAGCTATTATCTCTTGATGAATCTCCATTCTTGTTGAGCTTGGCTTCATGCGTAAATAGCTGCCCCATGAGTGTGGTAAGGTTTGGAATCTGCATGTCCATGTACAAGTCAATGGTAGTTGTGAAGCTCTTCCATTTGTCATCAGCTTTAATACCATTGATTACTTGTTTTACAATCTTCTCCTCTTCAATTTCTTCTCATATGCTTGCTAATTGATTTGCTACATCTTTGACTTTGGTCACATACTCTAAGATCCCTTGCTTGGGTTGCTTTCTTTGGGTGGTAAACTCAATCCACAATTGGTTCTTCCTAGGCCTTGTGTTGGAAGAGAAATAAGAAGACAATGTTTCCCAAGTCTCTTGGGATGTCTTACAGTTCCTAATATGTGGAAGAACAAAAACAGAGATTGAGTTAAGTAAGTAGGACCTTGCTAATGCATCCTTGGTACACCATGTGTTGAGCCTTTCATGGCCCTCTCTTGTAGGTTGTCCTTTGCTTCTTAATATGGGCATCTCCTCATCTCTTGAGATGTATCCATAGAGGCTCCTTCCTTGTAAGTATGTCTTCATCCTCAAGGACCATGCTTGGTAGTTGTTCGTGTCCAATTTATCAATGAAAGAAGGAAAACCATCTCCCATTTTACCTTATCTTTGCTATGATACCATTGTTGGGATAGATGGATGGAAACTCCAAGAAGTGAGTAGGTACTGCCAAATCTTGCTTCGTACTTGCCCTTTGTAGCTTTAGAGTTGAGTTGTGAAATGATGTAAGAAAAGATTCAATCGAAAGAGACTACTTCCAAATAGAAGGATCAATGAAAACCTTCTATTTTTTATCACACACCTGCCGCTTGTTATGCTCAGTACTACTAGCATAGTAGGAATTAGAAATATTCCCTTTAGACGTATTTAATTAGCTTAGTAAGCTAATGATTCCAAGTGGAATCACTTGAAATGATGTTCTATACACAGAGCAATCAATTTAGCAATTGAATAATTACCTGCAATTTTTTGGGACCTTTGTAGAGCTTGACAAGTGAGTGCTTGGATGCACTTTTCTCCAAATTGGCTGAATCGATTTCCTTAAAACTTTGTGAGCATGTAAATATCTTCGAGCTGATTCCAAAAAGCTATAGATCATTGAAAATGGTCAAGAATTGACTGAGATATAAGTAGTGCAAGTTGACAGTTATGAATGACTATAACAGAGAGATCATAGATGAACAATGTAGATGTAATGTATTAATGAAAAATGTTGTACAAGATGATAGGCTTGATAATCATAGCCTGATAATGGAGAGTAGTGTAGGCTACAATGTAGACCTCACACTCTTACAAAATGGCAATGGATAACTCAGGAATTGAGACTTCTATACACGGCTTTTTCAAGCCACCTTTTATAAGTGCTACATTCAAATTTTGATTTGAATTCAACTTTTGGCTCTCTCTAAGAGTAACCCATCAATGTAGGAGCTATTCTCTCTAAAATAAAGTCATGATTTCTCAACTAATTGAACTCCATGAGTTTGTTGTGATTTACAAAGATTCTTCGAAGTTAATAACTTTTACAAATGTAAAAGATAAAGTTCTGCTAGCAATGGTTTCCATGGAGCTTCAAATCTTCATGAGTCTTCTATCCAAATGTGTAGGCTTGCACTTTGCACCAACAAAAGTCACGATACATGATACTGGTTTTCCATGATACGATACTACCCTATCCACAATACATGATCTCGAAAAAATGATGATACATGATACTTTCTCTTGGCTATACACAATTGAGACAATACATGATACACAATATTTCCTTTCATGGTACACGATACACGATACTCAACCCCACAATACATGATACTTGTGAGGTATCACAATACATGGGGGAGGTGTTACACGATACAAGATACATGAGCCTCATGATACTTGACCTGGAAATACACAATACTTGTGAGGTATCGTGATACATGGGGAGATGATACATGATACTTGATTAAACGACACAAGATACATGATACTTGGAAAGTATCATGATACAAGTGAATTCAAGTATCATGATACCTAAACTCACAGACCATGATACTTGGGCCTAGCACGGTCTAACTTTTAAAATTTTTAGTGTAATGTGCTCTTCATGAACTCCTCATCTCCTCATGTGCCTGTGATCCTTAAATCACATTCAATATCCCTTTTCTCAACCTCATGATACTTCTAATGTTTCGTGTCATGTGTTGGACTATTTTAATGGATTTTTGAAGTTTAAGAAGATGCAATACTTACTTCAATGATTTACTTTGCTCATCCTCTATAGCTACTCACACTGGGTGCTCACTTCTCCACGATATTTTCTTGACGATATTGGTTGCTAGTGGAGTCATGTTCTTGCAGCTAGTACGAGTGACTAGGACACTAAAGTGTTTGGGTATTTTAGGTCCATGAAGCGACCAAGGCCAAAAATGAAAATTATTCAATTTTTTTTGGTTTTCTTGTGATGAGTTTTCTACATGATACCTACCTCTTTCTTCTAATTCTAATCCCTACTCTCTCTCATTCCCTCACTCATAACCCTACAAAATCATTACACTCACCACTAGAGTGTGAAATAACAAGTGCAAAAGTTTTTTGAGACTTTCCACTTATGGAAATTACTTCACTTCACACGATACGTTAAGTCCTAAGCCATTGCCATCACGCAGGCACCTTGATTGGACTAGCTCCCTAGCAACAATGCCAAACGTTTGTGTATCTAAATCATAGAGCCTTAGGGACTTGTGCTAACTGAGACTATACCTCAATCGCCACAAGTACGTATAGTGGTGGATTAATACATGTTTAATTATAACTCCGTGAATTTAGACATATCAAGTGTATGAAGATGTGTGCACACATGATGGAAAATGAAGTGAAAGTGTGAACAATGCATGTAACATGGGTTCATCTACCTTCCAAGCCTCTTATCACACTCGAAATGCATGTCACAATACTTGTAACAACCGTAAGCACCAATTAAGCCTTTTCTCTCAAATCCAAACTCTAAATATGGTCGATACTAGATTCCTTTTGAAGCTCTCGATGAGATGCGTCTAATAGTGGTCACAAATGTGTTTTCAAGTTATGTGCAAAATAGTGAGTGGTAGGAAACACCAACTTCTACTCTACACCTCACCTAGATCCACACATGCATTACAACAACTTAAACGTGAAGGGGATGGATAGACAACAGTTCTAAACACACATTTCAAGCATCAAACACACATGCAAGCTCTTAGAGAAGAAGATACTCAGTAGAGAAGAATGGAATTTGAAATTTCAGCTTGATCACTTACAATGCCAAAAGTGCTTACAAAGAATCATCAAGTGACTTATATACATGTGCCCTAAAAATGTTCCTTTCACATAAGGGACCAACACATTTATTGAAAAACACTAAATTCATAATATTGTACAAAACTAATGTTACAATGTTTAGGGTTCTTGCATCTAGAGGACTCCTCTAGAGCATTTATAAGGCTCTTGATTGAATAGCATGGAAATTTGAAGAAGAAAAATTATGTGTGGATTTGAAAATTTTTGGGGCTTGCTTCTCTTTGCTTCTTTTTTTGCAGTAGTTAGGTTTCCCTTGAGCTTGATCATTGCTTCCATGCAAAGTGTTGCAAGTATAAGATCCCCTTAGCTTCTACAACATTTTCCTTGTCTTGTTCATAAACTACAATTTTTCATGAACGGAGTGTCACTACTGTTGTCAAACCACTCATTTGACTCAATACATGGTGGACTCATTTTGATCAATACTTGCTGCAACAAAATTATTATGGTCCAGTAGAAGAATATCTCTTATAGAATCATACAATGCTATTGGTCCTTAGGCTTAGATTGTGGCAGCTAATTCCAACATGAGGGAAGAATCATTACCTTGAATCTAAGCCTTAGTTTGGCTCCTTTGAAATCCTTTTCTTAAGGTGCAATCCTTGGATTGGTGAACCTTGATGTTGTAGCTAAAGTGTGCATGAGGAGACTCTTGAAGATTATCTCTTTGTTGAGGAGCTCTTCTTCACACATAACCATGTTGGTGTTTGTTTTCTTCAACATATTGTTGCTTATGACAATCTTCAAACAAATCTAGCTATTCCATTAGGAGTTGAAGTGATTCAACCCCTCACAAATCTCTTTTGCCATGCATAATTTTGTGGCTAGAGGATGGCCCAAAGATGTAAAAATATTTTTAACTTAGTTTTAAAGATAGAATGGAATGTAAGGGAGCTCTATCCATAGTAAAAAAAGAAATTGTTTTTCAATTTGTTAGGAAAAGAAAAATCTAGAAACCACTTTAAGAGATACATGATTGTTCTTAGAATATATCAAGTGATAGTATGGAAGACCACATCTTTTCTTTCAAACAAAGCAAGAAATGGCTCGTTGACATGAATTAGAATTTCTTCATTCTTTTACCCTAGGGAACCACTCTTATTTTTAACGAAGTTTTGATAGCATTGATTGTTGGGCAAGGGCTAGAGATTTAGTCAATCAAGCAAGTTTGTTTGAGCAAATATTGGGTCTTATTTATCACATATATCGATACCACAAGGTTGCAAACTTTGAAGAACAAAAAGAAGGCACCATTGAGTAGACCACCCATTCCCGAATCTAAGAGTCAAAGCGAAGTGCCAGTTGTGAGGAACCCTATGTTCCATGCTCACACAAAGCACATTGAGATGCACTAACATTATGTCTGGGAAAGGTTCTCTACTAGAGACATCAATTTGGCTTATGAGCCCACACAATATAATCTTACAGACCTTTTTACAAAGGCTCTATGTAGGGAGAAGTTTGAAGCTTTTCACAAAGGTTTGGGCTTACTTCCTATTGTGCATTGATCTCTTTCCACATAGCTTATCACTTTCTTATACATGAGTGCCAACTCCTTGTTCACCACATCACTCCTAGGGGGGATTTGTTGATATATTTTGGTAGTGATGTGTGTGAACACACTTAGGACCACCAAGGCACATTTTTCCCTCTTTAGGAGTTTTTCCCCCAACTTTTACATATGCCTATGACCCTAATATGTCACTTATCTTTGTACATTCACTTGGTAACTTATTCAATGTTGTGTTGTGCTCCAAGCTTCTTCTTCCTCATGTTGTTTGTGTGCTTCTGTAGACCTTGCGCAACAAAACACCCATCCAATGAAAAGAACTTCTCAAGGTGGATGTTATCAATCGTTTCTTTAACAATATAAAAAGAAAGGAGTAGGTCCAAGATAGAAGCAACATCTTTCGAGATAGTGTTTTCATTTACGTAAGAAAATTTTGATTGAAAACATTGGAAAATTTTGATTGAAAACATTGAAAACATTGAAAACATCCAATGAATACTTTTTAACTTATATATAAGATCTTTGCGATTTTTCTTTTTGAACAACTATTTTTCTAACCTGTTTATGAGTTTTACTAGCTTAAAACTCTCCAATGTATGACCACTATTAGAAACAAGATACTATTCCTACCTTAGCTTCCACATGAGATAAAAAAAACTCTTGATTATGTTAGACATTGGTCTATAGAGACCATCTCATGTGTGTGTGGCACAATGAATAGTTTTTCCAAAGTCCCTGGCTAGGGGCACTATCCTAAAGTATAATACAAGAATCCTTTCTAGGTTCTCTCAAAATGGGACTTCAAGGTTGTGTTTGTAACTCACTGCCCATCCTTTATATCAACTTGTACCAAAATAGATAACCTCTCGAATGCTCTAGTGTCAACATGTGGCCATCATGCAACACACATCCCCATTGTCTATTAGATACCGTAGCATACCCCTTGAGTAAGGGACCTTGATTAAATTAGCCCTTGTCCCATGCACATGAGATGGTATCAATATACGGATGTCTAACACTCTCTTCACCTTCTAAAGATCACTGCCTTGAATGATTAATGAGGGAAAGTACTTGCAAATTAGGCTTCCTAATTGCAAGTATAATATATAAGCAATAATTTTTTTAAGCCTACTAGATACTCTTGAATACCATGTTTCCTCAACCATTTTTTCTCTTATCTAGTATCCTATCTCGAGAATAATCTTTGTTGGCACTTTCATACAAAGAAACAATAACCTCTATTAGCTAATCCTCCATAGAAATATGCTTGATAAGTTTACTGACATGAAACACTAGATGTACTCTAAAGCTTGGAGGAAGCTCTAATTGGTATGCCACATCATTAAGGTTTTTAACTACCTTCCAAGGTCCAAAAAACCTTCATGAAAGCTTACTGTACCTTTGTGTGGATAATGAAATTGATGTCAATGGTGTCACGAGGAAGGAGATAAGAAAGAGAGCTCATACACACACTCTCACTCTCAAGGAGAAGCACACACATATATTGAGGTAAGGAAGAATGATCTTCTTCTTCTTCTTCTTCTATTACATAAAAAGAAATATACAAGAATGACCTAAAACAAGAATACAACTACTGCAATATATAAAGACCAATACATAAATAAAAACCTAATGTCCGCAAATGAGTGAGCTGGCAAGAAACAAATGTGCCATCACTCTTAGTAGATAAATCTAATAAAGCTCAATGAAGTATCCCTCACATATACCAACATGACCATTATACATGTCAGAGAAAAGAAAGAAGTGATACGTGTTATCGTGGATCATCACATGTTGAGCTTGATATCTCAACACTCCCCCTCAAGCTCAACGCCATGTCCTCTAATCCAAGCATCTTCTGAAACTTCTTCAGCTTCTCTGCTCTAAGTGCTTTAGTGAAAATATCAGAAACCTGCTCACTTGTTCTCACATAAACAAGATCAATATGACCTGCTAATACCTTCTCTTTGATGAAGTGATAATGTACCTCGATATGATTTGTTCTAGCATGAAAAATAGGTTTCCGTGCTAATTGTATGCTGCTAAGATTATCACAATAGATGGTGATAGGATTTTGGACTTCTACACCTAAATCTGCAAGTAACATCTCCAGCCATGATGCCTCATATGATGTCCTTGTAGCACCTCTATACTCAGCCTCTGTAATCAAGAAAGGAACAGTGGGTTGCTTCTTGCTGCTCCATGTAATAGCTGCACTCCCAAGTGAGAATAGAAAGCCACTAGTATATCTTCTATCTGGAATGCCACCAACCCGATCTGCATCGGTGTATCCATGAACCTACAAATCTATGCCAACTTCATAAAACAATGCATAATCCAAAGTAGCACTCACATAACGTAGAGTGCGCCTCAGAGCATCCAAATGTGGCTTCCTGGGAACCTGAATAAACTAACTCTCAATTCTAATAGTATAGCATAAATTAGGCCTTGTAATTGTGAGATATATAAGACTTCCCCTAGTTATCATGTACATAGTAGCATTTTCCAATGCTTCACTTGATGTAGTATCCAACTTCAAATTCTGATCTAATGGCATAGAAAGTGGCTTACAATCAGCCATACCATACTTTTGGAGCATATTCAAGGCATATTGCCTTTGCAACATCCATATACTTGTTTCTGTATGTACAAACTAAATGCCCAAGAAGTAGCGCAACACACCAAGATCATTCATGTCAAATTCCTACATAAGAAGTTTCTTTACCTCTTTGGTGCCTTGTTCATTATCACCACCTACAATCAAGTCATCAACATAGATAGCCACAATTGTGATTCCATCATCACCTTTCCTTGCATATAGTGAATGATCTGCATCACACATAGAAAACCCAATGGTGGTTAAGTAATTAGCAATCCTTGCATGCCATGCATCAGGAGCTTGCTTCAGCCCATACAAAGGCTTTTGCAACTTGCAAACATATTCTAGATGCTTTGAATCTTCATATCCTTGTGTGTTGGGAAAGATGGATGGACACTCTAGAAAATGATTTGGTATTGCTAATCCCTGCCTTGTACTAGCCCTCTTTTGTTTCACAGTTTAGTTCTAGGCCGTCTTAGCTTTCCAATGACACTAAACAAGTGCCTATGTACTTTGGAAATGATGTGAGAAATGATTGATTCAAAACAGACTACTTCCCAATTCAAACTTCATGACATTCTGCCTTGGTCTTTGCCTCTTCATATGATGATGGCTCTTCAAATGACAAGTCTTTTGCAAGATAAACAGAATGCTTAGTAACTAAAGAAGTATCATACCCATATCTGATTGGCTTCTTGCTTTCCCTTTGTGATCTTTTGATTGCTTGGTTGGATGATTCAGGTATATCCTCCAACTTCTTCATCTTGACTTTGCCTTTGGACTTCCATGCCTTGAATTCTTCGAAGTTGATGATGTCCTCATCATCTGAGTGGATGTCTTCAATCTCGTTTGGTTCCTCCTAAGTGAGGCTTGGAAAATCCTCTTCCAAGTCATAAGGCAACTTTACTTTCCTGCATTCACTTTCAAACCAAGAATCATTCTCATAAAAAACAACATCTCTACTGACCATAAATCCTTTGTTGGAAGGACTCTAGAACTTGTATCCTTTCTGATTCAAGTCATACCCTATGAAGATGCACTTTTCTGCCTTAGGGTCTAACTTACCTCTTATTTGAGATGGTATACACACATAAGCAACACATCCAAAGATCCTGCAATGATCAAGTGAAGTTCTTCTACCATGCCATGCTTCATATGGGGTCATCACATCAAGAGATTTGGCTGAAAACCTGTTAACAAGATAAGTGGTAGTAGATACACTCTCTGCCCACAATTAATGAGGTAATTTTTTCTCATTTAACATTGACCTAGCTATTTCAACAATTAATCTATTTCTCCTCTCTGCCACCCCATTTTGCTCAAGGGTATATCTTCTTGTAATTTCTCTTTTGATTCCTCTATCTTGCAAGAATGCATCAAACTCATTTGAGAAGTACTCACGTCCTCCATCTGACCTCGGTCTCTTTAGACTTCTTCATGTTTGGTTCTCAACAAGTGCAAGATACTTTTTAAAGCAACTGAATACTTCATCTTTGTGCTTCATAAAATATAAGATAGTACACCTACTGAAATCATCAATGAAAGATACATAATACCTTGATCGAGAAATTGAGGGATCCTTACTTGGTCCCCATACAATCTGTATGGACAAGCTCTAGGTAATCCTTATGCATGTAGCCTTTCTTTGAGAAGGGTAACCTATGAGATTTTCCAAACTAATAAGCACCACATTTATAGATCATGTGTTGCTTGGATACATAAGGTATCCCAAGCACACATTGATCTCTACATATTTGTTTTAAAGTTCTCTCACCAATATGCCCTAATCTCTTATGCCAAATTTCAAGCTCTGATAATGTTTGATCTTTGTAACTATAAAGTGCAATATTCCTTGTATCTTCAAGTTCAAAAGTGAATAATCTACCTGTCTTTTCTCCTTTGGAATTCTATTGAATCCATGTTGGGGATCCTCCACAAATGCTCCATATTTGTTGAACCAGACCTATAAACCTTTTTCCACAATCGAGGTGATTTTCTCCCAATCCACTGAATGGAATGTCTTCAAAACTTGTCAGCATGTAATAGACTTAGAGCTGATTCCAATAAGCCATAGAACATTGAAAATGGTGGAGTAATGACTGAGATATGAGAAAGACAAGAATATTGTTCTAAGTGAAAATGACAGAGAGATCAACAGATATAAGCAATGATCTATTGTATTATATGACAATGTTGTAAATGATCATTGGCATGATAATCAATGCCCAATGATAATGAGAAATGTAGGCTATATTATGAGCTTCTCTATTACATCAAATGATAAAATCTAAGCTTAGTAATGGGGGCATTAAAGCTGTGCATTTTGAAGTGCTCTTTTATAATGCTTTTCTTCAAATTTGAATTTGAATTCAAATTTGGCTCTCTCTAGGAAAAAGATCCCCTAATCTAGGAGATATTCTCTCCAAATCAAGTTGTGGCTTTTCATTCTATCTAACTCCGCAAGTTTAGTGGATTTATAAGAATCTTCCAAGTCAATTGACTCTTACAAATGGTTAAAGATAAAACTCCATAGGTAATGGTTCTCATGGGTCTTCAATCATTTGCACATAAAGACTTCTCATGCCTAGCCAAGTCTGTAGGATTGGGACTTGTATCAACAGCTCCCCCTCAAGACAATTATCTTGGCTTGATCTTCTTCATCAATCCCCTTGAATGTTGTGCAATCTAATCATAGCTTTAAACCTACAAAGTTTATACCATCAAGTGCTTTGGTCAATAAATCTGCACATTGCATATTAGTTGATACATATGCCAACTGAATTTCCTTTCTCAATAGTTTCTCTCTCACATAATGATAGTGGACCTCTATATGCTTGGTCCTAGCATGATAGATAGGATTTGCTCCAAGATGTAAAGAACTTGTATTATCTCCAAAAGATCATTGGAGAGATAGCATTTAATCCCAAATTTGCATATAACAATCTAATCCATATTGCTTCTTGAGTGGCATTGGCTAGTCCTCTATATTCAGCCTCTGTTGAAGATAAAGCAACAGTAGGTTGCTTCTTGGAAGACCATGATATAGGCTTGTCACCTGCAAAAGAGAGATAACTTGAGGTACGCCTTCTATCATCTTTACAACCTGCCCAAGCTACATCTAAGTATATTTTGATGTCCAAATCTGAAGTATAAGGAAAGTATAAACCTTGATTTTGAGTGCCCTTAAGTACTTCAAAATCCTCTTGGAAGCTTCCAAGTGAGGTGCTCTAGGTTTGTGCATAAATTGACTTAAGATACTTACTCCATAAGCAATATCAATCCTTGTTAATGTAGCATAGTTTAGGCTTCCCACCATCGTTTGGTATTTTGCAATATTTTCAAGCACATCACCTTCATGAGCACTTAATTTTTGGTTTACCTTCATTGGAGTGCTTGCTATCTTGGCATCCTCCAAGTGAAACTTCTTCAACATATCCTGCACATACTTTCTTTGAGTGATATAAATTCCGGAATTAGTATAGACTAACTCAAGCCCAAGGAAATTGATGCCATTAGCATCATTACCTATAAGTATGATATCATCAACATACACACATAGGTATATCACCTCTGAATTACTTCTCTTAACAAACAGAGAAGTATCTACTTTACTCATGATGAATCCTTGATCTTGAAGGTATGTAGTAAACCTATGGTTCCATGCCCTAGGTGCTTGCTTCAATCCATAAAGAGCTTTGTTCAGTTTACACACATGATTTACCTTGTTTGGGTCCTCATAGCCAGGAGGTTGAGCCATGTAAACCTCCTTTGAACTCTAGCCATTAAGAAATGCATTTTTTACATCCAATTGGTACATGTTCCGATTCTTTGATGCAACCACACTTACCAATACCCTGATGGTTGGCATTTTGGCCACAGGTGAGAAGGTTTCTTCATATTCAGCCCCTTCTCTTTGTGCAAAACCCTTAGCCACAAGTCTAGCTTTGTACCTATTAATTGATCCATCTGAATTTCTATTGACCTTATAGATCCATCTAGAACCAATTACCTTCATAGACTCCTTCTTTGGCACTAGCTCCGGACTATCATTCTCCTTGAGTGCTTCAATTTCTTCATCCATAGCTTCCTTCCTTTCTACCTTGGTCTTTGCCTCTTCATATGATGATGGCTCTTCAAGTGATAAGTCTTTGGCAAGATAAATAGAATGCTTAGTAACTAAAGAAGTGTCATACACATATCTAATTGGCTTCTTGCTCTCCCTTTGTGATCTTTTGATTGCTTTGTTGGATGATTGAGCTATGTCCTCCAAGTTCTTCATCTTGGTTTTGCCTTTTGATTTCCATGCCTTGAATTGTTCTAGGTTGATGATGTCCTCATCATCTGATTTGGTTCCTCCTTGGTGAGGCATGGGAACTCCTCTTCCAAGTCATATGGTACCTTAAATTTCTTGCATTCACTTTCAAACCAAGAATCATTCTCATCAAACATAAAATCTCTACTAACCATAAACCCTTTCTTTGATGGATTACAAAATTTGTATCCTTTCTGATTCAAGTCATACCCTATGAAGATGCACTTCTCTGCCTTAGGGTCTAGCTTACCTCTAATTTGAGATGGGATATGCACATAAGCAACACATCCAAAGATCCTGCAATGATCAAGTGAAGGTCTTCTACCATGCCATGCTTCATAGGGGTTCATCCCATCAAGCGATTTTGATGGCAACTAGTTTACAAGGTAAGTGGCAGTAGATATACTCTCTGCCCACAAATAACTAGGTAATTTTTTCAAGAATTAATCTATTTCTCCTCTCTGCCATCCCATGTTGCTCAATGGTATACCTTGTTGTGATTTCCCTTTTGATTCCTCTATCCTGCAAGAATGCATCAAACTCGTTTGAGATGTACTCAACTCCTCCATTTGACCTTAGTCTCTTTCGGCCTTCTTCCTGTTTGGTTTTCCACAAGTGTAAGATACTTCTTAAAGCAATTGAGTACTTCATCTTTATGTTTCATAAATGTAAGATAGCCCATCTACTGAAATCATGAGTGAAATATACATAATACCTTGATCCAGAAATTGAGGGATCCTTACTTGGTCCCCATAGATCTATATGAACAAGCTCTAAGTAGTCCTCATGCATGTAGCCTTTCTTTGAGAAGGGTAACCTGTGAGATTTTCCAAACTGACAAGCACCACATTTATAGATCATGTGTTGCTTGGATACATTAGGTATCCCAAGCACACATTGATCTCTACATATTTGCTTTAAGGTTCTCTCACCAATATACCCTAATCTCTTATGCCAAATTTCAAGCTCTGACAATGTTTGATCTTTGTAGCTATAAAGTGCAATATTCTTTGTATCTTCAAGTTCAGATATAAATAACCTACCTGTATTTTCTCCCTTGGAAATTCTCTTGAGTCCATGTTGGGGATCCTCCACAAATGCTCCATATTTGTTGAACGTGGCGTGCAAACCTTTTTCCACAATCAACACTCATCAAATTCTTGGTGAATGTAGGTACATATAGAACTCTCATCAACATATTTCTTACTTCCATCAAAGGTTTTAACATTTCCTACCTTGACCATTGAATGCTTAGTGTCATCACCTATTTGTACTTGATGCTTTCCCTTAGGTTCCTCAACGTCAAAGAGAAGAGCTACATTGCCTGCAACATGGTTTGAACATCCTGAGTCAATGTAGAAGAGATGGTCATCATTCATACCTTGCTTTGAAGTCATATTCATAATCAGAAGGGAATCCTCTTGTTCTTCTGTATAATTGATGTAGTCTTTCCTTGATTTGTAGCCTCCTTGGTAGTTGTTATTGTAATTGTTGTTGTAATTGTTATTGTAGCCTTGATGATGGTTGAATCTTCCTCTTGATTGTGTGTAGACACCTCTTTGGAAACCTCTACCTCTCTGATTCTTGAAGTTCCTGTAACACTCATCTGTAGTGAGATTTGATAAACTACAAATATTACATGGAGAAGAGTTGAAAGATCTCCCCCTACCTTGCTTACCTCCTCTGCCTCTACCTCTTGAGTTTCTACCTCTCCCTGCATAGTTAGCTTGACAGGTTGTACATTCGTCCTCAATATTTTTTCTTTTCCCTTTCTCTTTAGACTTGCCTTTATCTGTATATAGAGCAGAAGAGTTATTACCTCTTGATGAATCTCCATTTTTGTTGAGCTTGGCTTCATGGGTAAAGAGTTGCCGCATGAGTGTGGTAAGATCTGGAATCTGCATGTCCATGTACAAGTCCATGGTAGTTGTGAAGCTCTCCCATTTGTCATCTACCTTAATACCATTGATTACGTGTCTCACAATTTGCTCCTCTTCAATCTCCTCTCCTATGCTTGCTAGTTGGTCAGCCACATCCTTGACTTTGGTCACATACTCTCAGATGCCTTGCTTGGGTTGCTTTCTTTGAGTGGTAAACTCAATCCACAATTGGTTCTTCCTAGCCCTTGTGTTGGAAGAAAAATATGATGACAATGTCTCCCAAGTCTCTTGGGATGTCTTACAATTCTTTATGTGTGGAAGAAAAAGTCAGAGATAGATTTAAGTAAGTATGACCTTGCTAATGTATCTTTGGCACACCATGAATTGAGTCTTTCATGCCCCTCTCTTGTAGGTTGTCCTTTGCTTCTAAAAATGGGCATCTCCTCATCTCTTAAGATGTATTTGTAGAGAGTCCTTCCTTGCAAGTATGTCTTCATCCTCAAGGACCATGCTTGGTAGTTGTTCCTGTCCAATTTATCAATGAAATAAGGAAGACCGTCTCCCATTTTACCTTAGCTTTGATCTGATACCACTATTGGGAAAGATGGATGGACACTCCAAGAAATGAGTTGGTACTGCTAATCCATGCTCTGTACCAGCCCTCTTGCACTTCAGAGTTGAGTTTTAGGCCCTTTTAGCTTTCTAATGACACTAAATAAGTGCCTATGTACTTTGGAGATGATCCTTGTAATTATTGATCCAAAACAAATAACTTTACAATTCACAAATCATTAAAAAACTTCTATTCTGGTTCACACATCTGCTGCTTGTTAAGCTCAGTTCTCCCACTACAATAGGAATTAGAAAAATTCCTTCTAGAGATATCAAATTAAGTTTAAGATCTAATGATTCCGAGTGTAACAACTTAAAATGATTGACTATACATAGAGCAATCAATTTAGCAAGTGTAGCATTACCCCCGATTTTTTAGGACTTCTGCAGAGAATGAGTAGTGACCACTCGGAGGCTCTTTTCTCCCAATCCATTGATGGAATGTCTTCAAAATTTGTAATAGACTTAGAGATGATTCCAACAAGCCATAGAACATTGAAAATGGTGGATTAATGACTGAGATATGAGCAAGACAAGAACACTGTTCTGAGTGACAATGACAGAGAGATCAAGAGATATAAGCAATGATCTATTGTATTATATGACAATGTTGTACATGATCACTAGCATGATAATCAATTCCCAATAATAGTGAGAAATGTAGGCTATATTATGAGCCTCTCTATTACATCAAATGATAAAATCTAAGCTCAGTAATGGGGGCATAAAGCCGCGACTTTTGAAGTGTTCTTTTATAATGCTTTTCTTCAAATTTGAATTTGAATTCAAATTTGTCTCTCTCTAGAAAAGTGATTCCCTAATCAAGGAGATATTCTCTCCAAATGAAGTCGTAGCTTTTCATTCTATCTAACTCCACGAGTTTAGTGGCTTTATAAGAATCTTCCAAGTCAATTGACTTTAACAAATGGTTAAAGATAAAACTCCATAGGCAATGGTTCTCATGGGTCTTTAATCATTTGCACATAAAGACTTCTCATGCCTAGCCAAGTGTGTAGGCTTGGCACTCGCACCAATAGAGGACACCATTTCAAATTTCAATAGGTGTAGCAAAGTAGAAAAGTTCAGATGACCAAAGTGTGCATGCCAAAGCTTTGCATCTGACAAACCTCAAAAATCATGTACTACACATGCTGAATCATTCATATATTTTTCATAGTCTATGAGCTTATACAACCGAAGACATAAAATGCTAGAAGCAATAATGACATCTCCATTTGATAGATCATGAATTGTACATCTATCATCAAGAAATTTCATAACTAAGCCAACCTTGGCTAAAGCTGAAACTAATAACATATTCTTCTTGATCCGTGGCACAAATAAAGCATTCGACATTGTAAAAGAAGTGAAGAAACTCTGCTGTGAGGTAATGTGTTTGATTGCCCCACTATCAAAGTACAAAACATTTGAGTCTACTACACACATACATTGCTCATGTGAAGATGGATCAAAACTGGGAACATTAGTAAACGCCCATTCTTCATTCTGCATAAGATTAGCAGACTCAGTTTTGGATGTAGAGGCCTCTACAATAACCATTCTACCCTCTTTCTTCCTTTCCTCTTTAGCAACCAATTTTGGATAACTCTTGATGACATGATCATTTCCTTTACATTATTTGCAAAACAATTTCTATTTTTTTTTTCTTCTCGTATGTGTCTTCCTTCTTTGATTGTGAAAATTAGCAGATTTCTACTTACTAGTAGAAGAGCTCCATTTATCTTTGCCCTTCTGACTAGCCAAGAAAGCTTGATTTGCAACACACATAATGGATCTATTTTGCCTAGATTGATCTTCCAACAATAGAACATAGACTAACTCCTCAAATGTTAAGGAATTTGGATTCCCTTTCATCATCAAACAAAGAGTAGAAGAAGAACTCTAATATTAATCGAGAAGAGTCTGCACAAGGGAACTGTTGGGCAAGACTTCATCAGCAGAAATCAACTTCTCTTACAAATCTTTGATCTTTGTGAGAAAATTATCCATGGAACCACCTCATTCACATGCTCACTCTCCAATAGTTTTTTGATGTAAGCAACAGTAGCCTCACTCCTTGCCTGGTATAAAGTGGTAAGTGTATCTCAAGCATCCTTAGTTGTTATGTAAGAGCGAATGTGAGGAATATTGGCACATTTGACAGACAAGACTATCAATGCATGTGCCTGAGCATCTCTACCATCCCAAAAAATTTGCTCTGTAGAAGGTGCAGCAAGAATCGCAACACAAACAAGAACATGAAGAATATCACCATCTTCAATGACATCTGCATCACCTTCAGCAATTGTGTATATAGGTGAAATAGGATGTTCTTCAACACCCTGCATAATATTCCACCATCCTTTTGTAGCCAATACATGATCCATCATATAAGCCCACAATGGGTAATTGGTACCGTCCAACTTATCCTCAATAGCCAACATATGGAATACATCATTGCTTTCAACCATCGCCATTGATAAAATACTTTGATGTAGAAAAATGACTATATCTAAAAAAGTTGAATAGAAATACCCTTATAAGTTCCACTAAACCTATAGCAGACTCTGAGATGCTTATACTCGCGAACCAAAACCTATTTATATCTTTGGCACAAAAAGATGAAATTGCCTACATAAGCACTACGACAGTGCATTTAGAGGCCAAAACGAGCTCTGATTGTGATTTCGGTACCACAAATCAAAACAATTTTGATCTCCTAATCACCTTGAGTATGCTCACCAATTTTTTTGTGATTCTGAGACTGTGATGAGAGGAGTGTCGACGATGCCCTAGATGAAGTGTCGACCTTCTCTAATACCAATTGTTGGAGTTCGAGGTCTATGAAAGCATGCAAACAACACAAGCAAGAAGAAGAAGCTTGGAGTGCAACACACAATACTGAATGTATTACCACTAGAATGTACAAAAATAAGTAACATGTTAGGGCAATATGCATATATACAAGCGGGGGGGAAAAAACCTTCTAAAGAGGGAAAAAAGTGCCCCGGCGGTCCTAGTGTGTTCACACACATCACTACATAAATATATCAACAAGAAATCCCATCAATTGTGGACATCTTGACAAAAGCAGGAATCGACAAATATTTTGCTTTACTAATTTATATGCCAGATTTTGAAAGATGCACTCAAGTAATGAACACCCTGCATGTTCGGACAGATGAATGGATGCTCCAAGAGACTGAGTAGGTACTGCTAAACCTGCTTTGTACCAGCCCTCTTTTGCTTCAGAGTTGATAACTAGACCTCCTTAGCTTTCCCCTGACACCATAAAATGTCCTATGTCCTTTGGAAATGATGTGTGCAATGATTGAATCAAAACAGATAACTTTGGAAGTCACAAACTCAAGAAAACCTTCTATTTATGTCTTGACACCTGCTCGATATTTTGCTCAGTATGACTAGCAAACTATGAATTGGAAAAATTCCTTTTAGGGGTATCTAATTAGCTTAGTAAGCTACCTATTCCAAGTGGAATGATATAAAATTATAAACTATGCTAAGAGAAATCAATTTAGAAAGTTAAGTTATACCCCCGACTTTTTAGGACTGTAGCAGAAAATTACTAGAGTTCACCTCGATGCAGATTTCTCCAAAAATGGCTGAATAGAATGTCATCAAACTTTGGTAGCATGTATACGTCAAGTTGAATCCAACAAGCTTTGAATCACTGAATTTGGTGAAGAATTGACCGAGATATACCCTTGACAAGTTGACAGACTTTTGAGTAGACTAACAGAGAACTCAGAGATGAATGATGTAAATGTATCTATTAATGAACACTTGTATACAATCCCATTGGCATAAACAACATTGCCTAATGGTGTAGAGAGGTGTAGGCTATAGTATAGTCCTCACACACACTCAAAATCAGAAATGAGAAGCTCGAGAGTGATCTCTCTTACCCGCGACTTTTCATGTCCATTTTTATAAGAGATGACTACAAATTTGAATTTAAATTCAAACTTTTGGCTCCCTATGATCAAGCTCCTAAATGCTTGGAGATATTATTTCAATCAAACAACTAATTTTTTCCTCGAATCATTTTGGTAGGTGATTACAAGAGATTCCAAGTCAATTTGACTTTTACAATAAGGTAAAGTGGTAATTAACCACTAGCATATGTTCCTATGCTTCTTCATGTGTGTATGGACTTCAATGCATCCTTTGAGCCAAATGTGTAGGCTTGCAATTTGCACCAAAAGCTCCCCCTCAAGCCAAGCATTTTGGCTTAAGTCTTCATCTTCAATCTTCAAGTATATCCTGCAATCCAATCATGGATTTGAACCTGCAAAGTTTTGTTCCATCCAAAGCTTTAGTCAACAAATCTGCACATTGCATGTTGGTTGATACATAGGTAAGTTGAATGTCCTTGCTTATCAATTTCTCTCTCACATAATGGTAATGGACCTCTATGTGTTTGGTCCTAGCATGGTCAATAGGATTAGCTGCAAGGTGAAGAGAACTTGTATTGTCTCCAAAGATAATTGGAGACCTAGTAAATAAGCCCAATTCTGTATACAAAAGCTTAATCCAAATTGCTTCTTGTGTGGCATTAGCTAGCCCTCTATACTCTGCCTCTGTGGAAGACAAAGCAACAGTAGGTTGCTTCTTTGAAGACCATGAAATTGGTTTGTCACCTGCAAAAGAAATATATCCAGAAGTGCTCCTCCTATCATCCTTGCATCCTGCCCAATCTGCATCTGAATAAATTTTGATATCAATATCTAAAGTGTAAGGGAAATACAAACCATGGTTCTGTGTACCCTTGAGATACTTCAAGATTCTCTTGGAAGCCTCTAAGTGAGGTATCCTTGGCTTGTGCATAAATTGACTTAGCACACTGGCTCCATATGCAATATCTATCCTTGTTAAGGTAGCATAGTTCAAGCTACCCACCATACTTTGATAACCTGTAATGTCCTTGACCTCATCACCTTCATGGGCACTTAGCTTTAGGTTTACCTCCATTGGAGTGCTTGCTACTTTAGCATCCTGCAAATGAAATTTCTTCAACATGTCCTGTATATATTTTTTATGAGTAATAGATATCCCTGAATTAGTGTAGACTAATTCAAGTCCCAAAAAATATTTCAATAGACCAAGATCATTGATCTTGAACTCCTTCATCATTTGACTTTTGATATATCTGATTCCATTGACATCATTATCTGTAATGATGATGTCATCAACATAAACACAAAGGTATATTACCTTTGAATTACTTCTCTTAATGAACAGAGAAGTATCTGCCTTGCTCATGACAAAACCTTGGTCTTGGAGGTATGTAGTTAACTTGTAATTCCATGCCCTAGGTGCCTGCTTCAATCCATATAAAGCCTTTTTTAATTTGCAAACATATGTTACCTTCTTAGGGTCCTCATAGCCAGGAGGTTGTGACATGTATACCTCCTCTGAAATCCATCCATTCAAGAAAGCATTCTTGACATCCAATTGGTACATATTCCAATTTTTTGATGTAGCCACACTTACCAACACTCTGATGGTTGGCATCTTGGCCACAGGTGAAAATGTCTCCTCATAGTCAATGCCTTGGGTTTGTGCAAAAGCCTTGGCTACCAATCTGGCTTTGTATCTATTGATTGTGCCATCAGAATTTCTTTTAAGCTTATAGATCCATCTGGATCCTATTACCTTCATTGAATCCTTCTTAGGTACTAACTCCAATGTGTCACTCTCTTTGAGAGCATCAATCTCCTCATCCATAGCTTCTTTCCATTCTGATTTGGTTATTGCTTCTTCATATGATCTTGGTTCTTCATTTGACAAATCTTTGGCAAGATAAAGAGAATGTTTAGTAACAAGAGATGTATCATACCCATATCTGATAGGTTTCTTGCTTTCTCTTTGTGATCTTCTAAATGGTTGAGTTGAGGATTCAGGTATGTCTTCAAGCTTCTTCATCTTCATTTTGCCTTTGGACTTCCATGCTTTGAATTCTTCAAGATTAATAGTGTCTTCATCATCTGAACTTGAGGCTTCATTCTAAGTAGGTTCCTCCTTTGTAAGACTTGGAAATTCCTCTTCCAAATCATAGGGTAATTTGACCTTCCTGCATTCATTCTCATACCAAGAATCATTTTCATCAAAGACAACATCTCTGCTTACCATAAATCCTTTATTGATAGGATTATAAAACCTGTAACCTTTCTGATTTAAATCATACCCAATAAAGATGCATTTTTCAGCCTTTGGGTCTAGCTTACCTCTTATCTGAGAAGGAATGTGTACATATGCTACACATCCAAATATTTTGCAATTGTCAAGTGAAGGTCTCTTACCATGCCATGCTTCATAGGGTGTCATGCCATCAAGAGACTTAGATGGTAACCTGTTTATGAGGTAAGTGGCAGTAGAAACACTCTCTGTCCATAGATAGTTAGGTAACTTTTTCTCATTAAGCATAGATCTAGCTGTCTCAACAATTAACCTATTTCTTCTCTCATCTACCCCATTCATTGGAGAAGTACTCACCTCCTCCATCTGACCTTAGCCTCTTCAAATTCCTTCTTCTCTGGTTTTCAACTAATGCAAGATATTTTTTAAAGCAATTAAATACCTCATCCTTGTGCTTCATGAAGTATAATACAGTCCATCTGCTATAATCATCAATGAAAGACACATAGTACCTTGAACCTGAGACTGAGGGGTCTTTGCTTGGTCCCCATACATCTTTGTGCACAAGCTCTAGGTAGTCTTCATGCATATATCCTTTCTTGGAGAAGGGTAACCTGTGAGACTTACCAAATTGACAAGCACCACACTTGTAAATCATATGTTGCTTGGATACATTAGGTATCCCAAGCACACATTGGTCCTTGCACATTTGTTTCAAGGTTCTTTCTCCTATGTGCCCTAACCTTTTGTGCCAAATCTCAAGCTCTGAAAGTGTTTGATCTTTATAACTGTATAGTGCAATATTCTTTGTATCTTCCAACTCAAAAGTGAAAAGTCTACCTGATTTTTCTCCTTTAGCAATCCTCTTGAACCCATGTCTTGGATCCTCCATATATGCTCCATATTGATTGATTCTGACCTGCAAACCTTTCTCCACAATCTGACCAACACTCATCAAATTTTTGGTAATGGTTGGTACATAGAGTACCCTACTCAACAAATTCTTATTACCATCACAAGTCTTAACATTTCCAACTTTAACTACTGAATGCTTTGTATCATCACTTGTTTGGACTTGATGTTTACCTTTTGGTTCCTCAAGATCAGAGAGTAGCGCCACAATGCCAGCCACATGATTTGAGCACCTTGAGTCGATGTAGAATAGGTGGTCATCATTTGTACCTGACTTTGAAGTCATGTTCATGATCAAAAGAGATTCATCTTGCTCCTCTGTGTAGTTGTTGTAGTCCTTTCTGGTTTTGAATCCTCCTTGGTAGTTGCCATTGTACTTGTTGTTGTAATTGTTGTTGTAATTGTTGTTGTGGCCTTGGTGATGGTTGAACCTTCCTCTTGATTGTGAATATCCACCTCTTTGGTAGCCTCTTCCTCTCTGATTTTTGTAATTCTTGAAACACTCATCTATAGTATGATTTGATAAACCACAAATGTTGCATGGTGAGGAGTTATAAGATTTCCCCCTACCTGGCTTACCTCCTCTGCCCCTTCCTCTTGAAGATCTACCTCTCCCTGCATAGTTGGCTTGGGAGGTAGAACCTTCATCTTCCATTTTTTTGCTCTTGCCTTTATCCTTAGACTTCTTATCAGTGTATAGGGCAGAAGAGTTATATACCTTTGGATGTATCTCCATTTTTGGTGACCTTTGCTTCATGTGTAAATAGTTGTCCCATGAGAGTTGTAAGATCTGGAGTGTGCATGTCCATGTAGAGATCCATGGCAGTGGTGAAGCTTTCCCATTTGTCATCAGCCTTGATCCCATTGATCACTTGCCTTTCAATCTGTTCTTCTTCAATTTCTTCTCCTATGCTTGCTAACTGATCTGCTACATCTTTAATCTTGGTCACAAATTCAAAAACAGCTTGCTTAGGTTGCTTCCTTAGTGTTGTGAATTCAATCCACAACTGATTTTTCCTAGCCCTTGTGTTGGAGGAAAAATATGATGACAAGGTTTCCCAAGTCTCTTGGGATGTCTTACAATTTCTAATATGTGGCAAAAGAAAATCAGATATAGACTTGAGTAAATAAGACCTTGCCAATGCATCCTTAGCACACCATGTGTTAAGCTTTTCATGTTCTTCCTTGGTTGGTAATCCTCTTGTTTTGAATGAGGGCAATTCCTCATCTCCTGAGATGTACCCATAGAGACTCCTTCCTTGTAAGTAGGTCTTCATCCTTAGAGACCATGCGTGATAGTTGTTCCTGTCCAATTTGTCAATAAATGAAGGAAAGCCATCTCCCATTTTACCTTAGTTTGCTCTGATACCACTGTTGGGATAGATGGATGGATGCTCCAAGAGACTGAGTAGGTATTGCTAAACCTGCTTTGTACCAGCCCTCTTTTGATTCAGAGTTGATAACTAGACCTCCTTAGCTTTCCAATGACACCATAAAATGTCCTATGTCCTTTGGAAATGATGTGTGCAATGATTGAATCAAAACAGATAACTTTGGAAGTCACAAACTCAAGAAAACCTTCTATTTATGTCTTGACACCTGCTTGATATTTTGCTCAGTATGACCAGCACAGTAGGAATTGGAAAAATTCCTTTTAGGGGTATCTAATTAGCTACCTATTCCAAGTAGAATGATGTAAAATGATAAACTATGCTAAGAGAAATCAATTTAGCAAGTTAAGCTATACCCTCTACTTTTTAGGACTGTAGTAGAAAATGACTAGAGTTCACCTCGATGCAGATTTTTCCAAAATGGCTGAATAGAATGTCTTTAAACTTTGACAACATGTAGATTACTTCAAGCTGAATCCAACAAGCTTTGAATCACTGAATTTGGTGAAGAATTGACCGAGATATACCCTTGACACATTGAGAGACTTTTGAGTAGACTAACAAAGAACTCAGAGATGAATGATGTAAATGTATCTATTAATGAACACTTGTATACAATCCCATTGGCATGAACAACATTGCCTAATGGTGTAGAGAGGTGTAGGCTATAGTATAGTCCTCACACACACTCAAAATCAGAAATGAGAAGCTCGAGAGTGATCTCTCTTACCCGCAACTTTTCATGTCCATTTTTATAAGAGATGACTAAAAATTTGAATTCAAATTCAAACTTTTGGCTCCCTATGATCAAGCTCCTAAATGCTTGGAGATATTCTTTCAATCAAACAACTAATTTTTTCCTCGAATCATTTTGGTAGGTGATTACAAGAGATTCCAAGTCAATTTGATTTTTACAATAAGGTAAAGTGGTAATTAACCACTAGCATATGTTCTTATGCTTCTTCATGTGTGTATGGACTTCAATGCATCCTTTGAGCCAAATGTGTAGGCTTGCAATTTACACCAACATTGCATCCGACATTGGATATGCCCTTAGTGCCAAAAGCAAAAGTATTGGATTTACAAGGAGACTAGATCACCATCAAGTTTACACACGAGTTGATTAAAGAAGCATTCAGATGGGTTAAAGATGGTGTCATATATCTTAAAGAAGAAAGCCATGAAGCTAAAAAGAGAACATTTTCAGACATGAATAGAGTCGACATTTAGGAAGTGGTTCATTTAGTGCACCAACATTTTTGTTTTCCAAATATGCATCAGTACACAGCACTGCAAAAAATAGTAGTTCATATGTTATCTCATGCAATCAAGCAAGTGAGCAACGAGATAAATCTAACACCATATGTTTAGGAGCACTTATTCAAAGCCAAGAAATGGTGGGGTCACAAAACATTTATCATTGATAATGCTTATATATCATGCCCTAAACATCTGAGAACATCTCCGAGAGATGCCTTCAACGATAGAAATGGCCAAATATGCAAAATCTATGAAGCAAGGACGAGCTCAAAAACCTTTAATGCAAGGAGAAAAACAATTGCGTGAAGCACTTAATGATGAAACAACCCATGGGTATATAGAAGGACAAATCAATCTATCAATACAAGGTCATCACTACCATCAAACAATTGCGACATATCATCATCAACCCTAAAAAATGTTAACAAAATTCCATATATATAGAGAATGGGGATTAATTAATTCAAGATCGTCATCCAAAATCCAAGAAGACAACAACCAGTCCACTATGAATGTGAACATCCACATTGAAATGAATGATGAGGGTGGATGGGATGAACTAAATCAACTGGTAGACCAACAAGAAGTAGCAAGCAAAGAGCAAAACGAAGAAAGATCTAGTCGACTAGAATAACAACTGGTGAATAACCAACGAGACAAATGTGCATACACTATTTAAATTATTGAAGCAACAAAGCTTCAATTTATAGAAATTCACATGGATGATCAGAAGGCAATCAAGCACCCCAAGGAAGAGCCACAAGAAAAAGAATTTTTTGAGGAAAAATCGATTGTGCCCATCATAGTGGTGGTAGAACTGTCACCTATGGATGTGACATTCCAAGGTAGCTCATAAAAAACAAAAACAACACACGAAGATGAACAATGGGTTCACCTTCACATACAAAAATCATTTAATGACACACTACATATTGATATAGGAAAAGATGTAAAAACTGGTGAAGAACCAACCATACCACAAACATGGTTGAATCTTGATGTGGGCAAACTCAAACCTATAATGATGCAAATGATATAAATGTCCATGGACACACAACAACATCTAGTGGAAGCAGATAAGGATCATGACCAAGCACTAGTAGAAAGAAATCAATTCAAAATATAAAGTGAAGAGCTATGTGCACAAGTACTACAATCTCAACAAGTACTAACAAGGAAAGAGGATGACCTTAAATATGCAATGGAAAAGTGCAATATACTCACCGAGGAAAATCGACAATTAAAGGACCAACTAAAAGAGGTCACACAAAAATATGAGACAAATGAAGCAAAAAAGGTATGCTTGATAAACCGATGCAAAATTTTAGAAACAAATCAAGATATACATGGAAGGGGCAGACACTCTTAGAAATAGAAGCAAGGAATTAATGACTTCCATCCTACTCAATCAACTGATAGAGGTATCATAATCTATACAAAGAAATACAATGGAGCTTGAGGCACAACTTGCAAAGTATGATAAACAGTTCAAGCAGGATCAATAATCGTGAGAGCAATGGGAAAGAAAATATATGTATGATACAAATGAAATATAGAATAAATGGAAGGCAAGAGAATCCAAGATTGTAGAATAGTGCAAAGAGGATGCATATCAATTAGCTATACTTGGCGAATGCTTCATGCAAAGTAACGAAGCACGTATGGTAGCCAATGAACAAATAAAAGATAAAGATGCACTCATAAAAAATTTACAGGATCCGATCAATAAGCACGGCAATTTGGGGACACCAGTAGTTTTGAGCTCTCAAGTGGCTATTGTGGAGACTAAGGTACACCCTCTTTCTCCCCCCATCCATAACCCACCGATACATATACAAGAGGAGAAACAACATGCTAATAAAACTACACAAAACATCACAAAAGTAGGCTAAAGAGAGTGGACCCTACTGCTATCCCAAATCACAAAACAATTCAAACATGAAGTGGTGAGGATAATGAAGGAAGCAAGAATGAAACGCAAAAACTTAGACCAAATCATCAAACCATTTAATGTACCATATGGAGTCCTCAAAGACGAGACACACCAATACATCAAACATACCACGAATAAATCCACAAATCAACAACTAAATTTCAAAGTGGATACCTTTTCATACACACAAGAAGAATTTGACAAAGTTGATCTAATATGGAGGCGTAAACTTTTGGAGAAGAACCCTACATTGTGAGTGCATTGGAAAGATGCACCATATTTACTCCACGTAAATCCATCTTTTTGCCCTATGCCAAGGAGAAGACAATGGATGCAACATGGTGATAGGGCACAATAAATAACCAATGGCTTAATTATCTATTGTTGCCAAGCCCAACCCATAATTACTTACCAACCAAAGATTACATGGTGCACACCATCAAATTTTGGATTTCAGGATATCATTCGATCCTAAAGTTAGCAATCAAAATGACCAATAAAGTGCTCAACATGCTTCTAAAAATCTTAAACATGTTCAAACATGCGGAATATGTTGGAGTTAGACGTATGCGCAAGCACGCAAACAGCACAAGGAAGAAGAAGAAGCTTGGAGCACAACACACAATACTGAATGTATTACCACTAGAATGTACAAAGATAAGTAACCCGTTAGGGTTATAGGTGTATATACAAGCTAGGGGAAAAAAACCTCCTAAAGAGGGAAAAAAGTGCCCCGATGCTCCTAGTGTGTTCACACACATCACTACCTAAATATATCAACAAATCCCCATTGGGAGTGATGCAATGAACAAGGAGTTGGTACTCATGTATAAGGAAGTGCCAAGCTATGTGGAATCAATCCACAAAAGGAAGTAAGCCCAAAGCTTTGCGGAAAGCTTCAAACTTCTCTCGAGGCAGAGCCTTTGTGAAAAGGTGTGCAATGTTCTCTTTCGTGGGCACATATGGTAAGCTGATCTCTCCAGCAAAGAACCTCTCCCTCACATAATGACAGTGCAACTCAATGTGCTTAGTGCAAGCATGGAACATAGGGTTCCTCGCAACTGTCAATGCACTCTGACTGTTAGTGAAGATGGTGGTGGAAAAAGACTGACCAACACCCAAATCAGCCATAAGGTGTCTGAGCCACACGCACTCAAGTGTTGTTGTGAAACCTACCCTATACTCAGCCTCACAATTGGAAGTGGCCACAGTAGGTTGCTTCTTGTTCAACCAAGATATGAATGAGCTACCAAGCATGAAGCAAAAACCACTAGTGGACGCATGAATGTCATAACAACCATCCCAGTTAGAATAAAAAAAAGCATGTAAATTTGGCGGTACTGATCCCCCCTTGGGATAAAACAATCCAAGTAGCCAGGTACCACTCAAGTAGTGAAAGATGCACTTAACTGCCTACAAATGCTTGACAATTGGGCAATGCATAAAGGTGCTCATTTGTGAGATAAGAAACTAAATATATTTCTACGTAATGCATAAGTAAATCAAGCATCCAACAGCCTGCTGATAAAGAACAACATGAAATGCATCTCTAGCATCATGAAAACTCAATCCTAAACCTGTCTCCATGGGAGTGGCATTAGGTTAGTCTTCAAGGCCAAAATGCTACAATAATTCTTCTCATAAGGACCAATGAGCAGCATGTCATCAACATACACAACAATGATCAGATGTACATCATTAGCACGCTTAACATATAAGGTGCTTTGAGTTGGACTATTCTCAAAACCATGTGCAATCAGATAGGCATGTATCTTTTCATGACAAGCACATGGTGCTTGCTTTAAACCATATAATGCCTTCTTTAACCTACACACCTCGTTTTCATGCCCTTTCTCCACAAAGCCATGGGGCTAAAAACCATATACTTCTTCATGCAAGTCACCATTCAAAGATGTTGTTTTAATGTCCAACTGATGTACATTCCAACCATAATTAGCTTCAAGTGCACATATGCTATGAACAATAGCCATTTGACAAGCAGGAGCAAAGGTCTCATCAAAATCAATGCCTCTTTCTTGTGTGTAACCCTTTGCAACAAGCCTTGCCTTATACCTGTCAACTGTTCCATCAGGTGTACACTTCAGCTTGTATACCCACTTAGTGCCAATGGACTTCGTGCCAGGATGCAATTCACATAAAGACTAGGTACCATTCTTCATTATAGCATCATATTCAGATTGCATAATAGCCATCCAATTTTCTCAATTTTCTGCTTCATCAAATGAAACAGGCTCATTCTCATCACAAAGACTAGATGCAGCCATAACATAGCAATCTGATGCAAAAGAGGCACTATCAGAGCTTGAAGAAGGATGATATGATAGAGGTGCATCTAATTTATTTTCACACAAAGTCTGCACAGCCATTTTGGCATAGTTTCTGCCTCCTCAATATCAACTCTCTCATCAACAAGTGCATCATGTAAATCTGCATCAGAAATGGAATGATCTGCATCATGATATGAAACCTGCAAAGGCTGAGAGGTTTCCTCATTAGGACCAGCACTAAACTCTTCACCTGAAAAAAGAGGCAGCAAAGTATTATACATGTCTTTGGAGCTAACAAATGTCTCCTAGTACATGAAAGTAATGGCTGAATAGCATCTTGCACAAAAACAACATCACGGCTAACCAAAATGCATTTAATATGTGGATGATATAGAGGATAGCCTTTTATTTTAGAACTATACCCAACAAAAATACATTTTACTACTTTATCATCCAACTTTTTGTGATGTTGTTCGGACACTAATGCATATGCCAAAAAACCAAAAACATGTAGATGAGCAACACATGGCTTGCGACCATGCCAAGCCTCATATGGAGTGATAGAATGTAGCATTTAGTGGGACAATTGTTAAGTACATATGTTGCACACATAATAGTCTCAAGCCAGATACTATGTGGTAAAGCCTAACTCTTGACCATACACCTCGCCATCTCCATGAGTGACATGTTCTTCAATACATCAACTCTATTCTATTGAGGTGTATACGCAACTGTACATTGATGTTTTATCCCACGTTAAGCCAGAAATGCACTAAAACAGAAGACATATATTCCCCCCCTTGATCAGAATGGAGGGTGCCCATTTTACATACTCACAAATTTTCAGCCAAAACCAAAAAATGTTTGCCACAAGTTAAATGCTAGAGACAAGATGCAAACCCTATCAAGGGATGACAGAGACTAAGAGGGGGAGAGTGTTGCAAAAAAAGAAGCAAAGAGAAGTAGGCCCCAAAAATTTTCAAATCTAGGGATATTTTTTCTTCTTTGAATTTCCATGCTTTTCAATCAAGAGCCTTGTAAATGCTCTAGAGGAGTCCTCTAGATGCAAGAACCATGAACATTGTAACAATACTTTTGTACAATAGTAGGAATTTTGGGTTTCTCAATAAAAGTGCTGGTCCCTTGTGTGAAAGGACCATTTTTAGGGCACATGTATATATGTCACTTGATGACTCTTTGTAAGCACTTTTTCCATTATGAGTGATAAATCTGAAATTTCAAATTCGCTTCTTCTCTACTGAGTATCTTCTTCTCTAAGAGCTTGCATGTGTGTTTGATGCTTGAAATGTGTGTTTAGCACTGTTGTCTACCCATCGCCTTCATGCTTAAGCTATTGTATGCATGTGTGGAGCTAGGTGTGCTGTGGAGTAGGAGTTGGTGTTTCCTACCACTCACTATTTTGCTCCTAACTTGAAGTATGTTTTTTTAGATTTGGCTAAAGATACACCATTATATGCGTCTCATTGCGAGCTTCAAAATTAACCCGTTATTGAACATATTCGGAGTTCAAAGGCAAGAGAAAAATCCTAATTGTTTCTTACTATTATTACAAGTATGACGACGTGCATTTCCACTGTGATGACTTAAGGTAGCTGAACCCATGTTACATGCATTGTTAGCACTTTCACTTCATTTTTCATCATGTGTGCACATGTCTTCATACACTTGATATGTCTAAATTCATGGATTGATAATTAAACATGTATTAATCCACCACTATACGTACTTGTGGCGATTGAGATATAGTCCCAGTTAGCACAAGTCCCTAAGGCTCTATGACTTAGATACACACTAACCTTCACCCAACAACCCCTTGCATAGTCCTCAAGTTTAAGGGCCAATATTCATGGTATACCACTACTTAAGAACAAAAAAAAGGACAAGTTATGTGGAAGGCTATTCCTAGTGTGGAAAATACAAAAAAGTGACACTCAACATTGAGAATTAGAAATAAAGGAAAGCACATGCATTGGGCACACACATATAGAGAAATATACACAAAAGTCGTACTCTAAAGTGGGGAGGTCCCTTTATCAATCCAAAAATTTAAACATGATATATCTACATGAGACAAAAGCTGCTCCTTGAAGAATGAGCTCCTTTATATAGATTAAGCTCATTACTCAACATGTTCTCTAACGACTAGTAAGAAAGGAATCATGTACCTAATCATAAGAAATTCTTAAGATATGATGTTAAAAAACGAATCTCCGTGGATGTACTTTTATTTACACATATATACATGAGAACTACATGAGAACTAGACTATGTACATCTACAATGTGCTTAGCTTACAAAATTTTAAGATGCTCGTAGAGGAGGTTCATAGGAGGGCAACTTCTCTACTCCTGCACTCTCTGCTAGACTTTTCCATCCACTACAAAGTTAAGGGAAAGAGAAGTGAAGTATCCAAATGTAGATGGTGCAAGCTTTAAAAAAACATCACAATCAGCCCTAAACTCTCTATGGAAGCCCACAAAGTAGGGACTTTGAGCAACAACGTTTTTCTTTTCCTCCCTCCAACTTGTGGAGCTTCACATCTACCACAAAAATTCTTGCAAGTAACATCGCGATGTGGAGAATAGACAACTTATATTACATGGAAGCAATAGTGAAAGTCTTCAGCAACATGATTTTGCAATTCATTATAAATGGAAGCTTGAGAGAGCACTTAGATGAATAGTCAAGAGGGGAGCAAAGCTCAACCGAATGCCCATCAACCTCTAGCACATCATTCGAAAGTTCTTCTAGTAATGGATGACACAATACTCATCAAAGAGACTCAGCCCACCACCAATAAAAGAAACTATAGAGGCACTTTATTCCCAAGTAATCATGTCATCCAAGAATTAAACTTTCTAGGATACATGCTCCCACCCTCTATGTTGATGTTTGATATGCTTTGGAGTTTTTCTCTCCAATCATTATACTTTAAAGGAACAACAACCTCAAATACATAAAATTGTCAATCACGAAAGTATGTTAAGACCTTGGCCTTCTTCATCAATGGAATCCAAGATTTATCATCATAGGATCAATTTCATCACAAGTTTCACAAATCATATGGTTAGTTCTTGTAATTCTTACAAATTGAGTTAGGGAAAAGCTTTTTTCATTAATTCTTGTGCTAAAAGTGTGCTATTTTTTTGTAATGAAGAGATTGGATACATAAAATTAAACTTTGAGTATGTGTACCCTTGTGAGAGAGAATTGCAATTCAAAAGGATTCATATATTCAAGATGTAATAGTAATTTGGAGGATTAAGGGAGCTTAGAAGATAAAGATAGTATGAAATCATGAAACACTCAAAGGACTATTGATTACAAGACAATCCATGAGAAAAACTAAAAAATACAACTTGAAATCACCATTGAAGCTTGGTGACAAGATTTAGAAGAAGATAGAGCTCTCAAGTTATTACCTTACAAATGAGTCATAATTGACTTATATACTTTGTCAAGTCTCCCCTTTCACACTCAAAATGAGTCCTTTAAACGTCTACTAAAAAATTCTACTAACTTGAGAGCTCTAAATTTTTTTCAAACAATATATAGTTTACATTTCATCATGATGAAGACTCTTCCTCATTTTTACAACAAATAGAGTGTTCTAAAATACTATATTACAAGGTTTTCAATTTCACTTTTATCAAAAGGTTGCTTTCCAACATTCTCTCCCTCCTTACCTTTTGTCGTCCTTGAAAAAACTTTGTAGAGTATCCTTGATAACTTCTTTTTTTTCTTTGATAAACTAGAGCCACAAAATCATGACTCTTCCGTTATTTATTATTCAAGTCATTTACCATTTCAAAAAGATCCTTCCTCCATTGTATTTCCATGACTGGTTTATCTATCACAACCTTTTTTGTGTGTTCTGTATAAGCTACCTCGTAAGTTGTTAGACTAGCCTTCATCACCAATGATAACTTGTTGAATATTTTTGAGTTTTGTTAAAAAATTCCATAATCAAAGGCATCCTCAGAAATCTACTATAGTAGGCCATTAAAAAAATTCTATCAAGGGTCTCACTCACATAATTTAAAAGAAGTGCATTTGAATGTGAGTTGAATCATATGTAGTCTAGGGTCCTGATATCTGTCTCAACAAAACATTTCTATACATGTGATAATTACTTTCAATACTTTGATCATTAATATACAAGCTGGTTCATTTACATCTTTGAGACTTTCTTTTGCACCTTTACATGTAGTTAACATGTAAGTTCTTGATGGCCAAGTGCCATTTTTGGGTCCTCCTATCTTTGGGAATTAGTTTAGTCACTTTGTTGGGATAATGCCATCTTTCTTTATTTGCCAAAACTTTGGCTAATTCCTTCTTCGTGCCACTAGACAGAAAGTTGGATTAATATTTAGCTACAGAGGAGCTTCTATCCAAAACTTATTGCATTCCTTATTCTTATCAAACCATTTTTTCCTTTGAATAGGGTTAGCTTTTTCAAAAAAATATTTGGTTATTTCTATATCACCTCTATTCTATGAATTCATTAGGTTCTATTCCAACTCTTGCAGTTTGATAGTTCTTTACACTTTCTAGAACCATATAGAAGGGACCTCCTAATTCATCAATAGCCGAATGGTTGTGGTCAAGATTAACTCCATGATCTTATGCAAATCGTACAGTTTTGTATTTATATTGATTATTTATATTTCTTATATACTTCATCATGGCTTCTCTATCAGTAAGCAATTGATGTATGATCATTTGACTCTTCATCTTCTACTTCAACTGCTCTCTAAACTTCTACATTATGCCCTTGCATAAGAGAAGGTGGTTTTTTTTATGTCTTTGGCCTTTCCTAAGCCACATTTTCAATCACAACATCTTTCAATTGAATGATACCTTTATCTTTCCAGCTTTCAATTTCCTTTAGCAGTTATGTACTTTGCTACTTCCAAGAAATTCTTTCCTTTTCTACTTTTTTCATTTAAGTTATTGTATCCTCTCATGGTAGTGGCAGTGTGGCTACTTGCGTGTTTCACTTGCTCTTTTGCATCTTGTAGCTCTTCTTTAATTTTTCAATGACTGCACCTCTTCATTTTTTCTTTGAGATATTTCCTTCTACTTTATAGTGGCCCTCCTCTATCAATATTATGTTTATTTCTTCATTGTCCTTAGTTAATACCTTATAGGAAGCCTCTAAAACTTTATTTTTTAATTCCAACTTTCTAAAGTCACCTTCCAATTTCTTTATATTCTCTATTTGTTTCTCATGATTTTCTTCTAGATAGCTAATTCTATGTTTTCATTGAAGTATTCTATTTCTAATTTTATGAATATCTCTTGATATGATTCAATTTTCTTTTGTTGCTCTTTTATGCTTCATGTAGTCTCTTCTACTCTCTTCTATTAATTGGTTTCCTTTTATGAATTGTGATTTAGCTCGAATCCTTGACATTATGATGTTTCTGCTTCATGATCTAAAGTTTTCAATCTGATTTGTTATGAGTTCACACGTTTCTCTGATGTCTCTAGGAATCGTGTTCAAACCCACTGATTGTTCTTATTTCTTCAACTCTATTTTTCTTTCATCTACTTCATCATCATTGTCATTTTTTGCTTCTAATCAGTGTTCTTCCTTTTGACTATCTTCTTCCTGCTCATAATCCTCTTTTTCATCTTCATGATCTTTGTCGTTGATCGTGTAAGTCTCTTGATCATCATTTTGATGTTCTTCTACATCTATTGTCTCTTTTCTCCTGTCATTCTTCATGATCTAATCATTCCTTCATTTCTATGTCTTTTATTCCTTCCTCAATGTGGATGCCATCCACAATATTCTAGATGTCTTCTATTATGCTTTGTTGGTTCTTCTTTTCTTCTTCCATAGGTTGATCTCTTGCCAATGTAATTCCTTTAGATTCTTTAATTTCTTGTGGCCTCAAAGCAGAGGCTTTCTTTCTCAGAATCCATGATCCTTGTCAATCCTTCGGCCTCCTTAATTTTAACTTCTATATGCTTACTAGGAGTATTCAGCTCTGATAAATGCAAGCTTCTTAAGAGGAAGCCTTTCACATCTGTATCTATTGTTGTGTCAAATTATGTTTAGAGGTAAGAGCTTGGATTGCCTATGAAGTTTTTACTTCTTCTTTGCATGCTTCTATTTTTTGTATCAAAATTTATCCTCCTACTAACTCCTATTTAGATATTTCTTCTTCAACTTCCACTTTCATCTTGGATCCTTTCACTTTTCTTTTTAGCTTTAACCCTCCCTTTTTCTTTCTCACCATTGCCACAACTCTAGTTATCTTTTCTAGAGGTCCTTGAAGTTCTTTGAAATAGCACAAGAGTGTAGCCTCTCCCTTAATAAAAACTACTTCTATGTCTTGATTCATCATTTTCTCATGAGGATCGTCATATTGATCTATTTCCACTTGTGTCCAATTACTAGCTTTATCTGAGTAATCCTCCAACTTTTTTTGATATTGAGCTTCATATGCAGCTCTCTTATCATTATTTTGCATTAGGTATGAATATACCTTTTCTATACTTCTCTACGGAGGATGAGGCTCTTTATCTTCTTTGATTATCTTTTGTTCTCTCTTCATTTCTTCCTCTATAACTTCTTCTACTTCTAATTTCAACCTTCTAGGATCCATCTTCCTTTTCTTGATAAGCAATTGCACTTTCATAATTATTTCCTTCCTTTTCTTACGAAATTCCTTTGTAGACATCTTCTTTGCTGGATGCTTTACTCCCATCATAGCCTCTCTAAACACTTGTGCTTTTGGAGCCAATAGAAGTTTTTCTTCGATTCCAAGAATATGATATACGATTTTGGTAAGAGACTGAGCTCCATTCATGAACTTCTTGGATTCCTAGTGCTTTGCTGCCTCTTTCGATTGCTGATGGATATTAGCAAACATATCCATTACCTTGAATGGTTTGGTTTTATCTTTTTTGTTCAACATTACCAAAGCCACTCGTTTGCGGGGTAGCTTATATCTTGGCAGCCTTAGAAAACACAATAACTGAAGGAATGTACTAATGACTAACTCATCATTTGGATTTTCTTTGAAGTCTTGGAACATAGGTTACTGCATCTTTCTTTACAAAGTTGATATCCACCTTCGTACCCATAGGATAGAAATTTAAATTAGCTTTGATGTGACCTGGCTTAATGCTGATCTCCATCTATTCCTTCTCCCAATAATACACTTCACAAACAAAATACAGTTCATTGCTTTTCTTTAATTCATGCAAGGAAGCCATGATTTTCTCACATGTTTCAAATTTTATGAGAAACATAGTATCTTCTAGTAGTTTCTAAAGACCCATTACTTTCCATCTCTTTTAAACCATTGCAGACCTTTGGAAGTTATAGAGCTCTTAGCAAAGCATTTTATATTTGTAATTTCCCTTTTTAATAGTGAAGATATACTTGCCACCCATTTTAGTGAAATCCTCTAATTCCTTCTCCACTTTCTCCCTCTCCAAGTCTTATTCTTCATGAGACTCCAACTCCACCATTTCCTTTGATGTTTCACTATCAAGGAAACAGTGGCCTCCCGACAAGGACACTAAGTCCACTTCCAAGTTTTCAATTGGAAGCCCTTTAGTCATTTTCATGTAAAAACATAAAACACCAAAACTCCATTCCAATTAATAAAGACTCCACATAAGACAATTCATTGCATCATTATAAGAAGAAATAGAAAATTTTACACCACTCATCACATGCTCTCATCACTCCATTTTTCCATAACTCTCCTTGTGCTCATCAGATTGAATCAAGATCTTTTTCTCTTTATTTTCTAAGTGCAATAGGGGAGATTTTGGAAAAATAATAACATAAAAATAAAAAGGATAAAAAATGAAAAATAAGTTAAAAAATAAACTTCCATTCACACACTCCTATTCCTTGCTTTCTGCTTCAAAGAAAAATAAAACATTTATATACATGTATATTATTTCCCTTTTCTTTTCTATCATAAAACTTTTCTTTGATTTTTTTCTATATTTTCTCATATATTTCCTTAAATTTTTTCTCTGTCTTTCTTTCTTATGTAAAAAGAGTTCCCTGCAATGCTTTGGTGGTTAAAATTTTTGTGCCTAGTGAATGCATGGCTTTGTAATGTAGCCCTACACATGCGTACTTTGATTATGCAATAGTCTTTATGGTGCAAAATGAAGGCCTTAAGTGAATCGATTAAGTGGGTTTGTGATGAGGCTCTATATTGATTTATTTTTTTTTGCTTGTATTTGAATTTCATTTTGAATTTGTTCTACTGACTTTTTCTTTCAATGCAACCTTTGTTTGTTTGCTTTATTTTCTAATTGTTGTGTTTTTTTTGCGTGATTCTACTTTTGATTAAGTTTTTATAGTCTATTTTGTTATCTGTTGCTTTGTTCTCCATATTTGCTTTGTAATCTGATAATCTAGTCTTACTTTAGGTCTCCATATTTTTTTAATGTTTTTTCCTATTTCGCTATGTTTCTTCTTTTCTTTTTTGGTTGATATTGTATTTGTTCCTCCTTCATAGAATCTTCTTGATATTGTGAGCTTCCTTCTATTGGAAATTTGAATGTTTCCATATATATCTCCATCTAATTCCTGCACATCATTCTTAACAAAGCAAATTTTCATTGTTTTCTCTCTTTTTTTATCAATTGTTTATCAAAATCAGTAAAGAGTGTGTGTTGTTTCATCTAGTTTTGACCTAAGATTAAACTTTCAGACATCAATTTCTCAGGCCATTTTGCACAATGAACTAAAGTTTCTTCCTATCTTATTTTCAAAATAATTTTCACTTTTGATAATGTAGGAAGTGTTTTTCCATTTATTGCTCTGATTAGAGTGAGATTCTTTTATTTCCTCCCTTGAAGTTTATTCAAAAGTTTAGAACTTATTACCTTGACTTGAGACCGAGTGTCTAACAAAACCCTAATTTTAGTTCCTTGGTAATGCATTTCAATTATTGGTAGATGATTCATGATTCCTTCCTGTTTATTTTCACAAAGCATTAAATATCTTATCTCTTTGTTTTTGCTTATTCTTTCTTTGGCTTCTTCCTGAGCTTCACGTCTTATTTGTCTCTCCTCTTCTTTTATTATTTGAGATTGTAGTAATCTTTGCTAGACTTGTCCTCTTAAAGGTTCCATATATCTTTCTATTTTGCATCCACTCACATAATTTGACATTACTTCTTTATCTGTATTTTCTAATTGAATTGCTCCACTAGGGCTAACCTTATGAAACATGTATGGATCATGTCCACTTTTCTCTAATTTTCTATTATGTTCCTTTAATGTGTATGTTAGGACTAGATCTCCTTCTTGTGTTATGTGTAGATCATGATACACCTTGTGTCTTCTCTTATCTGCATAATTACTCATAAAAACCTATAATCTAGAAGCTCCCAATTTTTCTAACTCCATAGTATTATCAAATCGTTCATGTCCTATCCATTGCAATTGATTTCCTATCCTCGGAGTAGGTATGAGGAATTCCATGGGTAGGACAACATTAACTCCATAGACTAAATTGAATGGGCTAGTTCCAATCGAAGTTTTAAATGCCACTTATTATGCCCAAAGGACATGAAATAGTTGCACATCCTAGTCTATTGTTTTATTATTCACTAGTTTAGAAAGTATAGTGCATAACAATTTATTGGTTCTTTCTACAAGACCTGGCTTGGGGATGATAGGGTGCAGATTTCCTATGTCTAATCATGTATTTTTCTATCTATGTTTCAATTACTTGATTTAGGAAATGAGTTCTGTTATCAATTACCAATTCAATTGCTAGTCCATATCTAGTGATAGCATGTTCATACAAGAACTTGGATGTTGTTTGAGCATCATTTTTCATAGTGGCTTTTGCTTCAACCCATTTTGTTAAATAATATATTCCACTATTATATATTATGCATGAGATCTTTTAGTAGGCCACCAAAACCCTGAATATAGGAATAATTTAGCAGTTCTCTCACTTAAGAAGTGACCTCCTACTATACCTAAATGAGTCAACTCAAACACTTCTAAGTGTTTTTCTTTTGGAATGAATATTCTCAGATATCGATTCATTCCTCTCTTTTATAATTGTTAATTTATGAGTACAAATTACTTATTCATCTCTTGCATGTTTCTTGTGTCGGAATTCACCTTCATTGTTTCCTTATCAGGATCATATTTCAGTTGTTCCACAATATGAGTACTCCATTTAGGATTTTCTTGAAACCAGAACAAAGTTATTAGATCATTTCTCTACTCAATCTTACATTTTTTGCATTGAGATACATATGTCTCCACATCTTTCCCTTTTGTATGCGTGTGAAATCCCATTTTTGCAAACTTATTTAGAGTAATAATCTTTGAAGCATGAAAAAATGGAGTCAAAGGATGCACCTTTTGTAAATAATTGTTTTGTTCTTCTTTAGGTACACAATATTCCAAAACTCCTATGTTATTCAAATGATACATGTGTCTTGATAGTAAGATCAAGTTTCTACTTTGCAAAATCAAATGAAAAGGAATCAAATTGGTATTCGTTTGTCCAATTAATAATATTGGTACCAAAAAATTTTCCCAACCTGTTAGGCTTTCTATATTAAATAGATATGCATCAAGTAGCTCATCATCTATGAGATGTGATTTTTATCCAATCAAAATTTTGGGTAAATGACCAGTTCTCAAATGTGTTAATTTCCTTGGTCTCAATACAACCTCAACATAATGCTCCATAATTAGTAAGAATCATCTCAATATTCTTCCATTATGATAGGGTTTATTTACTAGGTACAATAAAGTTTTATGATCTATAGAAAACTTAAACTTGTTAGCCAATAGATAGTGCCTGTAATTTCCTCACTCCAAACATCATTCCCAACCCTTCTCTTTTAGTTGTGATGTAGTTTTTTGGAGCCTGATTCAACTGTCTACTTGCATAGTCTATGGGAAAAATCCACTTTGCTTCCTTCTATAGGTTGTGCCAAAACACATCCTAAAGGAAAATCTGAAGAATCCACATGTATATGGAATATTACATCTCATTGAGGTGTTTTCAATATTGGTCATGGAAATAGAAAAGCTTTTAGGGTTTCAAAAGGTTTATTACATTCATCAATCCATTCAAACTTAGTGATCAAAGCATACAGAGGGTTTGCAATATCTACAAACTTGTACAAAAATTTTATATAATACCCACGATGTCCCATGAATGTTTGCAACTCTTTCACTTTTGTTGGCTTAGACAACTTGAGTATGGCTATAATCTTTTCCTCATCAATGGAGATAGTATTTTTGGAGACTATGTGTCCTATCATTCTTCCTTGTCTTACAAAAGATACACACTCTTCAGGGTTTAGACAAACTTTATAAGTTCTACATTCTTTGAATATATTTCCAAGGTCTTGTAGATGATCTTTCCTCTTGTTTAAGAAAGTACATAAATCATCTACATATATTTTCATTATGTTTCTTAGAAAATCTTTGAACATTTGACACATCCAACTTTGGAATGTGGCTAGTGCATTGGTCAAACCAAAAGGCATAAACCTAAATGCATATACATCCCATTTTACTGCAAAGACGGCACCATTTTAGATTTCTACAAGCATAGAAAACTAGCAAAATTAAGATGACCAAAGCGTGCATGCCAAAGCTTTGCATCTGACATAGCCTGAGAATCATATACTGCACATGTTGAATCATTCATAGATTTTTCATAGTCTATGAGCTTATATAGCTCATGACATAAAATGCCAAAAGCAATAATGATACTGCCATTTGATAGATCATGAACTCTACATCTATCATAAAAAATTTTCACAACCAAGCCGATCTTGGTTAATGCTAAACTGATAAAAAAAATTTCTTGATCCGTGGCACAAATAAAGCATCTAACAATGTAAAAGAATTGCCATCAGTACTAATCAGGATGATCTTACCAACTCCTATGACAAGATAAGAGGAGTTGATGGTGCATGTGATAGTATTTCGTGTAGGGGCAAGCTCAAGTGAAGTGAAGAAAATGCACTACAAGGTAATATGTTTGGTTGCCCTACTATCAAAAAACCAAACATCTAAGTCTTGTCTCTGTCATCCTTCTTTGATTGTGCAGAATTAACAGATTTCTACTTACTAGCAGAAGAGCTCCATTTACCTTTGCTCTTTTGACTAGCCAAGAAAGCTTGATCTGCGACATGCATATTGGGCCTGTTTTGCCTAGATTGATCTTCGTGCAATAGAACATAGGCTAAATCCTCAAATGTTAAGACATTTGGATTTCCTTTCATCATGAATGAAGAGTAGAAGCAAAAATCTAATATGAATCAGGAAGACTATTCAAAAAAATCTGCACAAGTGAATTGTCAGGCAAGACCTTATCGGTAGAATTCAATTGCTCCCTTAAATCTTTGATCTTTGTCAAAAACCTGTCCATTCATTCATGTGATCACTCTCCAACTATTTTTGGAGGTAAGAAATAAGAGCCTCATTCCTTGTGTGATATAAAGTGGTAAGTGTATGCCAAGCATCCTTAGTTATTCTACAAGAACGAATGTGAGGAATAATGGCAGGTTTGGCAAACAAGGCTATCAATGCATGTGCCTGAGCATCTCTACCATCCCAAAAAAGTTTCTCTACAATAGGTGCACCAAGAACATCAACACCAAAAGGAACATGAAGAATATCTCCATCTACAACGCCATCTGCATCACCTTCAATAATTGTATTTGCAGGTGTAATAGGACGTGTTTCAACATCCTCCACAATTTTCCAGAGTCTTATTGCAACCAATACATGATGCATCATATAAGCCCATAATGGGTAATTGGTACCATCCAACTTATCCTCAGCAGCCAACATATGGAATACATCACTTCTTTTAGCCATGGCCACTTACTAAAATGACCTGATGCAAAAAAATGACTATATCTTAAAAAGTTGAACAAAACTACCCTCTTGAGTTCTACTAAACTTGTAGCAGACTTTGAGGTGCTTATACTAGAAAACCAAAACCTGTATATATCTTTGGCACAAAAAGAAAAAATTGCCTGCATAAGCACTATGATAGTGCATTTGGAGGCCAAAATGAGCTCACATCATGATTTTGGCATCATAGAGCAAAGCCATTTTGAAATCTTAATCACCCTGAGTATGGTCACCAATTTTTGTGTGATTCTAAGACTTGATCGAAGGGGTGTGGATGACACCCTAGATGAAGTAGCGACCTACTCTAATACCAATTGTTGGAGTTTGAGGTTTGCAGAAGCATGCTAAAAGCACAAGGAAGAAGAAGAAGCTTGGATCACAACACACAATATTGAATGTATTACCACTAGAATGTGCAAAGATAAGTGACTCATTAGGGTTATAGGCATATATAAAAGCCGAGGGAAGAAAACCTCCTAAAGAGGGAAAAAAGTGCCCTGCTCTTCCTAGTGTGTTCACACACATCACCACCTAAATATATCAACATTCCTTTTCTCGATTGATCTCTTTCCATATAGCTTTTCACTTCCTTATACATGAGTGCCAACTCCTTGTTCACTACATGGAGCTTGTTCACTACATCACTCCTAGGGGTGATTTGTTGATATACCTTGATAGTGATGTGCGTGAAAACATTTAGGACCATTGTGACACTTTTTTTCCTCTTTAGGAGTTTTTCTTCTCGGCTTGTATATACACCTATAACTTTGTGCTTTGTGCTTTTACTTGGTAATACATTCAATATTGTGTTTTGTGCTCCAAGATTTTTCTTCTTCCTCATTTTTTTTGCATGCTTTCATAGACTGCAAAATCCAACACTATATCCACATATATTTCCTTCCTTAATGGTAAAAAACAAGTTAAGGCGGCTCCTCATAAAGTTAATCCAAAAGCATCAAATTGGATCTTATATTCTCCTATTTCCTTATCCCTTAGGATTTTTTTGTATTGAGCTACATGATCACATAGATTTGTAGATCCTTCATATTGATTTTTCATACTTTTTGCCTCTTGGTATGGTCTCAAAGTTCTTCCAAGATTATTCCATTCATTTATTCTTCTAATAGGAAACTCATTCACAAATTCTCCTTCCCTAAGAAAAGGATTAGGTCAAGTATGATGTCTCCTTTCTCTTTGTTGCTCTACAGGAGTGTGCTATCTACTATGCCTTGGAATGTCTAGTTGTTTTAGGTTTTGGTACCAAGCTCCTTTCTCTGAACACTAGCCAACATCATTTGTATCATCTGTGTTAGTTGTGAATACATATATACATCCTTGCCTACCTTCATATCCGCCATCTTCAAACTAAGCCAGTGGCATCAAGTTCAAAGCAATTTCTAAGTTTCTCAACCTAATGAGTTCCTTATGCAGTCCATCCCGATACACATAGGTTCCAAGCTATTTGTATATAGGTAATTTAAGGATGTTTCTATAGTCTCCTTGGTCAAATGTTTCTACTTCTCCATTCTAATTTTCCATGTTTTCTTTGTGACAAGTATGATTTGGTGCCTCCCCAATTATGTTTTGTTGTGCCCACAATTCCCTAGATCCTTGACCAAGTTTGCTAATAAGCCTTGATCTCAATATCATCAATTTCTATGTATTTTTCCAAGAAAAACCCTAGTTTCTACTAGACGAATAGGGTTAGAATTTTCTTTACCTTATATTTCTTCCCCAATTTAGTCCCTTAGTGAGAGAAAATGTGTTTACTTTGTGTGTGTGAGATTTTTTGAATTTTCAATTCAATTTAAAAAATCACGATTCTAAGTTTAGAATCACATTTTTCACATAGAATTGCGATTTTCAATGTTTAAGCTTTTTTGGATGTTTTATTTTTTTTTAAGATTTTATATTATTTTGATTATCTAGATATTTTGGAAATCCTTATTTTTGGGTGATTCAGAAAATCATGATTTTGTGCACAAAAGTGTTTTTTTTGCTCAAAATTGCAATTTTGAGAACTCATGATGCTCAAATGAGAATTTTCAAGTCCCTTTTAGACTCAAAATAAGGCCTCCAAACTTCTATTAAAAAATTCTACTAACTTGAGAGCTCTTCAAATTCTGGAAAACATATATAATTTACATCTCATCATGAGGAAGCCTCTACCTCATTTTTACAACAATTGGATTTCTCTGTTAAACGCTGTTATTCTAACTGTCAGAAGTGTGTTTAAGCGATTCTTGGGTTCTTGGGAGTGGAAGGGGTCTGTTAGACAGAGGCCCTATACTTAGTTCCCAAACTGACCACTTACACACAACAATATACTGATGCTGAGAGCTCTATCAAGATTCTGTTGTACTTAGACATTACAGTTCACGGTTTAGCTTAGCCAACGTGTGCCACATACACTAAGGGGCTATATTGCATCTACACATAAACTCACTAAAAATACCAGAGACAAGAGTAATCGTCAACCTTTATCGAATGGGTACCACAATTCTACCAATGTCCGAAGACACAGAGAATCCAAGTGTTCAGATACACCGTACTGAAGGTTCAGTACACAACCCAAGAAATCCGACTGTAGTTTAAACTTTGCCGCATGAACCTGGACCTCGATACTAAGACAACTTAATACAACCCGAATACCAGAAGAGCTACCACAACTGCACAGACTTCGCCATACACTTGCAGAACATTCCAAGAAAAGAGACCACATGATACACGAACTAACTGAGACTCACAACCGCAATGGATACCAACAGACAACAGACAAGACGAGACACAGATACACACAAAATACTCAGAAATTAGACAAGATACTCTGAATTAACCAACTCGACACACAGTAACGCTACAGACAAATCACCTAGACAGACAGTCTGGTGATCTCTCGAACGTCACTGAGCATCTCTTTTCATTGCTTTATAAAAGAATACAACGTGTCTGCGTAACAACCTTTTGCATGTGTGAAACAAGATTTCAGTTATACACTTCCAATCCGGCGGCCGTTAACACTCTGGCACGCACGGTGGACTCGAACCCGCAGGTTTTACAAAACTACTGCTCATCTATAATGCCTTCTAAGTACATATTTCTGGCTAATCTAAAGGTGCGGGCGATCTTTTTCTTTAGTGTTTCTAACAATTGTTTGAGGGTGTCTGGTTCTATTAGTTGTGCATCTATTCTTACAGAACTTAAGGCTATGGCTTCGGTGAGCAAAATCTCTGCTTGCATTTGCAGAAAAGCTTCTTGTAGGTAGAATTCGTTGGACAAAGCCGCATCTCTGGATGTCTTCATTTCTGCAACCTGCTTTTCCATACTGATTACTCTTTCTTTTTGATTGCCCAGTTGATTTTCCCGTCTCTCGATCTCTTGATTCTGGAACTGGATCGTTCTGGAGTATGCATCCCTTTCTCTGCGTAGATCTGTTATTACCTTCTGTGTTTGAGCTTCTTTTGATAAATAACGTTTGAGCATATTATTTACATCAGCTAATTGATCCTTGTATCTTTGTAGTTCTTCCGCAGTCTTCATTGCCAGATCGTGCTGTTCTTGGCCTTTCTGTACCACTTCATCGAGTTGAACTCTGGTCTCTTCTAATAAATTACCTATGGCTACTCTGGTATCTTCTTTATCCTATAGATCTAGCTTTAGCTGATTGATTTCGGCCTGTGCTTTGCTTAGTAATTTGTCCTTTTGGTTGAGATCTGCCAGTGCGGTATCTCTTTGATCGGCAATTTTCTGTTGTTCTGCAAGCTGGGCTTGGAGATGGGTAATTTGAGAGTGCAGTTGATGGTTTTCTGCTTTGACTGCATCTATCTCTTCTTGCAGAGGTGTGATATCTACTTCTAGGACATCCACCTTGTGTTGTAACTCATTCCGAATATTATCGGTGACTTCTCTCATTTGGATTGGCAATTGCTGTGATAACTGAATTAACAATTGGCCCATGTTTGCAAGTTCAGAGATTGTAGGGATTGAAGGAAGTGGCAGTTGAGGTTGAGGTTGGGATGAGGAGGCGGTGAGCAGTTGCTGGGAGTTCGGTGGAGAGTAGTTGGGGGATGAGGATGAAGAGTCAGTGGGTTCATTGGGGTGGATGGGTTGGATAGGGATAATGGGGTCGAGTGGCGGCTTCGGTGGGGGAGTGGGAAGGACAGAGTGAGATTGTGTTACCTTATCTACAGTTTGTTGTGCAGTGTCGGCGGTATCAGCAATTGTGGATTCTACTGCTCTGAGCAGTTCGTCGAAAATATCCTTAGCTACCTGTTCTTCATCTGTTTGTTTTTCCGGCTCCGATTGTTGCTGTGATGCCTCTTCTGACGGGCTTGTGTCGGTTTTAGTGTGATCCTCCTGTTCTTGTTGCCCTTGTGAAGATGACTGCGCAGAGGATTCATGCTGCATCGATGTGGCGGTGTCGTGGAAGGTTTCTTTGTCATGCTTTTCTTCTTCCTTGTCATCATCTTTGTTTCCTTCGGCTGATCCCTATGCTTCACTTGTCATCATCTTTTTCCCACAGAGGGCGCCAGTGTTAAACGCTATTATTCTAACTTTCAGAAGTGTGTTTAAGCGATTCTTGGGTTCTTGGGAGTGGAAGGGGTTTGTTAGACAGAGGCCCTATACTTAGTTCCCAAACTGACCACTTACACACAGCAATATACTGATGCTGAGAGCTCTATCAAGATTCTGTTGTACTTAGACATTACAGTTCATGGTTTAGCTCAGCCAACGTGTGCCACATACACTAAGGGGCTATATTGCATCTACACATAAACTCACTGAAAATACCAGAGACAAGAGTAATCGTCAACCTTTACCGAATGGGTACCACAATCCTACCAATGTCCGAAGACACAGAGAATCCAAGTGTTCAGATACACCATACTGAAGGTTTAGTATGCAACCCAAGAAATCTGAGTGTAGTTTAAACTTTGCCGCATGAACCTGGACCTCGATACTAAGACAACTTAATACAACCCGAATACCAGAAGAGCTACCACAACTGCACAGACTTCGCCATACACTTGAAGAACATTCCAAGAAAAGAGACAACACGATACGAGAACTAACTGAGACTCACAACCGCAATGGATACCAATAGACAACAGACAAGACAAGACACAGATACACACAGAATACTCAGAAATTAGACAAGATACTCTGAATTAACCAACTCGACACACAGTAACGCTACAGACAAATCACCCAGACAGACAGTCTGGTGATCTCTCAAACGTCACTGAGCATCTCTTTTCATTGCTTTATAAAAGAATACAACGTGTCTGCGTAACAACCTTTTGCACGTGTGAAACAAGATTTCAGTTATACACTTCCAATCCGGCGGCCGCTAACATCTCTAAACTACTATATCACAAGGTTTTCCATTTTACTTTCACCAAAAAGTTTCTTTCCATCAGTTGAGCATAAAGAAATATCTCTAGATATGAAAAAGATTCCCTTTAAGGCTCAAAGAACCAAAATCTCTTATAATATGCTTTGAAACATGCATTATCTACAAGAGGATTAGGAAAGGTGTATCATGCAATTCATCTTCATCGCAAAGCATGAAACATGAGGAAAGGCTATATCATTTACTAGTATGGTAGTCCAGTAACAGAGAAATTAGTTGGTTGCACCATTTTGGACTTGCAAACAGCTTTAAATTTATCATTACTTTCTTGCAAAACAATGGAAAATCAGTCCATGAAAAGCTCGAAGATGTAGAGGATCCAAAATCCACGAGTGACTCCAAATCTGAAAATGAACCTTGTAAAATTTTTGGACTATTATAACAAAAGAGGATCCTAAGATAGGCATGAAAAAGGTATCTTCTCAATTTGAATATATAAGATACATCATTAAAACTCTAAATTCACGAAAAAATTGGACACAAGGAGACATGAACGCCCAATGAAACAATCCTTGTATCAAAATTTGGTGCTCTAATTACCATATAGAATGTTTGTGCATATTCGAAAGATTTTATCCCCTTTAAATGAATAAATGGGACACCCATCCTTAAATCCAACATTTGACTCTCGTTGGTCTTGAGGTCATGGCTCCTTAAAACTTTTCTTGGACACAATTGCATGAGTAGGGGCAATCACAAAACCTAGATACCTTGAGATGCCTTGGATCCACAATTGTATATTGAGTGTAAAAACTTAAAAAGATGACTTCAAAGAATGTTAGGCATCTCCAAATAATGAGTTAAAGCAATAAGGAATCCTTCTAGGAAGAATGTGAAATAATGATAGTGCCTTTAGAAAGTTTTTATATGAGTAGCATGCTTCAACAAAAACATTGCAATCTATGGAGATATTCTAGGTGAGTCATATACAATGAAATGAACCTAAAATTGCTCACAAAAGCATAGTTTCCATTCCCCAAATCTTTAAGGATATGAAACTTTGATGCATACTTCTAAAAATTAGTTCAAATCAAAGCCTATATGCTTCAATTAGAAATAGGTAGGAACAAAAAAATGTGCAATAGGAGGACAAGTCCTACACATGAAGATCCAAGAAGCATGATGTTCCTAGCTTATGAGAAAATGTATGTGCTAAGATTAAGGGGAAACTGAAAAACAAGCCCAAATAAATCATGAACATGTACATATAAACAAATAAAAAGATCCATCACCCGTGGAAGTATAACTCCATGTGAGCTTTGAGCATTATCCGAAAGGTGAAAATATATTGAGCTAGGCATGCTTTGTCAAGAATCCATAGCTCTTCACAAGTTAGATCGTTTCTCCATATTCTTTGGTAAGCCTTTGCATCCCAGTTATTTAGTAAAAAGCTTGGTTGATGCCAAAGGACTATGGACGGTTGGTCTCTTGAAGCTTTGAGAAAGCTTTAATTTTGAGATCAACCTAAACACAGAAGTCAAGGCAATAGAATATTAGGCACTAGTAATCATGAGAAGTGCTAAAAGAGGAGTAGGCTTTAAGAGAGTAAAAGTTGAGTGATTAGTAAATGGGTTCTTAGATTGAATCATGAATTCTTATAGAGAGAAAAAATAGTGAGCATAAAGTTCCTATCATGCTAGCAAGATAAGAAAATAGACATGAGAAGTAATTCCTAACCCTTTTCAAGACAGTACATGTGAGAAGGTAGTGCACTAGGACCACTACGTGCTAGAGAGATGGCTCTCCTCTCAACCTTGTGCCTCTACATATAGCTTGCTCCAAGGGATAGCCTTGTGTGGTAGGTTGATAATATCCATCCAAGTATCAACCATCTAACTAAATGTGCTCCAACTATCCCTGCTAAGTAGAGTGGCCTCGTCAATGCTTCTAGAAGGCTCTAAAGCTCTTGGGGAAAAACATCCTCCTATGAATCTTGTAGAACTTGAACCCAGGACCTCCTCCTTCCCATCCATTTGACTTAGACACTATGTCAAGCTTCTTTCTTCTTTTAGAGATCACATGAACCTATTCTTAATTCTACTCTCAAGACTTTGGCCCTGCATGAGGATGACCAAATCATATTTGATTTTCAAATATGTATGAGCCAATCGAACACTCATGTCATAATCTTATTTTATAACATTATTTCCCCTTGGAAAAGGCATTTCATCCTAAAAAATAGAGCTATATAAAAAGTTGTAGGCATACCATTGGGCCTCATGTTCTAGTCTGGAAGAACATATATTCATGTCTATGGTGGGGTTCACCTCATATTCTAACTCTCCAATATACTATCTAATCCCTACCCAAATAATTCAAGCCCCCATTTGGATTTATGTTGAATTGATTGGAGACTATGGTGTAACAAGTCTCTTAATCTTCAATCACAATCCCACATAGAATAATAGAGTTTGGCACAATAAGATATAAGGAAGAAAAATAGATTATGCACAAAAAAAAAAGAGAGAGATAGAACTTTATTATGTGTGCACATTTACAAGTAGTTCTGATCTACACGCTACAAAATCTATCAAATAGCTTCAATGTGAAGCCTCATCCACTAGACCATCCTTGAGCTTATCTCAATCCCAATCACAATCACAATCTCAATCCCAATCCCAATCCCAATCTCAATCACACAAGTAGAAAACGATTGTGATCAATGTAGGACCATAATCTCCCTAGCTCTTAGTCTTCATCTTTGGATCTCCCCTTCCACTAGTGCATGACCAATAATGCCTTCCTAAACATGTGCTCCTAAATTCTGCATGCTCCAAGATAGCATCTTTTTGCATGTCATGCAAGACTTCTAGACCACACATGTATCTACTTTTTATGTCCACCTCAAGAGTTGTACCTACAAAAATAGAGGCAATCCCTACAACACACTCACACACATGTCAATCACCCAAAAAACCCACATACCCATGTGCATTTTCTAAGTCCACAAATATGGTGAATCAATGCTTCTCTTTTTCTTTAAGTACTAAAAAATGGCACTTTTCCAAGCCATCTAACTCAAAAACGGTGAGAAATTAGCGTAAGCTTGTGAGACACAAAAATATTCACTTCTTCAAGCTGTACAATAGTGTTAAAGATGCCTTATGTCGAAATCCCCTTCCAAATATCACTTTTGAGCCCTGCAAAATCAGAAATTCTAGAGAGAGATGAAAATACATGAAAAATCTATTCGTTAACTTGCCTTTATGCAACCAAATAAGACATAAAACATAGGAACTACAAAAAATTCAATTAGGTAAAGTTTTTCTGCTAAGAGTACTCTTCCTTTCTTTCATACAAGACGTTTTTTGATTCCTTCATCTTCATGCTCAAATTTAACACACAAATTTTATGCAACAAATTTCTAGAGAGAGAATGTAAAACTTATTGCTATAGAATTTTGCAGACATGATCAAAATATCCTAAAGATCAAATTTCATTATTACCTACATATCTCTTATTTTTTTGGAAAATCAATGTGGTATCTAACATATGGAATGAATGATAAGGGCGAAACGAAAAACATCCTTAGGCATTTCATTGTTGTTACTATGTGCTATATGCGAGTTCCTACAACAATGGTTCCAAAAGGAGTGGTTTGTTTGTGACCTTGTTCTTAGCAAGTGTTAGTTTCTGTTGGAAAGATATCTACTCTTTAATTTTTGAAAATGATTAAGTGGTCTTCCAAGAATTGCAAGTTGGCATGTGGTATATAGGGTGCACATCCTTGTGCCTAATCAAGTGGTTTTCACATTTCATTCCTAATAATTCAAAGCCGTTCTGCTATTCATTATGGGTAGAGCTCCCCAACCTTCACTACTTCCTTTATGGATTCAATCGGGACATTGTGATGCTCATTGTTCTATCTATAGCCTCTAGGAAGGACTTGTGGCACTCTCATTCAACAAGAGATTTCACCCATAGATTTGTTTCAAACAATCTAAACAAGTATATTTCCTCCAAAGACATTATAGATATTAGCAAAGATGAACTAATGGAACACGAAGTAATCTACAATAACTTTCCAAACGCTTATTTTTACTATGGCGAGTACGGTCACAAGATCAAAGATTTCTCACTTAGGTAGAAACCCATTAGGAAGAATCATGATAATGAAAATGCTTAGGTAGGTCATCAAAGGTAATAGTAAGGCCCAAAGAAATAGTCCAAGTGATTCTGAAGATCATTTGGCAGATTGAGAGAAGGTTAAAGAGACACAATTCCTTGAGCCTAACTCTGAAGGCCTCAAGGAAGTGAGACATAGAAGGAGAAGAAGGCCTAAAGGTAATACTGGGATGAATTCCTATCCTTGGTTTCCAAAGAAAACATTTTCTTTAATCTGGAAAGGGAGAGAATCTCTTGGACCGCCCTAGAACAATAAATCAATTTGTGACTTCTAATGAAGAGAAAACACTAGAGGAATTTTCCACAAGTAGGAAGAAAATCAAGAAGGATAGCCCCATCCTTGTATGTCATCCTTTGGGGGGACTTTAATATGGTGGAAATGCAATCCAATAGATAGGAGCAAAGAGAGCTTCTTATTTACATTCAAGAAAAGGATGTTTGGGATCATGATAAGCTCCACTTTGATCTCATTGAGGTTAAAGGCATGTTTGCCTTCTAGTGGTTGAACATCTAGTCAGGCGCCAATTTATAAAAAGCTAGACTTGACAAAAGCTATGTAATGTAGAATATCATTGACAAGATGGGCATCCCATCGCTCTCTCAATGCATTGATTTAGTTGTGTCGGATTAGTGTTAGGTGGTTCTTGGCTTAAGGCCACACTAAAAGCATAGGAAAGATCCTTGGTTTCATACCAATCTTGCAATCTTCTCCCTCCCCTCAAATCAATGGGAGATCACCCCAACCTATAATGCAGCCTTCGATGCTCCACCCTCCTTGACTCAAGTGTTTGATGGGGTTGGTAAAGAAAATGCAATATATCTTTTCAAGGACTTAGATGGGATTTCAAAACATTTTTCCAGCTAGATGCTAATTCTTTATCAAAGACTCTAGTGCATTGAGACTCAATTCATAATCTCACCTCTAGTTTGGGCTTTCAAAAATCAGAAGCATGCTCAGGTACAAAGAGGAAATCCAATGAAAGAATCTTCAAATTTATTTCGAAGATTGGTGGGTGGGTAGCACACAAGCCAAATAAAGAAATGTGAAAACTCCTAAAGAACAAGCAATCTAAGGAGATGAGATAATAAATGATTGATAACTATAGAGGGGAATGCAACTCAAATGGAGAATAGTTTGCTTACTCTGGACCACTTCAACCTACCCTTAGGAGTGTCCACTTTGCTTTCTTCTCATGAGGTGGCTTGTATGATTGCCATCTCTAGAGTTAAATCAAAAGAATTCCACAAAATATGATGTTGTTTGTGAAAGAACTTGGAAAAGCTTGTAGGAGGTAGAAAAGTGAGTTGCAAAGAGACGAAGTTTGGTCTAGCCAACCTGCACAAGATCAGCCCTTGAGATTATAGAGACTCAAAAAGACCTTGTAGGCATGCGATATTTTCAATAAAATGCACTATGTACTTTGGAACATCAAGGAGGAAGAGTCGATACAAAACAAATAGGTTTGCACATTGACTAGCTCAAAAAACTTACTATCTTTGGATGAGACAACCGACTTCAAATGATCATAGCAACCAACATGATTACAATTAGAAGTAATCCTTTTGGAGGAGTGATAAACATAGGTTTGAGTGTGTAGAATGCACAAGAGTAGAAGAAATAAGAAAAAGATGTTTTTGGAATGAATCAGACACTCAACAATGGTACCTCCTATTTTTCATGAATACGTAGAGATAGACCCCAAGATAGAAAACTAAGATTTCTATAATATCTACTAGACCAAACGCTATGCAAATTAATACACATAAACTATACACTAACATATTTCCAATGCATTCTCTCTCATCCAATTTGAAGCTCTGTACTATTGCTGAAGACGATGATGCAGAAAAATGAAGGAGCAAGACAATGATGGCCACAAGTGTATGTATATTGCTTTCATGTAATGTAAAAGTGATTTGAAGTATTTATATAGACTCTTGAAGTGCTCCATGACTTCGACAAGTGGATTTGAATTCAAATGAAGGCATGATTAGTTGTTGGAGGGAATCAATTCACTTTCCTAGAATCTAAGAAAAGTGAAGATCTAGTTGTCATGAGGAAGGAGATAAGCAAGAGAGCTCACACACACACACACTCACAATCAAAGAGGAGCACACACATAGATTGATACAAGGAAGAATGATCTTCTTCTTTTTCTTCCATTACATAAAAAGAATTTACAAGAATGACCTAAAACAAAAATACAACCAATGCAATATATAAACAATGGTAAATAAGGAAAATCCTAATGTCCACAAATGAGTGAGCTGGCAAGAAACAAATGTGCCATCACTCTCGGTAGATAAAACTAGTAAATCTCAATGAAGTATCCCTGAGATATACAGGCATGACCACTATACATGTCAGAGAAATGATGAGCTTGATATCTCAACACTCCCCCTCAAGCTCAATGTCATGTCCTATAATCCAAGCATCTTTCAAAACTTCTTCAGCTTCTCTGCTCCAAGTGCTTTAGTGAAAATATCAACAACCTACTCAGCTGTTCTCACATAAATATGATCAATATCACTTGCTAATACCTTCTCTCTGATGAAGTGATAATGTACCTCGATATGCTTTGCTCTAGCATGAAAAACAAGATCCCATGCTAACTATATGCTACTAAGATTATCACAATAAATAGTAAAAGGCTTTTGCACTTCCACATCTAAATCTGCAAGTAGCATCTCTAGCCATTCACATGCTACCATTGTAGCACCTCTATACTCAGCCTCTGTACTCGACAAAGAAACAATGGGTTGCTCCTTACTACTTGATGTAATAGCTGCACCTCCTATGCAATACAACCAAAAACTTTCATATGTGATAAGTTTGGCTTTTTACCTGTGAACTTCTCTTCAGGTGTAACTTGATGTATAGTAGCAATTGGAGTTTTGTTCATGATGTATACAACCATATGCAAGGATTTTGCCCAATAACAGCGAGGCATATTCTGCTCAGCCATCAAGGCTCTTGCTATTTTTGCAATATGTCTATTTTTGCATTCAGCAATTCCATTCATTGCGGTGTGTACCTGCATGAAAATTGATGTCGAATTCCATGAATTTTTAGAAAATTGCTAAACTCATTTGACATGTATTCACTTCCTCCATCAGATCTTAATGTCTAAATATACTTCCATGTCTGCTTTTCCCCCATAGCTTTAAAATTTTGGAAGTGAGTGAACACCTCACTCTTCTCTTTCATGAAATATACCCATACTTTTTGTGTATGGTCATCAATGAAAGTAACATAAAACTTGCAACCACTCATAGATGTGGTCTTGTAGGACCCCAAACATCTATATGTACTATTTCTAGCACATTCTCACTAACATGCTTGTCATGTCGGTTCTCACTAGCATGCATGTTTGGGGTCTTTGCAGGACCCCAAACATCTACATGTACTATTTCTAGCACGTTCTCACTAACATGCTTGTAATGTGGAAATCATGCTCTTGACTTTTTACCAAATTGACATGCTGCAAATACCTTTTGCATTTCGACATCCTTGAAATTTGGTAGTCCATTGACAATCTCCTTTGATTGCATCAATTTCATCCTTTGTAGATTTTCATGTCCAATTTGTCTGTGTGAGATCTCTTTACCAACAATAACTCCTGTACCTTTTGCAAACATGGCTATATTCATTTCAAGAATTTTCACATTTAAGGTTAATATCTACCCACTTTTTTCCTTTGGCAACTAATCATCCATCTTATTGTACTCTTCTACATATAACACATCAACATTGAACCTGACTTGTAATCCCTCATCAAACATTTGTGCAACAAAAACTAGATTCTTTGTTATATTTGGAACATGTAGCACATCAACAAGATGTTTTAACTTCCCATCCTCCATAGATAGTGTTATGTTTCTTGTATGCTCGATAGGGTGTGATGTGTCATCACCTGTTTCAACATATCCATGAACTAGCAATTTTTGCAAATTATTAAACCATTCCACATGTTGGTAATATGATTTTAAGCACTTGGATTAGCATACCAGACATTACCATTCGATTTTGAACCATCAACAGACATCATATTCATCATATGATGTTGAGCCATGAACAACGTCTCAAAATCAACTACACTTGTGGATGCATGGTTTTTTTGTTGCCTTCTATTATTTTGATTCTTCAACTTGCAATCATGTTCAAAGTATCCAGGTTTACCGGAATTCTAGCATCTTTTACTATCATTACCCGAATTATTTCTTTGGAAATTTCTATGACCTCTTTGGCTCCCCCTGCCTCGAAACTGTCCTCTACCTCTTGCATGATTTTGATGTTGACTTTGGTCTTTGTTGAACTATTAAGTTTGATGCCTATTAAGAAGCTCAGTCAATGCTTGAGAAATCTTGAACACTCGCCTCCTTCTCAATTAGGATCCCCCATGGATAGAGGGGTAGAGTTGGCACAATGGCAACAACCTGCATAAAACACCAAGTATCAAGAAGAACCTAGATCTGCATCTCTCAGTTAATAGGAGGTGGTGTTTGAAGTCATCGAGTATAATATGGGATTTCAAGTTATTGGGCATTTGGCTTCCCTCATAAAAAGCATTTCTTAGGTGGAAAATTCTCCATAAGAGAATTCACACTAATTTCAAAGCAAGAATTATTTGTGTTACCCCCCCTTCCCCTGTGGTGTAAATTTTGGATCCATGGTAGGGAAGCCTGGGACAACGTTTCTTTTGATGCCTTGATTGGCTCTAGCAAGACTTGGGAGGGATTTAGGCTCTTCAAAATCAAATCAACTAGAAACAAGCTTTAATTAATGAAATGGTAGGTTTTTCTCCTGCTTTATGGAATGCTATCAAGAGTGAAGCACTCTGGAAGATCTAGAAAGAAAGATGTGGTGGTAGTCCTCCAAAAAAATGGTTGATTAGAAAGTCTCTTGGCCTGTTAGGCAAGAGAATTTGTATGGCAAGAAGTCCCATCCTTTCCAAAAAAATAGGGTTTTTGTTTTTGAGAACAATAAGATCCACAAGAAGTGGGGCCCACATGATTGTCTCTAGATTGTCTCTATTGTATCACCTTAGGGACATTTTACCCCCTACTTTGTGGGATACGAGAGGCCCCATGGGTTCTTTGACCCTTATAGATGTCCTTTCAATTAATTCAAGGTAGGGAGATTAGGTCTCGGCCGAAGTTCCTCTTAAAAATAAGTATCTAAGGTCGAGAATGATTTTCAACAAGGAGGTGCCACCGTGGATGGTAATTGGATAAGTAGAGGAGGAAAACGCACCAAGTTTTGATCAATGGGAAGGGCATAAGAAGATTTACGGTACACATGCCCAACATATTATTCTTTAAAGGATTTTTTTAAAGAAGTAATCTTTGATTCTAAGTCCCTTAGCTCCATGATGGAAGCACGAATTAGGTAGATTATTGTAGTTAACTTGTATTTTAGGGATGTGATTGGTCCAAGGTCAATATAGCCGACATTAGGAGCCTCTTCACTTAAATCTAATCCCACATATGCATACAAGTGGTAACGTGTGTTGGATTGATTTGAGCCTTCGTATATTTGACCCCCCATGTCGCCATGTCAACTTTCTTTGCCATTGGGACACCCAACTAGGGTTAGAATATTGTTGTCGAGTTGGCTTAAGTAGAAAGGGAATCATGAGAGCTTGACCCAAAGAGAATATTTGCTAGGCTTTAAGTTATTAGAGGTGAACTTTGGGTACCATCTAAATAGGCACATCTCAATTCTTTGGATCATCTACGTTGCCAATTGGAAGTTTTGAAAAAACGAAGTGTCATCGTCAAGCACCAAAAGGTTATTTTTTAACAGAAAGTCACTTTTCGCTACTCAAATAGCCCAAGGGGACCTTTTTTTCTCAAGAAAGATTACCACACTTCATTAAGGGGATGTGCTCCAAAGCATTGGCGAATGAGAGCGTATCACTTGAGACTCTCTTAAACCTTCAAGATCTGCTCCCTAAGAAGGGAAACTATCGAGGGGGTTACTCCAAACAAAGACAATGAGGCTCTTATGTCGGATCCACCCTCGATTTCATACCAAGGCTGCTCACCACAAGGATGTGACATTTACTTGGAATCTACTCAACGAATCTAGGCCTTGACTATCGGAGAGGCAAAAGGTACCAAAATTAGGGGAGGAGACCACAAGGGAAACGAACCCAAAGAGAGTCTCACCAATATAAAAGGGCACCCAAAATTGAAAAATCCACTACTTAATAAAATGAAAGATCAGGAAACTTTTCGACGAAACTTTTCCAAGGCCTACGGCTCACAAGAGCCACCTTTTCAAATGAAAAGGCAATCAATGACACTCTTTCGAGAGAACAATTAGGAACAAGAAGCAACATGCACCAAAAGGAACCATAGAAGCCTTAGAGATATGGGAGTCTCGTGGCTATTATGTTCATTCATCTGTAGAATCGTTCGTGGCTACTATGTTCATTCATCTGTAGAATCGTTCTTTCAAAGTTAGAGCTCGGAGGAGTAGGTACATGTCAAACCTCCATTTAAAGAAAGGGAATCATAAAAACCCCTCGATAGTTTCGCTTCTTAGAGAAGAGATCTTGAATTTTGAGTTCATTATTCCCCAGTCTTGTGTGAATATCATCGAGGCGGCACACATTTTTTCTCAACGTTTCCGGGTGGACCATAATACCCAATTTTCAACACAGATCCATCAGACTGTGTGAAACGGACCTTAGAGAGTGAAGTTCGAAGAGGAGGTTGTGGACTTCCAAGAGAAGGCTGCTGACTTCACCGACCTCGTCGCAGCGGACCAACGTACGCGCTCAAGCTCGAGAGTCGAGCCTCCAGTTTGATATTCTCTAGAGGGCCGCTTGAAGTGTCTGTTTTATGCATTCAACACGACAGCCGACAGGTTCGAATTAGGCTGTCCATGCTCATTGCTGCCGTCGGCATGCGGAAGTTCGGCCTTAGCCTATTCTCATTGCTGCCGTCGACATGCGGGAGGCCTTGATACAGAGTGACTTGGATGACTCCCCAATAAAACACTATGCCGCAACGGAGCAGGACTAGCTCACTAAGACAGCGCTCTGCGCGAAATTGCGCGATGCGAATAGACCTGCGCTGCGCAGCTCGATATTGTCGAAAGGCTTGAATCCTGCAGCTGCTTATGTACTACAAGTCTACGCAGACAAGACGATGGAACTTCGAGGTAAATTTTACATGTGCCAACCGACAAGCTCGTGTTGCGATGAGCTTGCACGGAAAAGATGTAGTGATTCAAGAAGAATATCTCGGATAGCATGATTGCGCTCCAGACTCTCACTAAGCTCTAGGCAGTAAGTGGCGGCGCACAAGCGAGTACAGTAGCACTATATACTGCTTATGCATTACGCATGCGACTCGCGAGACGATAGGTTTTCATTAAACTGTACATATGCCAACCGACAAGCTCGTGTAGCGATGAGCTCGGACGACAACGATATACTGACACAAGAATTTCTGGGATATCATGATTCCCCTTGGAACCCTCACTCAGCTTGAGACACCGAGGGTGACTTCACACACGGGTGATGAAACAAGGGAAAAAAAAATATTTCTAAAGAATAGCCCATCAAAATATCTTTTTCTTTTTAGACAAAAGAATTTCGAATTGCAAGAAGCCCCCCGCCTTTTAGACATCATAGAGTGTTTTTCTTTGAGAACAACAAGATTAAAGTAAGTGGGCCTCATATGAGAGGGATGAAAGGGTTATCAACCTTCATTGTAATGTTCTCTAGCAAAGTATAGGCAACCACTGATTTGTGAGATTCGGGGGGTACCATGGATGCTAAGCACATTCACTTGTACAATTGTTCTCTCCATTAATTAGAGTTTGGGAGATTAAGCTAGTGTCGAACTTCCTTTTGATAAAAATAAAAATAAAATATATTCAAGTTCTATTCAAAAGTAAAAAAAAGCAGATTGTTCCACTGCTCATCTATTCACACAAAGGGTGGAACATTGATATTTCACTTTTGTGTCATCACGTAGTGTGAATATGTTAGGCGCCTGCTCCGATGAGCTCCCCTATTTTGGGCTAGATTCTACACGACTTTCGATGACTCTTGACAGGGACGTGCGCACGGAGATCCATGAATGAATTGCCGCCCAGCCACGCGATGGATACCAATTACTCTCTCTCTCTCTTGGCCCTCTGAATGCCCCACATGGCCTCACACATGAGTGCCACTTGGCACTCATGTGGTAAGTCCACCTATTTACAACCTTAGGGGTGGTTCACACCCCTCTTGAGGGGTATTCCATAACATTTCCTTCCCCTTAGTTCCATTTTTGTCCTCAAAAATGGTATTGGAAGGTTTAAAAGAAAGAGAGGAAAAATAGTATCACCGCTCCCACTATATCCCCATGTATAGAAATACATGGTCCTATCTCCGTGTGTTTCCCCATATCCTTCCCCTTAAGAAAACTCTTGGGAAGGTAAACTGAAACTGGGAAACCGTCTCTGTAGGGTGCTAACCCGCTCCCATGTGGCACTATCTTCTGAACTATCTTTCCACTTTACTAGACACTCTTTATACAAGTGACTCCTCGTCCGTTTCTCTCGAGTGCGTAGTATGCTCTCTGGCTCATGTGGAATAGATTGAACAGAAATAGGCTCTACTACCTCACTATTTGGAATGAGGTTGTCAGATTCACCCAGCCTTTTCTTAAGCCGGCTAACATGAAAAACTGGATGAATTTGACTATTCTCTGGAAGTTGGAGCTGGTAAGCCATCTTTCCTATTCTCTTAAGTATTTGGAACGGTCCACAATACCTAGGAGATAATTTTGGACAAGGTCCCGTCTTCATGGTTTCAGACCTAGATGGAACTCTAAGATAAACTTGCTCTCCTACCTCAAAGTTGATATCTCTTCTCTGAGGGTCAGCATAGGCTCTAGCCCTATCCTGAGCTTTCCTAATGCTGTCCTTAGCAAGTCTAAGCATATCATTCATTTCTTCCAAGAAGTCCTTTGCAGCTTGAACTTTTTCATTCTGCAAGCCAACTGCATAAGGAGCCCTTGGCTGAAACCCATACATAAACATAAATGGACTATGCCCAGTGGAAGAGTGCTTGGCACTATTATATGCAAACTCTACTATAGGTAAGTACTCCTCCCAATTAGTTTGCCTTTCATTCACATATGCTCGAAGCATATCCTCTAGGATTTGGTTAACCCTTTCTGTTTGCCCATCCGACTGTGGATGCTCGGCCGTACTCATGCTAAGCTTTGTATCCAACCTTTTGAAGACCGCTCTCCAAAAGTGGCTAGTAAACTTCCTATCTCGATCAGAAACTATGTCTAAAGGAAGACCATATAACCGGTATAGGTTCTCTACAAAGAGTCTAGCCAACTCAGGTGTCTTCACTGTAGTATGTGTTGGAATAAACCTAGCCATTTTGGTTAACCTATCCACAATTACCCAGACCGAGTCGTGCCCTCTCTGTGTCTTAGGTAAACCGACTATAAAGTCCATGGAGATACTCTCCCACTTCCCATTGGGAATATCCAATGGGTGGAGTAGCCCTCCAATCCTCAACCTCTCAGCTTTGTTGACCTGGCATTTATTGCACTTAAGCACATACTCTAGGACGTCCTTATGAAGTCCAGGCCAATAAAACTGCCTCTTAACAAGATCATAAGTCTTGTTAACTCCTGGGTGTCCCGCACTAGGTGTGTCATGACACTCATATAAAATATGCCGTCTCATCTCAGTATCTCTAGGGACACACACCTTACCTTTATATAACAGATATCCATCTTGGACACTGTAATTCTTCCACTTGAATCCTTCTTGAGTACCCGTCGATACTCCATCCTCATTGAAAACCCGTATATCACGATCCCCATTCTCTATGGCTTCCCAAATCTCGGAATATGCAGGATCAAGCCTACATTTCCCTCTGAGAGACTCAAGTAGCTCACTAGTGATCTGAGTAAAACTCAGTCCATTGAGCATAGGCATGCGGCTAAGTGAATCAGCCACTACATTAAACTTTCCCTTCCTATACCTAAGCTCATAATCAAACTCTTGAAGGGTCTCTGCCCATCGGGCCTTCCGACCATTAAGGTCTGTTTGATTAGAGAGCCACTTAATGCTCTCTTGATCAAACACTATCGTAACTTTGGCACCATATAAATAATGACGCCACTTCTTCAAAGCATGGACTATTGCATACAACTCCTTCTCATAGACGGAGTAATTCTTTTGAGCCGGTTCTAGTTTCTTGCTCTCAAAAGCTAATGGTCGACCATCCTGTACTAAAACCGCTCCTATAGCAAAATCACTCGCGTCAGTTTCAACCACAAATGGTTTATTGGGATCTGCTATATGTAAAAGTGGAGCTGTAGCAATTGCTACCTTCAACTTTTCCATACTTTGCTTCTATTCGTCTCCCCAATGAAAGGTTTTCCCTTTCCCTTTAAGCTGTTCCGTCATTGGGACATCAATTTTGGCATAGTTCTTAATGAATCTTCGATAGAAACCTGATAAACCTAGGAAGATCTGCAGCTCCTCCAGGTTCCGTGGATGTGGCCATTCCATAATAGCCCTTACTTTTTCAGGATCCATCTGGATTCCATCTTGGGAGACTATATGCCCAAGGTACTTAACCTCTGTCTTGAAAAATTCACACTTTGACTCTTTAGCAAAGAGCGAATTTTTCCTTAGCACTTGAAATACTTTTCTCAAGTGTTCCAAGTGTTCTTGTTCTGATGCACTATAGATCAGAATGTCATCTAAAAAATCTACTACAAAGTGTCCTAGATAAGGCCGTAAAACACTATTCATGAGTTTCATGAAAGTGGCAGGAGCATTGGTGAGACCAAAAGGCATCACCAAAAACTCATAGTGCCCATATCTAGTCCTAAATGCAGTTTTAGGGACATCCTCTGCCCTAATCCTGATCTGATGATATCCTGATCTAAGGTCAAGCTTGGTAAAATACCGAGCTTGATGTAACTGATCAAATAGATCTTCCAACCTAGGCATTGGAAATCTATTTTTGATAGTTATCTTATTAAGTGCTCTATAATCTATACATAGTCTCATAGAGCCATCTTTCTTTTTAACTAGGAGCATTGGCGATGCCCATGGTGAGTTACTAGGTTTGATGAAGCCTTTATCTAAATAGTCCTGCAATTGCTTCTCAACCTCCTCATGCTGAGAAACACTAAGCCTATAAGGTGGTCTACAAATAGGGTTAGTGTTAGTAACAACTTCTATGGCATGGTCAATGTCCCCTCTCTCAGGTGGTAGCCCTCTAGGTAAGTCAGTGGGAAAAACATCTCTGTACTCAAACATAAGATCCTTAAAACTTTTAACTACACACTCTTGCAAAAAAGAATAGTAGAAAGTCCTGTTCATATTTACATTCAAAGCATGAAAATATACATCAGATGAGCTGTCTATACAATGCTCCATATCATGACTATACAATAAAAACATATCCTGTACATGCTGTGAACAACAGAGACTATACAACTCTAATGATGAGATGAGAGGTGCACTAGGTACATCTCTCTCTCCCTGAATATAAACTGTACTTCCATTCTTTTCAAACTCAAGTGTGTTATTTTGATAGCTGCGTTTAAGTGTATCTCCCAACCCCCATAGCCACTCTCTTCCTAAGACTAGATCTGTCCTCTCCATGTTCATAATTTGGAAGTCCATATGATCTGTATAATCCTGCATCTTGACTTCCAAATTGGATACCATAGTATCCCATATTCTTTTATCTTGCCCTTGCATCATAGATACAATGTATTTATGTGCACTAGGCTGTTGGGGAATCTTCAATTTCTTGACCAAAGCATAGTTAATGAAATTATGAGTGGCAGAGTCATCTATCATGACTCGCACCCTGGTCCCGTATACACTACCATGTAGCTTGACCAAGTCATGTGGTCCAAACTGCGGTGACCACAATGACTGAGTCAAACAACACGTGTGCTCTATATCCTCGTGCATCACCTTCACTCCCTTGCAGCTAGAGCTGCCATGAATGGGAAGGGTCTGCACTAGGTGGACCACCTTTTTGCCCCTTTCAGGAGCCGTACTAGACTCTGGTCCTTTCTTCTTTTCTTCCCCCTTCTTGAGTGGACAGTTCCACTGTGAGTGGCTAGGGGATAGGCACCTAAAACACAGGTTCTCTCTTTTGGCCTTCTCAAACTGATCTGTGGATAGCTTAGGCCCTTGTGATCTTTGTTTTTTAATAAAAACCTTGTTTTTCCCAAAAGGCAACTTTTTCTTAAATTTAGTGGTGCTAAGAGGTTTAAGGGGCTGATCCGTCTCCATAGGAGTATACTGAGGACGGTTATGGTCCTCATATATCTGTGCATATTTGATCGCCTCCTCAAACGTCTTAGGCGCATTCCTCCTGACTTCCCTCTTTATGGCTTTATCCAAGCCCCTAACAAACCCTCTGGTCTTCTGAAAATCATCTAGACCTTTAAGCTTCAAAGTGATCTCTCTATAGTGGGATAGATAGACTGAAAGAGGCCTGCCTCTTTGAGTAATCCTATCCCACTCATCCCAGTTCCTCTCCTCTTCATTTTCAGGAAGAAACTCTTTTAGGAAAAGAGTTTCAAACTGAGTCCAGTCACTAGGGATAGAGTTCGCCTCCTTAAGACTCATCCACCATTTATAAGCACGCGGGCCGAGGGAGAGACTCGCCTCTAGCACACGATACTCAGGTGGGGTGCCCTTCAATTGATGCAAATCTTGCCACTTTTGTAAAAAAGTGTAGATTGCATCCTTATTCCTATCTCGGTCATCCCCCGTGAAGGTTGGTGGCTTTAAGTCTTTCAGGAGGGGAGCTTCCCTAGAGCTCTCTCCTTTATACTTACTAGGAAGAGAAGTCTCTTTCCTAGTAATCTCTAGAGGAATGGTAGGAGTCTCTCTTTCCTTCCTAGCTAGGAAAGAGGTGACACTAGTCTCAAGAGAGATCATTTGAGACTTAAGTTGTTGTATAAGAGATGTAATGCTACCCAAATCTTTTTCTAACTTAAGGGTTTGCTCTTTCAAGTCAATGAATTGGTCACGAGTGACAAATTCATCTATAAGCTCTTCATAAGTATACTCTTGCTGTGAAGGCTCTTTTTCTTCTAAATTCTCTTCTATTTCTTGTCCTAACTCTACTTCTTCCATCCTAGCATCCTGATCCTCTAGTTGCTCTCTAGGTGGAGAAGTGGTCTCAACTACTTGTTTACCTTTAGTTTCCATGTTTAAGTACCCTTCCCCCGTTTGCTAACTAGAGAGTATGAAAATGAATGGAAGTAGAGTTTAACTATGCAAGGAGAAGAGAGATATAACACAAGAGCACTTCCCTGATACAAAGTAGAGTTGCGGAAGCTAAATCCAGGTGGTCCTTGATGCTTCAAACCGCTGATTTTAAGTCCTCGCCAGTCCCAAAAAAAAATTGGAAATGTCCGCTTGGTCCGGGGAGGTTCTAGACACCATAAACCATCCAAAATAACATCAAAAGTGCGTAGGAAAAGCCTCAAACGGGCAAACTGAATGCAACTGAACAATTTCAGAAATTTTCCAATCCTCGCCAGTCCACAAATTGTTGCCCAGCACCTGCACTTCAAAAATTTGAGACAATCCCAAGTGAAAAAATTGGATTTGGAGTCCGGATGAAGAAAAACTAGGCCCGGGAGTGGTCGCCTAGTTCCTGCTGAAGCGCTGCAGAGAGATTTTGGTAGGGCAAATCTCTTCCAAATCCAACACCGATGGTCTCTGAGCGAAGCTTGAAAGCGTAGCTTCGAAACGTGACCAAGATTTTTGAAATCCGATATGGTATGAAGAAGATATGGTCCGGAGAAGTGAGGTATGTCACCGGTGGGAAGTGAAAAGCTTTATCTTCATGAATAGATGGGTTTGGAAAGCTCAAAACTAAGGAATGAAAGCTTCTTTTACCAAACCAACACCCCCATCCCAAAACCACAGCCCATCATACATGTGTACATCCTCATTTGATCAACATCTTGATCCACAATATCAATTTTGTTCTTCTAATTCCCCACAAAAAAACTCGAATTTCACTTATCTTCAAGTGGAATTGGAATGGCTTCGAAAATTTCTGAACTGTCAACGAAGGGGTCTTTTATCCCACATGTGCGCGCAACAGTCGGAGGAGGTCCCTATAAAGCCAAGAGCATAAGATGCTCTATTCCACCTTGGAGTGGGGAGGGAGGAGCAAAGCTCCCCCTCGTGGGCTGGCGGACGCCTTCGGGCCTGTGGGCCGTCTCTGATCGCGGGCGGCGATTGCCTCGTTTGATGTGCCTCGTCTCTGCGCCTGTGGGCCGTCTCTGATCGCTGTCCTGCTCCGATACCAGTGTTAGGCGCCTGCTCCGATGAGCTCCCCTATTTTGGGCTAGATTCTACACGACTTTCGATGACTCTTGACAGGGACGTGCGCACGGAGATCCATGAATGAATTGCCGCCCAGCCACGCGATGGATACCAATTACTCTCTCTCTCTCTTGGCCCTCTGAATGCCCCACATGGCCTCACACATGAGTGCCACTTGGCACTCATGTGGTAAGTCCACCTATTTACAACCTTAGGGGTGGTTCACACCCCTCTTGAGGGGTATTCCATAACAGAATACAAGGGATTGGTTGAACTAATGAATGAAGTTATTATTTTTAAAAATATATCAGCCAAAGCACATAAAATAGAACACAATAATCTATTCTTTGTCATAATTTGGGCATAAAGGAATGAAAATAAAGCATAGGTTTATCATTTCGTGAGATAAGAAATTGCTTTGTACATAACATAAAGAAGAAGTTTTTATTGTGAAGGATCAAATGAAAAAAGTGATGTAATTTCGAATGGAACATGAAAGAGATCTAGTTTCTACAAGGGCATCATTTCCAAAGATGTGTTGCACATTCATCTTAGCATTCTCTTTGTACATTACTTAAGCAAGGCTATCTCTTTGTTTTGATCCAATCCCAAGCTCTTTGTCAAGTGCTTCAAGCACGGTCCATGATTTGCTCCACTTGGATTTCACGTGTTACTCTGAGCTCCATGATAGAGTTTTCAATCGCTCTTTGTTCTTCATCCACATTTTGACAAAGGCTTGTTAATTTTGCTTCAGCCTCTTGTAATCATTCCACATCAAATGATTCACCATGAAAAATACACAGGTTATGAAGCACAAGACAAGATGCAACAACATTAGGTACATAATTTGAATCCATATTGCATCTTTTGAACAAGATACAATTTCTTTCCTTCAATATACAGAAAGCTCTCTTGACTAGCATTCTTGTGCTCAATTGGATAAAACTCTAGTAATGATTAACATGTGATAAGCCTTCTTTGCATCCCTTGAATGGCACTACTATGTATGGGCGAGTAGGATATGCACAATCACCTACTAAAAAATACTTCCCTAACTCACCCCTCGCACATTTTTTCCTTGTTTCACTCCTTATGAAGTTTATTGACTCATGCACTAACCTTGCCCATCCGACATCGCTATTCCATATCAAGCAATTTACACCTAAAGTCAATTGTAACAAAATAGAATGGGACCTTTTTCTATTAAAGTAATCCACATGGTTTTCTCTTGGTGCAATGATAGGAATATGGGAACCATCTATTGCACCGACCACAAAAGGAATCCCTCTTATCGCCTCAAATTCCTAAGCTAAACTTTCAAGATGAGAACTTGAAGGCCATCTGATGTACATGTCCCTAAGCCTCGACTTCACTATTGCTTTGCAAAAACTATGGAAAATTTGATAAGTTGTACTAGTTGCACATCAAAACATATCAGCTATTCCTAACAATCTGACACCAGTTGCAAGTCTTGTGAGTACAATCTAATTTTTGCTTAAGAAATGGTGCAAGTTCTCCACAAAGATATTGAAAAGTTTATTTAGAAACTCTAACATCCCTCTTGAACGTATTATCATTATAGGTACTCAAGGGATGTGGGTAGGCCCATGTCTGCCTATGCCTATGACCATTTGTATGATATGTAATTTCTCTAATGCTTACAACTCATGCCATGCTTTGTATAAAGTGGAACCATGTTTGCACTATGTCTTAATCCATAAATGTGTCTGATATAGCCAACAATTCATATATTAACATTGTAAGACAATAGTTATGCAATATAACACAGGAGCAATAATAGAGAAGATACCAGATATAAGAGAATCTCAACAATTTTCTACTAAGAGCAAGTACAAAGATGATCGCATTGTCCAGTCGTGCACTTTCAAGGTAGAGATCAAATGGTAATCTAGACAACTCTAGATAGGGAGATACAAGGTAGAGGTATGCTGGGTCGATTTGATGTCTTAGATAGTGCAGAATTCATGTATATATAGGATGATGGGTGGCCTTCCATGGATGACTATGCATGGGCGGTAGAGCATGGGCTGCCACCGTCCACATAGTTACCATACACAGCTTTGAATCGAGCTAACAAATATAAATGATTTTTGACACCCGATAGGGAATATTCCCTTTATCGTCACGCCAAGGGTGGTGCCCCTAGACCCCTACTAGTCGAGGTTGCTTACTACTACCCCGAACCCCAAAATTGGCGATCATGGTAACTCCCTTTCCTTACAATACTTTACATGGTCCAATATAACCTTCATCCAACATGCAAGTTGGGATTCCCATCAATTCAGTAATGCACGCTTGGCTTCTCCTCACAATGGGGGCCTTAGATAATGTGCATACAATCATGAGGGGTAGACATTAATCATATACTAACACCCCCTCAATGTTAATCGAATGATAAAACAAGTAGGTCTCGGTCCTATGCCTATGTGTTGAGGATGTATATTGAGGAGCTCTCTTCCAAGTGCTTTAGTGAATATGTCAGCACAATTTGCCTCTGTTAGGCAATATTCTAGCTTCAATATTTTGTCTTCAATTAGCTCACGAACAGAATGGTATTGTACTTCTATATGCTTGGTGCAAGCATGAAATACTGGGTTCTTTGTAATGGCCATACAACTTTGGTTATCACACTTGAGTACAGTCCCCATATTTGATGGAAAGCCTAGATCTACAAGAATTCTCCTTAACCAGACTGCCTCACAAGAAGCAAAACAAGCTGGTTTCTACTCTGCTTCACTAGAGGAGAGTGCAAGAGTTGGTTGCTTCCTACTTACCCAAGAAAAAAGTCCTAAACCAAGTGAGAAACAATATCCAAAACTGATTTTCTAGAATCACAATCTCCAGCCCAATCTGAATCATAATATCCTTGAAGTGTATCACATGTGGTAAAAAGAATACCAAAATCCAAGCTTCCTATAATGTACCTTAGAATTTGCATTCTAGCATTCTAGTGACTCTCCTTAGGTTTGTTGGAAAATGTGCTTAACACTCCAACAAAATAACAAATGTATGGTCTAGTGTTGCACAGGAAAATAAGACTTCCAACAAGCTTCCTAAACTTCTTAGCATCTACATCAGGCATGTTATCATCCATAGATAGCTTATGATTTGTTGGAACATCAAGCTTACACTATGCTTGAGGTGGATTTGATCTACATCAAAGGCTATCGTGTCGAAAGAATATCCGTTGGAGAGTTCTTTTTCTTATGCTCATTTATTGTATTTTTTGAGAGATTTTTGATGGTTCAATTACTGTTGTAAAAGCCTTGAGCTTTACACATGTAAAGTTAGAAAGAAAGAGGCCAAATCCCACGAATTTGTGGTGGTTGAAGTTGCATTCAATCAAGCAATCAATCACCTAAAAGTAGATCAAACTAGATCTTCACTTTTCCTATATTGTAGGGTCTCCATAAGCTCAAAGGCTGGTCTTGTGCCGGTTGGCTAGACCAAACTTTGTCGCTTCGAAACACTTTTTCTACCTTGTACAAGCTTCTCCAAGCTCTTTTAGTGGTGTCAGAGCTAGATCAAGATGGGTGACGGCTTTCCCTCAATGATCGAGAAGCTTGATCGACACAACTAAGTGGCTTGGCAAATCAAAATGGAGGCCTATTTGCAAGGTAGAAATCTTTATGGAATTGTAGGAGGTGATGAAGCTATGCCTATTCCAAGATCCAAAGGAGGACCTACACAAGAGGAGACAGATAAGCTCACACTTTGGTGTGCAAGGGATGCTCAAGCAAGGTTGTACATACTAAACTCTATCTCTGACTTTCTATTACCACATATTAGAGGATGCAAGACATCTCAACAGATTTGGGATGCCCTCGAGACCTTCTTTTCTGCTAGTACCAAAGCAAGAAAGAATCATCTTTGGAATGAGTTCAACCAAATGAAGAAGACACCTAAACAAACCATCACAGAGTTTGTTACCAAGGTCAAGGAGGTTGTGGATCAGTTAGCATCCATTGGAGAGCTGATTGAAGAAGAGGTCATCATGAGGCAAATTCTCAATGGCATTCGAAGTGATAAGCAATGGCAATCCTTCACGACGGCTTATGATCTCATCATGGATGTGCAAACTCCAGATTTCAACATCTTTCTTGGACAACTCTTCAATCAAGAAGCCAACAATAGCATAAAGGAAGGTAACTCTTATCATGGTAATTCAACTAGTGCTCTATATGCAGATAAGAAGGATAAGAAGCAGAAAGGCAAGAAGAAGGAAGAAGATGAAGAAGAGACTTCCCAAGTCAACTTTGCAAGCAAGAGCAAGTGGAAAGGGAAGAAGAAAGGACTAAAGCAAGACAAATCCAAAGGTCAGAATGTTCAACCTTGTGCCATATGCAATAAGACCAACCACACCACTCATAATTGCTGGTTCAATGGGAAGACCTAGAAAGGAAGTGGAAGAGGTGGATATGGCAGCAATAGAGGAAGAGGTGGACACAACTTCCAATAACAATAGAGGCTGTAATAGAAGGGACTACAACAATTATTCAGAAGATCAACAACATGAAGACTCATTTCTTTTTATGAATCTAAGCCATAAAGAAGGTAAAGAAGATGATCATTTGTTCTACATAGATTCAGGATGTTGGAATCATGTTGCAGGCAACATTGCTCTTCTATTTGATTTGGAAAGTCCAAAGCATAGACATGAAGTGCAAACAGGGGATGAGACAAAGCACAATGTGGAGAAGATCGGTAATGTCAAAGCTTCCAATGGTAGGACAAACATTCTGAGTAAGATTCTCTATGTACACACTATCACTAAAAACCTAATAAGTGTGGGCCAAATAGTTGAAAAAGGCTTGCAAGTTAGGTTCACCCAACATGGAGCTTTTGTGGAAGATCCATGTCAAGGCTTCAAAAAGAAAGCCCGAGGTGAGAAGCATGGTAGGCTCTTTACTTTTGAAGTAGGAGAAACCAGGAACATAGCTCTATTCAACTTTGGGTCTCAAACCCTAAGTGAGCTTGAAGTGTGGCATAAGAGACTTGCTCATGTGAATGAAAGAACCTTGAAGGATATATGTAGGGATCAAAGTGTTCTAGGATTGCCGAACATATCAAAGCAACACATGATCAACAGGTGTGATGCATGTCAGATTGGGAAGGCACAAAGACAACCATTCAACCACAAAGGCTACATCCAAAACAACGTATTGGACTTAGTACATACAGATGTACGGGGACCAAGTCAAGAACCTTCATTGGTAGGATCAAGGTATTATGTCTCATTTATTGACGACCATAGTAGATGGACTAGTCTATACTTTATCAAGAGTAAGAATGAAGTGTTTGATTGCTTCAAGAAGTATCTTGCACATGTGGAGAATCATACAGATAGATCACTAAAGAAGCTCAGATCTGATCGAGGGGGAGAATACTTCTCCAAAGAGTTTGATGAGTTCTTGCAGGGCAAAGGTATCAAAAGGGAAGTGACTACTAGGTACTCTCCTCAACTAAATGGAATTGCAGAGAGGAGAAACAAGACACTGGTTGGATCAGCCCGAACAATGCTTGAAGAGAAGAAATTGCCACATTATCTATGGGCAGAAGCTATTTCAACTGATGTGTACCTTGTCAATAGACTACCATCCAAATCACTTCAAGGTATGACTCCTTATGAAGCATGGCATGGAAGAAAACCTAGTCTTGGACATTGCAAGGTTTTTGGTTGTTTAGCTTATGTTCATGTACCATCACAAATAAGAGGTAAGCTAGATGAAAGGGCAACAAAGGTAGTGTTTATTGGATATGATTCAATTTAGATGGGTTACAGGTTCTTCAATCCTTCAACCAAGCAATTCACTACAAGTAGAGATGTTGTGTTTGAAGAACACAAGTCTTGGTATGATGAAGACAAACAAAAGGTAACACTACCATATGATCTTGATTGTGACTCTCATCAATTAGGAAGCAAGCATGATACACAAGTCCACGATTCAAGAAGTAATACAGACGACGACCAAGATGAAAGGGAAAAGGATTACAAGCTATGGAAGTCAAGAGGCAAAGCAAAGATGCAAGAGGTTGGAGAATGCTCCAAACAAGTACCTAGAAGATCAGCAAGAGACAAGAGACAACAAAAGAGGTATGGATATGATTCCACATTTGTTACGAAGCATTCAATATACTTGGCAAAAGACTCTATTTCAGAGGAACCCTCAACCTATGAAGAGGCAAAGGGAAACCCTAATTGGGAAAAGGCCATGAAAGAAGAGATAGATGCATTGAAGGAAATGGACACTTGGGATTTGGTTCCAATATCACCGAATCAAAAGGTAATTGGTTGGAGATGGGTATATAAAGTTAAACGAAATTCAGATGGATCAGTTTGCAGGTACAATGCAAGATTAGTTGCCAAAGGATGCTCACAAAATCGTGGTATAGACTATGAGGAAACATTCTCACCAGTTGCAAAGATGACTACAATCAGGACATTGATAAGTGTAGCTGCTGCAAGGAGTTGGAGACTCCTCCAACTTGATGTGAAAAATGCATTCTTAAATGGTTGGATAAGTGAAGAGGTATACATGTCACAACCACCAGGTTTTGAAAACCCTAATCATCCATCTTATGTTTGCAGACTTAAGAAAGCATTGTATGGATTGAAACAAGCTCCTATGAAAAATAGGAAGTACCATTGGTGAATGTCTCATTCATTTCTATAGCATATTTTGCTTATTCCTTATACTTTTGTGCATTGTATACACTCAATCCTATGTTTATCACTTCCATCAAAGGATTTTTTCTAATTGTAATCATGCTGGTCACTATGGGCATTTGAAGTTCATTGTCTCTTCCATAGATAGTAAGTTTTTTGAGCTAGTCGACTCGCGACCTATCTGTTTTGTATCAACTCATTCTCCTTGATGCTCCAAAGAACATAGTATGTTTCTTTGCACTTATCACATGCTTATAAGGTCTATTTGAGTCTCCATAAGCTCAAGGGCTGGTCTTGTGCCGATTGGCTAGACCAAACTTCGTCGCTTCGAAACACTTTTTCTACCTTCTACAAGCTTCTCCAAGTTCTTTCATGACTTACCTCCATAGATGTGCTAGTTGGTTTGCAGTCCATCATTCCAAATGCCTTGAGAATTTCTTTGGAATATTTTTGTTGTGAGATGAAAATGCCATCCTTTCTTTGCCATACTTCAATTCCCCAAAAAAAAAGGAGTAGACCTAAGTCTTTCATTTCAGACTCAGTTCTTAAGCTGATCTGAGTTTGATTGATGAATTCCTAATGATCTTCTGTAATGATCAAATCATCTACATATACAATGACCACAACTAGCTTGCTATCCCTTTTCATTACACACAAATTAGCATCAAAAGTACTTCTTTCAAAACCCATATTTTTGAAAAAATTATCTATCCATTGGTACCAAACTCGTGGTGCTTACTTAAGTCCATACAAAGATTTCTTCAACCTGCAAACTTTATTTTCAGAATTGCGCACCTCAAAACCTGGTGGTTGAGATACATATACCTGCTCCTTGAGGTGACCATTGAAAAATGCAGATTTGATATCAGAAAAAATAGGCCATGCCTTTTGTGTGGCTATTGAAGTACCATCCGAATAGTTTTCATGCGTGCTGTTGGTGCGAAAGTTTCTTGAACATCATATTCTTCGACTTAATGTGCCATCTGGTTTATACTTAGCTTTCCAAATCCATTTAGTACCTATTACCTTCTTCTTTGGCATCATTTTTTAGTATACTATCATACTTAGATTGCATTGCTGCTCTCCAACCTAGATCATCAAGGGCTTCTTCAATGGTGGTAGGTTCTTTTATTGAGCCCATGACATCTGCCATTAAAGACATGTTAACAATGTGCTCTGAGGCTCTTCTTTGCTCCTCTATTCTCTTCGATCTTCATAATCCATCTGAGGATGATTCTGGTTTATCTAAGTGTGGATTGTGATCATCAAAGAGCTGTTGTGCCCACTTTGGTAGTGGCTTACGCTGTGCAGCTACAACTGGTTGGCTTTTTACTGAGGAAATTTCACCATCAAATGTTTCCTCATCCTCAACTTTAATCTATCTTTTGATAGGCACAAGGTGAGATATTTCTCTGTTTGATGAGATAGTAGGTTGTCACTCTAGCACAATGGAAAGTACCAACATGAGGAGCTTCACCTCGTAAATGTCAATCCGTGGAGATGTGAAGACCGGTATGAAGACCGTGAGCAAGTGATGGCACAAGTGCGTGAGTGAAAGCACACCAGCATGCACACACATACACACACACGCACAAGGTAAGAGCAAAGAGTGGAACAATGGAAGATCTTTGATTACAAGAGAAATCTCTTACAAGAGCTGAAATCTACAACAAGCTAACCTCAAAAATGAGCTCTACAACCCTTTTTATAGGTTTTTGAGTGGTTTTGGCCCTTTCCAGACCTAGTGTCCGGCCTAGTTAAAAAATAGGTTCTAGGGCTTATTTGGGGGCTCAAACGGAGTCTACAAATTATGAAAATTGATAGGATGATACTTTTAATACTCAAGCTCGAGAACTCCTCGGGTTGAACAAAATGGAGTTGCAAAAATGGAAAATGGTAATTACAATGGTTCTTAGTGATGAAAATCACTATTTTTATAGGGATTTCTTCTAAAATTTTGACATGTGCTTCTTGGAGCTCCCTATATGCTCCCTCCTCTTGTGTGTCCACTTCTTTGATGCGCTTCCATGTTTTGTCCTTAACCTTGAGTGTCAACATAGGTTTACCTTTATCTTCTACTAAGTGTGGTCGTTCATCAAACATCACATTTGTTTGACAAAAATCTTGCTTGCCTCAAGATCCCACAACTTGTATGCTTTAGACTCTTCACTATATCCTAGGAAGACACACTTTTGCTTTTTGAATCCAACTTTGATCTTGTTGAATCAAGAATATGTGCATAACAGAAACAACCAAAATTTTTTAAATGCAAAATTGAAGTCTTTTTACCAGAATATGCTTCTTGAGGAGTCATCCCGTTCAGTGCTTTTGTGTAGCTTTGATTGAGGATGTAGATTGCCGTATTGACTACTTCTACCCAAAATGAATCAAGCATGTCTTGAGCCTTTGACATACAACGAGCCATTTCAACTATTGTCTTGTTCCTATGCTCAACAATGCCATTTTGTTGAGGTGTATGAGTTGTGGTAAGTTTCCTTTTCACACCATGCTCCTTACAGTAGTTATTGAATTCCATTGACAAGAATTCACCTCCTCTATCTATTCTAAATTTCTTCAATTTCTTTCTTGATTCATTTTCCACATACTTATGCCACGTTTTAAATTTTTCAAAAGCATCAGCCTTCTCATGAATGAAATAAACCCACATCTTTCTACTATAATCGTCGCCTAACAGCAAAAAGTAGAAAGATCCTCCTAAAGCAGGTGTAGACATTTTACCACAGAGATCAGCATGTACCAACTCTAGAGGAGCTTGAGATCGATTGCTGGTCTCTTGTGGAAATTCCTTTCTTTGTTGCTTGCCTATCATGCAAGCTTCACAAGGTTCCTGCAACTCTGAAAATGTAGGCAAATGAGCAACCATCCTTGTCCTCTCCATCTCCTTCAAAACTACAAATACGAGATGCCCAAATCATTGATGCCATAACTTGCTTACATCTTTATCTTCTGTAGCAATTAAGGCACTTAAATCATACAAGTTATCACATCTTATGCCTTTACCTACTACATTACCTAATGAATCCATGATTTCTGCACCACTCTTATTGAAGTGAACTTCGAGTCCACGATCTGTTATTGCAAAAACTAACAACAAATTTCTTTTAAGTGTAGGTACATAGAGATTATCGGATAACTTTTTCTCAACACTAGGAGAAGTGATAAAAGAGATGGTTCCAATTCCTCCTATTGGAAACATGGAGTCATTTCCCACCACTACATTGATGGATTCCTGCAGAGGCACTAGGGAACTATACCAATCCTTGTTACTGGTCATATGGCGAGAAGCTCCACTATCTAAAATCCATTGTTCATCAACATGAGCTTGAGCAGATGAGCATACCTCTTTAATAGCTACCCATAGTTCTAACTCTGTGTTGTTTGCAGACTCTTTCTTCTTCCAAGATGATTTTACAGTCCGATTTTGTTCATCAGCTTGCTTCTTTTTACAATCCTTGATGGCATGGCCTTTCTTTTCACAATAGATGCAACTTCTTCTAAACGTTTTCTTCTTTGGCTTCTTCTTTGATCCATCAGAAGAGCCTTTTCCTTTTGCATTGGCTGAGAATGTAGCATCACTTTTACTTTGCCGATTCTTCAACCTCATCTCCTCTTCTGTTGAAGATGCTTTATCCGTTTGATAAAGTCTTCAGACTTTTTCAGAATCAGAATGCTTTTCATTTGCCAAATGATTTTCTAAATTTTGTATTCTACTGTGGTTCTTGGTCTCATATTGTCGAGCCAATATGCCCCAAGCCTCATGTGCTTTAGTAGTATGTTGAACTAAAGTAAGCACATAATCACTTACACTAGTGACAATTGCACATAATGCATCAGCATTCTTCCTCTTCCAAGCTCCTAGAAGATCTAGATCTGGGTGAATTATCAATCTTGAATTTGCTGGATCTTCAACTGGTATAGGCTATGGATCCAATCCCATCGGTCCCATGACAGTGTCAAGTAATTCATAGGAGTTCAAAAGTGTAGAAATTTTGAACTTCTAGAGTGTGTAGTTGGTTCCATCTAGCTTCCCTTCCACGAATGCACGTGAACAAATTCGAATAGGTGCAGCATTAACATTAGCTGGAGCGTGTTTTAGGATGAAGCCATCATGTAGTAACTCTAATGATCTACTGATATTCTAGTCTACTAGTAGGTTGAAATAATGATACTTCTCAAGCTATTCAAACCTTATGGCTCTGATACCATGTAAGACAGTAGTTATGCAATATAACAGAGGAGCAGTAAGAGAGAAGATAACATATATAGGAGAATCTCGACAATTTTCTACTAACAACTTGCAAGTACAAAGATGATGGCATTGTCCACCCGTTTGCTCTCAAGGTAGAGCTTAAATGGTGATCTAGACAACTCTAGATAGGGAGATACAAGGTAGAGGTATGATGGGTCGATTCGATGTCTTTGGTAGTGCAGAACTCATGTATATATAGGATAATGGATGCCCTTCCGTGGATGGCTATACATGGGCAATACAACATGGGCGGCCACCATGCACATACTTACCATACACGGCTTTGAACCGACCTAACAAATATAAATTATTTTTTACTCTGATAGGGAATATTCCATGGAATATTCCCTTTATAGTCACATCGCGGGCGCTTCCCTCGGACCCCCACTAGTTGGGGCTGCTCACTGTTGCCCTTGACCCCACAATTGGGAAGCATGGCAACTCCCTTTCCTTACAATACCTTACATGGTCCAATATGACCTTCATCCAACATGCAATGTGGGATTCCCATCAATTGGGTAATGCATGCTTGGCTTCTCCTCATAATGGGGGCGTTACAAAATGTGCATACAATCATGAGAGGTAGACATTGATCATATACTAACAAACATCGTACACACCCATGCAGAAAATAAAGACATTTCCTTAGATACCATACACACAATTCAAAACATAACTGAAATGAAAAATATATAAATAATACATACATACATACATACATATATATATATATATATATATATATATATATATATATATATATATATATATATATATATATATATATATATATATATAATCCAATGTCATAATCCACTAGAATCCTAATCATCATCATCATGATCATCATGATCATCAGCAATATCATGATCATCCTGATCTTCCTCATCCTCATTGTCATGATCACCCTGTGACGATCGAGATCGTCCCTCTTGTGTCTGTCTCTCCACCTCATCCATATTTGTCTCTCCATAATACTCTTGTATTACATATAACAAACATAAATAAATAAAATAATTAAACCATTCATAAAAATAAAATAATTATATAAAATTTAAAAATACTCACAAAGGCATCAGGATGATCTTGCATATACTCGCCCAAACGCCGATATCCAAAATGTGTAACATACTCGATCTCATGTTTCATAGGATATCAGCCATAATCCTTCTGCTGCAATGAAACAAATAAAAAACATTAGTTGCTTGCATTTTAACTAAAATAAAAAATATACTCACAATAACATATATACTTACAAACGTAGCTACAAAACCATTATGGCCCATTTGACCTAGGTGCGATGTGTGGCCCGATTCCACTCTCTTCTTTGCAGCAGCCTGTTTATTCAAGAAAAAAAAAATACATAAATTAAATATAAAAAATTACTAAAATATATAAAAATTATAAATATAAACTATTAACTTGTGTACCTTCTGCTGAGGAAATGACTCCTGAAGACGTAGCTGTCTACGAAAAAACTGCCACGTCTTAGGTGGTATGTTAGCTCGCCTATTATTTTTCTCCACCATACAATATCTCCTCTTAATTTAATCTCAAACAAAAAAAAATCAGAATACATACACATATATACACACACATACACATACGCATACCCACATACACATATACATGCAAACATATACGCATACATATATGTATACATATACACATATACATACATATAACATAAACACACATATACATATCCACATATATAGGTACACACACATGCATGCATATACACTCATTCATACAAAATACATGCATTTATCCCACAATAATGTGTAGTTGTGTATATGTGAATATGTGTGTATATGTAAATGTGTATATATGAATATGTCTGTATGTGTAAATATGAATATGTGAATTTTTTGTGTATGTAGATAATCAGATTATTAATATCAAATACCATTATTTGTAGATTCTGATCAATCAGATGGAACTCCACCACCGTCTCCTCATCGTGCAACGACTTTATACTGTAAGTATATCAAACATTTAAATTTAAATATATTTGATGGATACATAACTTATATTTTTTTTTGTTTCTTATTATGTGCAGATTCTGATCAATCAGAGGGTACTCCACCACCTCCTACCCATGCAACGACTTCACATGTGTCCTCCGATAGGAATTATGACGAATTTTACTATCAAGAGCATATTATATGTTGGTGTAACTCTTGTTATGGCACGTATCAAAGACCACGATTGGAATGTATTGAACATGAGGCAGAGTATGGTACTTTTGAGCGTGCACCATCACCTAGTCAACGTGATAATGCTTGGGTATGTATTTTCTATATATATTAATGTCATTATTTTATTTAAAAACCATATATAAAATCAAATTATTGTTGATATACAGGAATACTTGCTCGATGATGATGATGATGATGATGATTTTTCTCATAATGTTAATATACCTCGTACATGTCATGGACTTGCTGTTCATCAATTACAAGCAGAGGTTTCTAGAAATCCTCTACCTCCTGGTTTAGAGAATGAAATGGCTGGAGATTATCCATTGCCAGCTCGTGATCGTTCTTTAGTACAAACATATGATAGAAGAAGATATGGAGGATGGAATAGAGGACCCTTTTCCTTTAGATGGAGAGGTTTTCAACTTTTGGGGCAATCGCTATATGATTGCTCCATCCACTATTACTAATGCTGGTCGTGGTCTCTTTATTGTAGAGGATTTGTATGTGCCTCCGAATTCTGAAGTCACTCTTATGTTATTTTTTGGTCCTATATATGGATGGGGAGATTGGCATCGACTTTCACGTTATGTTCAAAGCATGAGTACTTATGGAATATGCTTGAACGCAGCATCCCTTACTAGTAGAAGAATTTTACATGCAGAAAATGAAAGATTATATATTGATGGAAGACCTTATACACATGGAAATATAGCAGGTTTAATAAATAGTAGTCGAGGGTTACATAATAGTTCAAGGACTAATTGCACATTTGAGGAGCATGAAAATAGTCATGAATCACCATACATGAGTAGAGATGTATCAAGATACATAGTTGTCAATGCTATTACTACATTACATGTTGGTGATGAACTATTAGTGAATTATGGATGGCGTAGACCTCCAAGAGCACCTTTTAGCTAGAGAGAATAAAAATTTCCTATCCATATTTAATAAGGTATATACTTAATTTTATATTTAAAGTTTACTTTTTATTCATTTATGGAATACTAATGAATTTTATTTATATGTGTAGATTCCAACGTATGATGTTGATGATATTCCTCCACAACATTCACAATTACCAGTAAGACCTCATTTATCAGAAGCTTCCATGAGGAGGCTACGCAAAACTAATCCTGTGCAATATGCAAAGTTGAAAGATCTATATTCAAAAGACGATAAAGTAAAAGATTTGTGTGACAATGATGAAGATGATGGCATGGCAGATTTTATTGAGGATTGGTATCGAAATGACAGTGAGAGCATTGATATTTCTAAAACTGAGAAATATCTTCGAGAGGAATGTCTAAAGCATGTATATGAATTAAGTCGTTTGACATGACTAAGTGTGAGCTTACTTATTCTCAACCTTCAAAATCGTTTTGGATGGAGTAATGTATCTGTTTTGACACTATTAAGGTATAATTTTCAATTTTCTATCTATTTATATATATATGCATATATATATATATATATATATATATATATATATATATATATATATATATATATATATATATATATATATATGTGCAGGTTTTTATTCTTACTTTAGATAAGGTAAGAACAAGAACTTGAATTGAATGGACACTTTTTGTCCGCGCATCTTTTAAAACTATCAATGCATCTTTCAAAATATTCGCAAAAAATTTGATTGTTTAGATGGCAGGATACGATTGTTTGTTTTGGAGGATATGAAGTATGTACCTTCATTGAATGATTTGTCGATTCACACATATGTTCAATTTGAAATTGTGAGAAGCGGATTTATAATTGCTATTCAAAGAATTTGGCACTGTTTATAGGCCATACAATGGTGACCTGGATGAATCGCATGCACAGAGGTTACTTAAGATAGAGCAATCTGATTATAATGGACGAGTGGCAGCAGGATTCCTAGGGTATGTAGTAAACCTCTTGCATGTCAATGATGAGCATCTGAACTTTAAGATACAAAGTGGAAATCATGGTGGCTTGAGAGGATCACTTTTATATAGCTTGTTCAAAGAACTTCAGTGTCATATACACTGAAGTTTTTTGAACAAGCTGTATAAAAGTGATCCTCTCAAGCCACCATGATTTCCACTTTGTATCCTAAAGTTCTGATGCTCATCATTGACATGCAAGAGGTTTACTGCATACCCCAGAAATCCTGCTGCTACTAGTCCCTTATAATCAGGTTGCTCTATCTTGAGTAACCTCTCTGCATGCGATTCATCCAGGTCACCATCGTATGGCCTATAAATAGTGCCAAATTCTTTGAATAGCAATTATAAACCCGCTTCTCACACTTTCAAACTGAACATATTATAGAATTGACAAATCATTCAATGAAGGTACATACTTCATATCCTCCAAAACAAACAATCGTATCCTGCTATCCAAAACAATCAAATTTTGCGCGAATATTTTGAAAGATGCACATAAGCATACATAGATATAAAATTATATGCATATATATATATATATGTATATTTATTTATTTACTTTTTTAAATATATCTTTTTTTGATAAACTTACAAGTTATTATCTGAAAAGTTTTTACCAAGTCAGAATATTCTTCCTACCTCACATGATGAAATGAAGAAAATAATCAACAATCTTGGTATAGATTATCAATGTATACATGCATGTCCTAACGATTGTATTTTATACAGAGGTGAATATGCAGACTCTTTGACATGTCCCAAATGTCAATCTCCTCGATATAAGGGCGAAGAAGGTAAAATCCCAAAAAAGGTATTGAGACATTTTCCATTGGCTCCACGGATTAGACATATGTTTCAAAGCCCCGAATTATCAAAGCTTTTGACTTGGGGACATGATCACAAAAGTACTGATGGAATAATCAGAATTCCTCATGATAGTGTTGCTTTTCAGCATATTGATTCTACACGGCCTGAATTTGCACAAAATCCACAGAATCTAAAGTTAGGAGTTGCATTAGATGGGGTTAATCCATTCTTCATGAAATCCAGTAAATGGTCAACATGGCCAGTGGTAGTCATAAACTACAATCTTCCGCCATATCTTAGCATTAAAAAGGAACATTTAATGCTTTCACTTTTAATCCCAGGCAAAAGACAAGTTAAAGATATGGATGTATATTTTGCTCCTCTCATTGACGGTCTTCAAGAGTTATGGAGAGGTATTAATGTCATTGATGTATCAAAAATCATCAATGAAAGACATATTACAGTTTGTGCTATTGTGGCTTGGACTATTCACGATTTTCCTGGATATGGTGTTTGTTCAGGTATTGATGTAATTTTTTTATTCAATATGCATGTAAATAAATATGATCTAATCTAATTATATTTTTATCATTTTCCATGATGCAGGAATATCTACTAAGGGTTATAAAGTTTGTCCATATTGTGGTGATTGGTTGAGATCAATCTATAGTAAGAATCTCAACAAAAATATTTATCTTTGACATCGACGATTATTGCCTGATGATCATCCATTAAGATCTAAAAGAGAAGCGATACATTTTAATGGAAAGCTTGAAATAGGTCAGTGTCCAAAACCTATGACGCCTATGGATTTGTATAAAAAAATGGACAGATGGACCTCTGATAGATCCATAAGCAGAAATCTTTAGTGATGATTCAAATAATGAGTATGTGAACAGAGGTAAAGGAAAATTGGCACTCGTAGAGAACATATCAATATGGTATTCTTTGGAGTATTGGAAAGAGTTAAAAGTTTTTCATCTTCTTGATCCTATGCATATATTCAAGAATATTGGTTATTCACTATGGCAGCATCTTCTTGGACTAAAAGATACCACAGCATCAAGGAATGATTTGAAAGATCAAAAATCCAAACCAAAGTTATGGCCAGTTTTTGATAGACATCGACAAGAAACGACTTATGCACCTGCTCCTTGGGTACTTACAACAAAAGAGATACAGACTATCAACAATAGAATTCAAATGATTAAGACTCCTACAGGATATGGAGCATCGTTTCAAAACATGTTTACTATGGATGATAAGAGCTTATCAGGGTTAAAGACCCATGACTGGCATAACTTTTTGAAACATATTTTACCTTTGGTTATCGATGGATGTACAACGAAAGGAGTACGAGATGTGATCTATCGTCTTGGATCACTTATAAGGTAATTATGATACTTTTATATTTAATATGTATGAATATCTGATATCGTTTATTTTTTAATTAACTTCTTTATAATTGTTTTTATGATATGTATAGGTGGATTACATCCAAAGAGATTGACAAAAACTCGATCCCACAAAAATAACGTGAATGCAAAGAGCTACTATGTTTGATGGAGAAAGAACTTCCTACTTCATTTTTTGATATTCAAGTTCATTTATTAGTCCATCTTGTAGATGAGATAGAGATTGCAGGTGTTGTCAACACTTGATGGATGTTTTGGGTTGAGCGATTTATGGGAATACTAAAAGGTTATGTGCAACAAAGAGCAAAACCAGAAGGATCCATGGCAAAGGGTTGGATGCTTGAAGAGTGCATGTATTACGTTAGTGAGTACCTTGACACGTGCATGGACCAACAAGTCTTCTTCAAAAATAACAGATGAGGTATTATCAGGTAAGGGGGTTCCATTCTTATTTACATTTCAAGAAAAAAATGATGTTTCTACTTTTTTAGCATATAATAGCGAATGCATGCAAACATTCGTTACAGAGTACGAGGAACTTCAAAATCTCTAAAGTAAAAGGCGAAAAAACAAAAGATTTAGACGTAATCTCGATAATAATGAGATTACAGATATACCTTCTTTCATGGATTGGCTATATAGTCGTTTGCAACGCGCCAACGCAAATAATGAAGAAACCTCAGATGCGCAAAGAGAGTTAATGATAGGTTGTGAATGAAAGGTAATTTTATTAAAATAATATTTTATTTTTTTTATATATGTATGTTAGTTTCTATTTACTAATTGAATTTATTTTGCAAGCTCGAATGTTCACTAATATGTGGGATTTTGGATAGCATATTAGAATCAAAGCCATTGATTCTTTACGTAAAAGAGAGGATTCTAGTATTGTTGCTTCTTTCAAGCAACTATCACGTGCTAGCTCAAAAGACACGAACCTTATAGATAGCGAACTTGGTTACGTAGGAACTATTGTTGGTATCTAGGAAATTTCATTTCGTACATTCAAACAGGTAGAAAAAAAGTTTATATTTTTTTTTATAGAGTTAGTTATTATTTTTAAGCACCTAATAATGGGTTTTTGTTGTTATATATTTTGATAGGTCATTTTGAAGGTTGACTGGTTTCGAGCGGAGTATAAAGGTAGTAATTCCACATTAAGAAAGGAATTATCGGCAATCCAAAACTTTTAACTTTGTTAAATTTTAAAAATTCACACCAAACTTTTGAAATTGCTCTATAACCTTTCCTACTCACTTCGACGCTATCAAAAGTCTTCTGAATTTGAGATGGTTCTAGTAACAGATTCATTTCTATCATGAGTTTTTGGAAAACAAAGCGTTTCAAACATGTATTTTCATTCAATTTCAATAGTCTTAAAACATCATTTGACTCATAATTTCATTACAAAAATGTACACGCTCAAAATTGCTCAACATATTGAAACCTATTACATTTTTCACATGATCTCTTACAATTTTCATTCTTTTCATTTTATGGCTAGATTTTTCAATCAAATCTAAAAAAGATTTTACTCATTTTGACCCCATTCTCAAACCTATAGGAGTTTCTTTCATTTTTTTAAAAGACTCTAATTGAGAAGATAAAGTGGATAATTTGTTTTATAGCTCCTTCATATGTAAATCCCTCTGATGTAGTGTGTTTTGTAGATAGTTTATGTATTGTACATAATTCTTTGAAATCTCCCAAAGTCTTGAACAATAGCCTTGTAAACCATCCTCACCATCTCCTACAAATCTAATCAGATCATGAAGATTATGAAAAGGGGGATACCTTCGAGTTTGTGGATCAATTGGATAAACAGATCCATCTGTCCATATGTCGATATGTTTCTTGCCTTCCTTTCACAATCCATCCACTTCAAGAGGATGAAGAGCCCTTCAGAATACTTTTCTTGTTGTTGCATACTCATGACTAACTCCAATGTTGATATGGAACTTATCATAATGATTTCAGCTGTTTGAAAGCTCAACGAGAATATTTGGGTTAAGGTTCTCCATGATCTGCTATGAAAAGTGGCCGGCAAGTGTCTAAAAGGACGTGAAAGAGACAAACACGCCTGCTATGAAAAGTAGAGTAAAAAAGCGCAAAACGTCATCAGCACACATTATATAGGTCCGTGAACAAGACGAAAATTCAAATTTTGATCAATGCCTGATGAGCACAAACTTCGAGGCGTAAGATATTACACAAACTTTTCATGATTATCACATGAGTTTCTCTCTCTTCAAAATTTGCATGAGATACGTTTTAAATGAACTTACACTGAATTTCTTAAAGGATTCGACAACTTTAATCGAGATTAAGCACAACTAGTTGAAATCCTTATAGGGCCCTTTTTCGGCCATTTTTTGCCCTAATGCATACATACATACATACATATACACACACATACATACACACATATACATATACACATATACACACACATACATACATATACACACACATACATACACACATATACATACATATATACACATACACATATGCACAAATACACATACACACATATATGTGCACACACACATATACATACACATACACATATAGATACTTGCATATATACATACATACACAAACACACACATATATATACATATGCATACACAATGCACATGCATATGCATGCATACATACATACATGCATAAACACACATAGACATGTATACATACACATATATATGTACACACACATATACATACACACACAATATACATACATATGCATACATGCACATACACACACATACACATACACATACACATATAGATACTTGCACATACACACGTATACATACACACACATATAGATATACACCCACATTACACACATAGAGATACACACATACACACACACATAGAGACACACACATACACATGCATATACACAAACATACACACATATACATATATAAAAACACGCATACACTGACTACACATGCGTATGCATACACACACATACACATGTATACATACATGTGTACACACACATACATACATATACACATGTATACATACACACACATACACAGTATACATACATATGCATACACACACATACACACACATACACATACACATATACATACACATATAGATACTTGCACATACACACATATACATACACACACATATACATACAAACACATTACACACACATAGAGATACACATATACACATACACACACATAGAGATGCACACATACACACACATGCGTACACACAAACGTACACACATATACACATAAAAACACACACATAGATACATACAACCACATATACATACACACATAGATACATACACCCACATATACATACACATATAGAGACACACGCATACACATACACACAAGACATACACATACACCCACACACATATATACATATGCATACACAATGCATATGCAAATGCATACATACATACATACATGCATACACCCACATACACCCACATACACATATACACACATGCATAGACCCACATACATACCTACATACACATACAAACACATTTGCATACACACACATATACATATACACACACATACAGATATACATACACACATGGATACATGCATATACATGCATGCATGCATACACATGCATACATGCATACACATATATATACATACACACATACACATACACATACATACACATACATACACATATGCACACATATACACAAACACACACACACACACACACATATATATCTATATATTTCTAATCAATTTTGTTTTATATTTACAGATATTATGGATCATAACAGAGAGAGAAAGACAAATCTTACTCTCATAAAAAACCTTATGAGAGGCAAAGTTCCATATGATTGCTTAGGGTTTGTCATGCATGAGTATGCAGACATACGTGATGAGGAACTAGACTTCACTATATAGATGCTTGCCCAACGACCAAAGGAAGGCTCCTCTACGGCTCCATGTACAGGAAGAGACTTATCTGCCCATAACTATGTTTCTTTTCATAAATTAATGTTCTTAATGATATTATAACACATATATTTATTCATTTTTATGTATTTATTTCCAAGGCACCTATACCACCTCTAGCTCATGAGAGCACACCAGAGGTGCCTATGAGGACATGCATAGGTAGCCTAGGGCTAGAGTGCGATATAGACCCTAAGGGGAGTATAGTGTACATAGGGCATGGGTTGGAGTTTAAAAGAAGAATGATAGCTTTATGTGGCTCCTACCTATGTTTTGTTCACTTGAAATGGAAGTAAGTATAAGTTTTACATATAAATTGAGATAAATATTTAATGTTTTACTCATATGATTTTTTTCTTTCTGCAATGAGTTTGATGAGAGAGACAAAAAGTATGTTCTTAGTTCATTCAAGACAAAATTTGGCACTAGGTGTTCCCACAATTGGTTCCTCAAAGGGATGGAAATACTATTGGGTGTGTGTAGAAGTGCGAGAGACACACGAGAAGCACACACAAGGAGCACAAATGCAGCAAGACACATGGAGAAGATGGATGGTTGGAATAGCTCTCTCTATTAATGATGAACTAAACTAAAGTAAGAGCTGAATAATATCCATAAATACAAAGTACCACCACATATGAGTGTATCAAGTATGTGGTTACATGGGGAAAAAACCTCTAGCTAGCACTAGAGTAAAAAGTGGCCATGTATAGGGAAAAGGTTCGCATCAAAGCTACTGGAGGATCACATAAGTTTAACAAACCCCCCTAGAGCGAATGATGTGAACACATACAGAGAGTGACAGATCAGCCCCCACAAGGTAGTAAGCCTAAAGCTTTGCAAAAAGCTTCAAACTTTTCCCATGGAAGAGCTTTGGTAAATATGTCTACCACATTATCTTCTGTAGGCACATATACCAAATCAATATCTCCTGCATGAAGGCACTCTCTCAAATAGTGATAATGCACCTCAATATGTTTGGCCCATGCATGAGACACTAGGTTTTGTGCAATAGCTAAAGCACTCTGACAATTAGTGAGAATATGCGTAGCAACATCAATCTCCCTGCAAAGATCCATCAATAGGCATCTAAGTCATGTACACTCCAGTATAGCTATGAAAACTACCTTGTACTCAACTTCAAAACTCGATGTCTCCACTGTAGGTTGCTTCTTGCTCAACCAAGATATGCATGAGCCTCCAAGGAAAAATTAATTACTACTAGTAGACATGCGAGTATCATAACAACCAACCCAATCACTATCTGTAAATGCATGCAAGCATTGGTGAATATCTCTTCCATAAAAGAGACCTAAGCTCAAAGCGCCTCAGAGATATCTAAATACATGTTTCACTACTTGCCAATGCTTAGTGTGAGGGCTATGCATGAATGGACTCAACTAGGAAACTGCATACTGTATATCCGGACTTGTGTTGCATGCATATATAAGACATCCCATAGCTTAATGATAAAGAGAAGTGTCAAATGCATCATTGGAATCCTCAAATGAGAATCTAAATCCTACCTCAACTGGTGTGGAAACTGGCTTGGAATCCTCAAAGTCAAAATGGTGAAGTAGTTTTTCAACATACTTTGCTTGATGCATTACAATTCCCCCCTCAACGGATATAAATTGGATGCCAAGATAGTAGCTCAAAAGACCAAGATAAGTGACATCAAAAGTATGCTGCAAATCAGCCATAAGAATTTCAAGTTTTGCATCACATGACCCAGTCAAGAGTATGTCATCGACACAAAGAACAACTCTATAAGATCAGCCCCACCTTGGCGTACATAGAGTGTGCTTTCAATTGAACTACATGTGAAGCCAAGAGCAACCAAGTGCTTATGTATTTATTCATATCATGCATGTGGAGCTTGCTTGAGACCATACAAGGCTTTATGCAAGCGACAAACCATATGCTCTTTCCCTTTCATAGCAAATCCAGGAGGTTGCTTCACATAGACCTCTTCTTGCAAATCACATTCAAAAAGGCTGTTTTTATGGCCAATTGATGCACTTTCCAACCTCGATGGGCAGCCAATGCAACCATAGTTGGGAACGCTACTGGATTTAATGAAGGGAATCAGGACCTTGTCTATGACATGAGCACCACGCCCTCCATTAACGTCGTCTATGCCTGGCATGCCCGTATAGAGTATCTACCTGCTTGCTTCAAACAGACGTTTGAAGAAATGTTTATCACGGGGTTCTAGGAATATCATTCAAAGATATTCATTCCCAGACCATCTCATCTATTACAATTATTTGACGTGGAACAAGCTCTCCATTCAGAAAAGCTACGTATACCACATCCAGAGGTTCCCGGGCCTGTAGATTGGGATGCTCTACTCACTGACTTGGCCACAAGGTTGAGAATTGCGGAACATCATTTAGCAAAAGACGTTGTGGAGTACTACATCCAACGACCCACCCAACAAGGGTCTGTCAGGGACGACAAACGTGAGAGAGGGGGGGGGTGTTAGCAGTAGTCAAGGAACTGAAGGACTAACAAGACAAGCAAGCCAACAAAGCGAGTCGGAGCGAAGAGAAGGTACAAGCAGACAGAGTAGTCAAAGAAGATCGGGCAAGTAGGCCATTATTTTTTCAGGAAGCTAAAGCATATCAAAGAGGTGGACACATAAGGAGAAGGAGCAAGTAGGAAGCTCGAAGATGTGTATGTCAAATTGTTAGAGGAAATCCCTACAAAAATAGTTTTCATCACTAAAAGCCATTGTAAATACCATTTCATATTTTTGTAGCTCCATTTTGTGCAAGCCAAGGAGTCCTTTAGCTTGAGGAGCATTAGAAGTAGCTACCTACCAGTTTTCATAATTTTTAGACTCCATTTGAGCCTTCAAATGGGGCCTAGAACCTAATTTTTAACTAGGCCAGACACTAGGTCTGGAAAAGATGAGGTTCTTTGATGTTCTTAAATGTCCTGAAGGTAATCAACATGAGCTCAAAAACTTTTAGGCACATCTGTGCCATGACATCTGGAACATTCTTGAACCGGACTGCCCAGTGTCGGATTGTTGAAATCATGTAGTTGACTGTGGGTTGGCCATTAGGAGGTGCTAGGTACACATAATTTAACCACTTTTCACATCCTTTAACCGTCAAAACTGTTTTTGTGTACTCCGGCCAAGACCTTCTTCGAAAGACATGGCAGTAGTAGGGATTATACTTGATATATAGAGGCATGTTATTCGACGTGCGTACCATCTCAGGGTAGTTTTCAAGTAGGCGGATTCTCCAAGTAGGTTGATGTATATTCCCTTGCTTGGCACTTGCAGGTATATCATCCAGTGCAAAATGTGTCGCCGATGTTGGCTCTTTTGTTGTACGTTGCTTGATTTCAACATTGTAATCTGCCATTAATACATAGAATGGAACATAGAGATCATCAGACGTGCCAATCCACCTATGATGGGAGAGGTTTCTAAAGTAATCCAAGTTTATGATGACTTCTTCCAATCGTGACATAGATGCTATCTGACCTGCAACTCTCTCATCATGGGTTGTAGCAACCTTTTCCAACCTTTGCATCCATTCAGGCGCTTCGATCTCAATCGTGTCCATCCCTTCTTCTGTTTGCTTACCTCCGAGTGTTGGCATGGGAACGTATGGGTCTTCAAAGATCTCCTCCACTTGAATTGGCACTAAGTCTTCAGGTTTTGGTTCCACCAGGGGAGAGGGTTGACGCTCGTATTGTAGAACTTTATTTCGTAGTTCTTCTAGTTCTGCTTTGAGTTTTGCGACTTCTTCAGATGTGTCGGCTTCAGTTGTGACTTTGCTTGGTGACTCCTGCTGGGTTTCCAGTTGCTTTAGTAAGTCATCTCTTTCTCTTTCTAATGCTGCGTGGGCTTCTAGGAGGTCGGCATGGGTTTCCAAGATGATTTGCATATTTTCAGATGGAATAGCCTTGAATTTCTCTAGGTCGATTTCCTGTGGTGAACCCTCCATTGCTGCTTCCAAGTTTTCTTCGTTCTGTCTCTGTAGTCGCTTATTTTCCTCGAGTGCTATAGACATGTGTTTCTGTAATAGGGCCAGGTTGCGTCGAAGCTTGAGGTTCTCTGTTATCTGGGAGTGTCGCAGCTAATCAAGTTGTTGTTTTTCTTCTGCATCTGACTAGGGTGGATTGGCCACTAACTGCTCATGTTGTTCCTGTAAAGTGACATACTGTTGTTGTAGTAGCTGCTTTTCCCTCTCTAAGTCAATGAGTCGTCCTTGTAATGTTTCATGGCTTCTGAACAGACTTGTATGCTGAGCATCTAGGTGCTGATAATGCTGTTGCAGCTGAGACATACACTGGTACATGTTATTAAATACATTATTAATGGGAGTGGATGCGGGAAAGGTGTTGAATGCAGAAGGGAAGGGAAAGGGAAATGGGAGCGTGTATGCTGTGCTCGAAAAGGGTGAAGTTGGTGGTGGGGGAATGGGAGATTGTGGACGTATGGGGGGAGGGAGAGGTGCGGAGGTGGGTGATATGTCCATGAGGTCAAAAGTGGATGTAGTCGTGGGGGTGATTGTGAACATGGGAATTGTGGGTGCGGTGATGGTGGTGAAAGTGTAAAGTGGTGTGTGTAGTTGTGAATATGAACCGCCAAGAAGTGTGATCGGGGGAATGGGGTTTTCCGTGGCTGCAATTAGAATTACAGTGTCAGTGGTAGTGTATACAAGTGAGGTGGTGATAGGGTGTGTGGGTTGTGTGGATTGACTGACAGTCTGTGCTTCGATATGGGTAGTGGACTCTGAGGTGGTGACTGTAGTGGTTACACTGGTACTGGGAGGTGAAGTTGGTGGAGTTGGAGGTAGGGGTGGTAAAGGGGGTGATGGGGGTGCACTGGATGTATGGGCTTCCTCAGTTTCCTGAATGATATGAGTTGTGCCCGTGGTTGTGGATGTGGTGCCCTGTGGTTCTGATACTAAGATATTCATTTGTTTTCCTGATCGAGGGGGGCGTCTGCCATATCGTCGCTCCGATCTTCTCGAGTGTGCAAGAGCTGTATGCACCATCTCAGGTACCTCCAACGCATCAGAAATCATATCAAGGGTTGCTCGGTATTGCTCGTCCACACCTTCCTCTTCAAGGATTTGGTTCATGAGGGCTTTTCCTGTTGCCAGGGACAATTTGTGCTGTTCTTGAACTTTGTTGATGGTATCATACAGCTTTTTCAATTCCTTCGTATAAGCCGGGGCACCCTCAAGTTCCTGTAGAACTTCTTGTTCATATTCTTGCTTTTCTTCTTCTGTTTGCCCACCTCGTTCCTCCTCTTCTTCTTCTTCTTCTTCATCCACTTCAACTACGTATGGTTGTCTAGGATGGGGTTGGTCTGTAGTAGTTTGTTGCCCACTAGCTTGCTCTGCCTCCACTTCCGCGTTAACAGCCTCGATTATTCTGGCTACCTCCTCATCAGTTAGGTCTTCTAATGTGAAGCCGTGAGGAAATTCTAGGTCGGTTGGTACAGGTGGAAACACCAGATTCGGTCCATCAGTGCTGTGTCTTGGTAATTTGATAGTGAAGGGTTGTACACGCCTTGGAAGTCGTGGAATTGTCTCTAGTGTCAGTGTCGCACCGCGGGCTTGTGCACAGGGCATCTGAACTGCGCCTCTCATTTTCTTTGATGGAGGCCCTGCGGTTGATAGTCTACGTTGAAATTCCTGTACCCTGGTCCAAATTAATGCCCTTTGAACTGGCACATCATAAGCCAAACATCTATACATAATCCTGGTGAGGGCACAACATCCATACAGTACCGACTTTTGCTTTTTATACCACCGTTGATGTGCCAAGTGGATTTGATCGATAATCCAATGCCGCATGTTGATTGTCAAATTGAAGGCATCTGCTAAATATAGACTGAACCATATTTTCTTGGGTGGCATTGTGAACCGCTCTTGAGCTGGGAACGCGAAATGTTGCATGACCATTCGTAAGTGAATGGTGATTGTGGGTGTCATTTCCACCATGTCTTTGAGCTTAGTGAGGTTCCTGTTCTTCATGTTATCTGGGACCATCGTCTCTTTTTCGGTGGGGATATGCATGCCTTTCATGTCAAGCGCTTCCCTCACCAAGTTGTTCGTCAATTTGAAACGCTTTAATTCATTACCTCTGGTAAGCGATGGTAGAACGAAGGTAATATATCCCTTTTTCTCTTAACTAGGGGTCAGAGTGCTAATTAAGTAGGAACACCGTAGAAATTCTGGCTTGGGTAACTTAGCCTTGAAATAGTCGTAGAGTCTAGCCTTCTTCCAGATGGGTTTCAGACCTTCATCATTTTGAAGCCTCTCAAATTCCCTGGTGAAAAAATGATATCTGCCCCATTGCCTATTGAAATCTATCTCGGCCTCCCACATGTAAGTGCCTTCACCCAGAGATCCGGCCACATCACTGAACCAATGTGAGTTTTTGCTGACCGGCATTGTGTGCCCCTGTGGAGGATTCTGAATCGGTATGGCGTGTAATGCCCTCAATGCCACTGGGCGTTCCTTCAACTCCTCTTCAATGGGAAGACTTTCAATGTCCACAATTTGGGGGCTGGTGCCTGCTTCGGAGCTAGTTCCTGCCTCGGCCATGGTGAAGAAACTGGTCACCGGTTCTGTGAGAATAGACAAATGAATGTTAACATTGCAAATGGACACCAAGCATTCATGCATCCCCATTACAACATTAACATGATTTTAGTGAGAGGTTAGTAGGTCAATAAGTGCTTGGGGATCGTGAGTGTAGTTAGTGAATGGATATCCCTAAGAGCTAAATGGAAAAATGCGGTGTATGAGTGATGTAGTGAGTAAGTGGATATGAATTTACAAATGAGGGTCGGGGGGTTTAGTACACGTTTTGGGCTTCCAAACCAATTGATTTGCTGTTGGTCTTGATTTTGTGGAGACTCTGGAGGGCTTTTTGGGAGTGTCTACTTGGAAATGAGGCTTTTTAAGGACCCATTTACAAGTGATTCTGCTTGTGCTCATGGACCAATGTGTGTCCCTGCGTGTTGTATAAGAAAGGGTATCAGATGTTTGAGTGAGTGAACCATGTGGTACAGGGTGTGGCCTCGGTGTAACTATTTGAGCCCACAAGCAAGCCTTAGGCACCCAAATTTGTCGTGATTGTGGGATGGCCTTCATCGACTTCTTGGGTACCTAGATAGACTTCCTTTTCGCAGAAGAATTTCTGAAAAACTTCTTATTAGTGTCATGTTGCTGATTATTAATAAGAAGTTTTGCCCGTGTGGTGGGCTTGATCGCAACGGGGTGTTCACCTTTCTGCACCCACACTTGTTTCAATGGCTGAGACATTCTGCTTCACATGTTCTTTTGTCCTCCAGCATAGGTATTATTCTGCTCCATCTGTATTTGATCTGCCTTTGGTTGCTGCATCCCTCTGGTCTCTAGAAAAGAAGGGAGTTCCGTTGTGCCCTTGACTTCTTGATTGAAATCATCATTCCTCTGCATCACACAGTTTTGGACAAGAATAACATGGTCATCTTCATGTGTACCCCTGGAAGGACCAGGAGTGTGTGCTTTGTCTAATTCCTTGAGTGCTTCATTTTCTAACTCAATTGTAACGCGATTCTGATTTACCCAGACCTGAAGGAGTCCACTTCTTAGGTTTAGGTTGACTGCATGATCATAGATCCAGTCTTGACCCAAGACAAGCGGCTCCGTGAGGTCCTCGTCTTGACACACTAGCACTTTAACTGTCATTACTTCGTCTTGAATGTAGAGGGGAAGTTCCACCTGGCCCATGCAAGGGGTTTCCACACCTCCCAATCCTATGAGATATGCTTCTATAGGATTGACAGTTAATTTCAACTTTTGACAGTAAGAAAATTTAACAGCACTTGTGGCTGCACCTGAGTCAATCAAGGCTCTTACAGTCCTTGCACCCTTTCCTTGTCCTATCTCTAAGGTTACAAAAGGTCGTCTATCAATTATTCTATAATAACGTATTCCTGAGACTTCACACATTGCCATAGGATAACATGGGTCCGCATAGTCATCTACCTTGGCCTGATCTCTATCCAGTCTTCGCAACCTCATCCTTCGAATGCGTTCCAAGGCTTCCGCCTGTGCCTCTTCTCAAACTCGTTTTTCTTCTTCCTTGCATTTTTTGGCAGTGTTGAGTCGATTTAGCATCTCCTCTGTCAGGAATTCTTGATATAACTTGACTCTACATCCGCTTATATAGCTAGGGAGAACATCACCTTCTAGTGTAGCGAGTTGAACTGCTCCACTGGTTGAGATCCTATTTATGATCATAGGTCCATAACCTCTCTTTTCGAGCTTTCTTGCATGTTGTTTTAGGTTATACACCAACACTAAGTCTCCGGCCTTCAAGCCTTTATCCTTAACATGGGCATCAAAGTATGCCTTCTGTCGTTTCTTAGCTGCATATATCCCCGCAGCTGCCCTCAGTCTTGTTTCTCCTAACCGTTCAAGGTCAAAGAGTCTAGAGGAGAGTTCATGACCCGTCCATTCATGCTCTTGTGCTACTTTTAATGTAGGTATCAAGAAGTCCAATGGTAGCACTGCATTTTGGCCAAATACCATCTGAAAGGGGGTGGCTTGGAGTACCGTTTTATAGGCAACTCGGTATGCCCAAACAACATGGTGTAGCTGTTTGTCCCAATCAGAGCGTTTGTTATTCACTAATTTGGTAAGCACGTTGCATAGAATCTTATTTGTGCTTTCGGCTAGCCCATTAGCTTGTGGGTGATAGGGGGCAGACTTCTTATGTACTACGAAGAACTCTTGGAGAAGATTTTCGATAACTTCATTCAAGAAGTGAGTCCCTCTATCACTGACTAGCTCTATAGGTAGCCCGTATCTTGTGAACACATTCTCAAATAAGAACTTAGCTGTCGTTTGAGCATCGTTCTTTGTGGTAGCTTTTACTTCTACCCACTTGGTTAGATAGTCTGTGGCCACGATGATATATTCCGCATGCGAACCCTTAGCTGGGGGATTAATAGGTCCTACGAAGTCTATTCCCCACTTAGAGAATGCACGTCCACCCATCATAGGTTTCAGTGGCATCTCATCCTTGCGTATAGGGTACTGAGTCCTCTGACAGACATCACACCGTTTCACATAGGTATGTGCATCCATGTGAAGGGTCGGCCACCAGAAGCCCGCAAATAGTATTGCCTTGATCACCCGATCTGGTCCAAAATGTCCTCCTGCTACACCCTGGTGAGTTGCTTCCAAGATCTTGAGATATTCGCTCTCATGGACACACAGTCTCAGGTAACCATCTTTACCACGCTTGTATAGATTATCACCAATGAGTGAGTAATCTAGGGCTTCTTGTTCTAGACTTCTTTGTTTGGCCAGTGTCATATCTTGAGGGAATGTTCTCGTCCTCAGGAAATCTACTAATGGTTCACTCCAATCTGGCACTATGGACACTTGATAAAGAGTGGCATGTTCCACAGGTGGTTTAGTGCAACAGATTGGGCATTCCTTGCACAGCTTGTGGACATTAGCCTCCATAGTCGGCCAATGCACTCCGAGTCTCCTTAGAGTCTGTAGGGTTCGTTGCTTTGAGTAGTGTTGCTCAACTGCACCTACATGTGCCAATTGCAACCATTTAGCGTACTCATCCTCTTCCACACAACAAGCTAGGATCCCTTGATCTGTGTGCTTGTACATACTGCCTGCCATGATCTAGTATTTTTGGGCTTTTATTATCTCCCTATCTTGAGTGTTTATGACTAGGTGATTGGGCCCGTATGTCAATACTGGCATTAATGGCTTAGCCCACTGAGGTACAACTTCCAAATTAAACAAGTAAGCATCAGGAAGGTCATCCGACACTCCTTGTGGGGCTTCTCCAGAAGTGAGCCTAGAGAGATGGTCTGCTCTCAAGTGAGTCCTCACTTTCCTTACCACAACTTCAAAATCATATTCCATTAGTAAGAGAAACCATCTTACTAATCCGCCTGTATTGCATGGTTTGTTTACCAAGTACAATAATGCCTGATGATCAGTAAAAAATTTAAACTTATTTGCAAGCAAATAGTGTCTAAAATTTTTAACTGCATATACCATGCCTAATCCTTCTCATTCGGTGGTGGTATAGTTCCGTTCAACTGCATTCAATTGTCTACTAGCATAGGCAATTGGAAGGTCCATATTACCTTCGCCCGTAGGTTGTGCGAGTACACACCCAATAGCATAATTGGATGCATCTACATGAACATGAAAAGGCTTATTCCAATCTGGTGTGGTCAAGATTGGTGCTGAACATAATCACCGTTTAAGCTCATTGAAGGAATTCTCACATTCATCAATCCACTCAAAGTTGGTCAAAAGTCCGTACAGAGGCTTGGCAATGATAGCGTACATGTGTATAAAGCGTTGGTAATAACCACAATGCCCCATGAAAGCTTGTACTTCCTTGACATTCTTTGGCTTAGGTAGCTCGGTGATGGCTCTTACTTTCTCTTCATCCGTGGATATGCCATTCTTTGACACTATGTGTCCTAGAATCTTGCCTTGCCTGACCATGAAAACACACTTTTCTAGGTTCAAGCAGACTTGATACTCTCGACATTTGTCAAAAATTTGCCTGAGTTCTGGTATATGTGTCTGGCTAATGTTGGAATGAGCACAGAGATCATCAACATAGACCTCTAAACTCTTCCTCAAGAACTCTTTAAACACGTGACACATCAATCTTTGGAAAGTTGCAGGAGCATTGGTAAGCCCAAATGGCATTACTCAAAAAGCAAATGTACCCCACTTTGAGGCAAAAGCCGTTTTATGCTGATCTTCTGGAGCTATGGCTACCTGATTGTAGCCCGAAAATCCATCAAGGAAGTTGTACAATTCCTTGCCCGCTACCCTTTCTAGTAGATGCTCAGTTATAGGAAGCGGATAGTTGTCTCGAATAGTGGCTGCATTAACCTTCTTCAAGTTAATGCACACGCGTAGCTTTCCATTCTTCTTGGGTACAACTACAATGGAGGATACCCAATCGGTGTGCTCAATTTCATAGATAAATCCAGCTTCTACCAGTCTATCTATCTCCTCTTTGATCTTGGCAGCATAATTATCATTGTATGTGTATGGCTTTTGCTTAGAAGGTTTAGCATCTGAGGTCATGGGGATTGTGTGTGAGCATATGTCCGGGTCTACACCTTTCAAATCCTTGTAACTCCAAGCGATAACATCTCTGTATTCTCTTAGCAAGGCTATTAATGCATGCTCTTCTTCCTCTGTTAGGTCATGGCCTATGTACGTGCATCTCTCCTCTCCTTCTTCTAGGGCTACCACTATTTTCTTGGTGGTTTCTTTGTTATCATAGGCCTCTCCTGATTGTGCCTCTCGTTTAGGCATTCTTATCATGACTCTCCTATCGTTTATCTCATACTTTTTAAAGTTTTCAGGGACCTCAAACAAAGATTCTTCTTCCTCCGGGGGAACTTCTTTCTTCTTCCGTTTCTTGCTATCATTATTAGAAGTCACTTGTGTGGTTAATCGTACACCGTTTGTTATCTCTTTGTGTCTCTGAGGTTGGAATTCTACTTCATAGAAGTATTCTTCATCTGATGCAAAAGGTGGGTCCATAATGATTGACTCTAGATCGGAGTCACTTGCATCCTCAAATGCATCAGGGCTAGGTTCGCACTCTTCTGAAACTGCATCTCCCATAATTGGCTCTATGGAGTAAACTGAAATGTCATAGCCATCCTCATCACAGTGGGGTGTCCATTGTTCTTCATTGATGGCTACATCCATTGTTGCTAAAATTTCTGCCCACCCGTGAGGTTCAAATTCTTCGTCCAGAAACACTACCAGTGCATAGTCTGGGTCTTGAATGGATCTATGGGTTTCTTTTGCACCTATCTCTCTGGCCTTTTCTCTCTTCTCTTCTTCCACTGCCACTTTACACATCCATAAGTGAGTGTCTTCATGCATCCATGAGGATCCTGATCCTATGGAGTGCACAGACTCTGTATCATCTTTGGCTCTATGAATAGGATTCCATTGGATAGGAGGGACATCTCTATGAGAGTAATCTTTGAGATTAACCTTGGTCGTGACACCTAGGTGTTGCAAATATAAGGAATTGGTTCCCCAATCTTGTACCACTTGCAACTGTCGCATAAATGGTCTTCCCAAAATCATCTCATAGGCATGGTTCTTGCTAAAATCACAGATAGCAAACATGTGCTCAAACTGTACACCACATGTAGTGAGAGTTATTCCTTCTAGTAAACCTAGGGGTCTCTCTATGTGACCATCAGCCATCTGCAGTTTCATTCTCGTTGGCCTGAGTGCTAGTTTGCCCTAACGCTTCCATAGGGAAGTGGTAGCAATTGCAACTCCTACACCAGAGTCCAGAATTTCCTTGGTTGTGTACCCCTGATGGGTAATGGGAAGATAGGTGTTTCCTTCTTCACCTTCGCTCATATCTCCTATCTTTTCTAGAGGAATTTCTGGCACTGTCCTATGAGAACCTGCCTGGGAATGAGGTTTTGCTATCTCTGGTACTTGTTTGGCTACATGTTTCCATAGTTCTGGCCTTACTTTGAGTAGCTCTTCTAAAGTGAGGTTACACTGCACTTTAGTGTTTTTCACTACCTCTGTGTTCCTAGGTATGACCGAGTCTTCGTTTCTTACCATGACTGTGGGTGCTCTCATACAAGTGGACTTAGCTTCCCATGGGCCTGTGAAGTGGGGTAATTCATGTAAAGAATTAGACTCAAAGTCTAATCTCTCTTGAGACTGAGTGCTCTCCTGCTCTTCATAAATGGATGGGATGTCTTGTGGGAATTGGTCATGTGCATCATCCACAAGTTCAATGGGAGGAGGGACTTCACTTTCTTTAGCCCATTTGTCTTCTTGAATCTCTCATAGGAATTCTGGTGTGAACCGATTCATAGAAGAAGATGTGTCTGGCTCCGTAGAGTTAGGCACATAGGCTTCCTGGGCAGGAAGGCTTGCCCTCATACTTGCCTTGCCCTTACTTGGAGGGGTGGGTTCCTTTTCTGATTGTGCAATTAACCTCTCCAATCTTTCTAGCAGTCCATCAAAGTGCAACTGCATCTTAGCTAAACTAGAGATGTTGAAGAGGCGACTGGCTTCAAACATGGTTTGAGCCAATTCCACCATCTTAGCACAAATTTTGGTTCGTTCAAGCTCTAGTTCTGCTCTAGCGTAACAGTTTTCATGATCGGTTACATTTGGCCCTTCTTGGATTCTGGCCTGATATGCCTTAAGTATCATATTTAGGTCCTCCGAAGTGGGATCGGCTAGGACTGATCCTACTCTAGGGGGTGGTGTAGCATGAGGCGGGTTGGAAGGTGGTGGGTCGGAAGGAGATGGGAATGGTGGTGATGGAGTAGTGTGAGAGGGAGTTTGAGATGTAAGTTCAACTATCCTGGCTTTTGTTTCTCTTAGGCTTTCCTCGAGTTCACTCATTTTCTTAGCCCATTGCCTCTTCATTCTTTCTCTACTATCTCTCCAGGCTCTAGTTCTCTTCTTGGTTATGCTCTTAGTTTCACTAGCCTATGAGCTCTTTTCCTGGCCTACCCCTTGGTTTTGCTGCAATGCGTGAGCTCTAGTGACTACCTGTACTGGTGTAGTGGACGTCACACTTCTTGTAGAGTCTACTACTAACCCGATAACATTGATAGGAGTAATTTTTGGCATATTATTGGGGTTTTTTGGGCAATCTCGTAAGAGATGCTCCTTTCCACAATCTTGGCAAAAGCCTTGAATTGTCACTGACTGGGGTTGTGTAGGTGGAGGTAAGGGGCAGTCACGAATGAGGTGATCTCCCTGACATCTGTAGCATGGTCCTCTAGGGAATGGGGGTCTTACCTGCCTAGGTTGGGGTCTAGAGTTAGGGTTTGTGTACATTACATTTGTGTACTCTGGCTCCCAACTAGGTTCACTTAGCTCTTCACTGTAGTAGGACTCACCATGTTCAGGAGATTGCATGTAGTAAGCCTGGGGACTATCAATATGTGTAGAATCAAAGCTATGGTCACTGGGATCACTTTCTGAAAGCAATGGTGTCACTGGCACTATAGCTCTATTCAAATTCTCTTCTACCGCTGCATACGTTACCGGAATTACATTAGCTGGGGCAGGGGGTCATTCTGATAACACAGGTTGAGGCCTTTGTTGGTTTTGGTATTGTGGTTGGTAGGTTTGTTGAGGCCTAGCATACTGCTGTGGTGGGTACTGGTTCTAGTATCTTCCTTGTTGAGGGTATGGTTGTGGGTACGTCTGCCTAACTGCTTGCTTATTGTAGGGGCAATCTTGCGCGGTATGATTGGTGTACCTCCTTTCTATGGTGCAGTACTGGCTACTAGGATTTACTTGGGGTTGAGCCATAATGGGACATACGTTTGCCATGTGGTCACCACCGCAAGTATAGCACCTCTTCATAAGGGCAAATCTTGGGATCTGTTTGCTAGAAACACCTAATTTTTGGGCTACTTTCTCTGCTAATTCCTCAATAGATGTGGATTGTGTAGAAGAAAGGCTAGAAGAGCTATCAGAATATCTGTAGATTTTGGAAAGCTCTAACTCCTCCCCTAGGTTATCCTCGATGTCGATGCACATGCGTACACACTCTTCAATGGTTCTAGGGTCCTTCAAGTACACATATGACCTCAATTTGGTACTTAGCAATCCATCCAAGAATAAGGCCACTGGTGTGGGCAACTCAGGAACAGGGCATCTCTCAAGATATTGCCTAAACCTTCTTCTTGCAAGTCTCACGGTCTCCTGAGGGGTCTGCTTGAAGCTAGGTATCAATGAGGAAGTATTATGCCTTATGCCACTTTTAGAGAATTCAGTGATGAAGGCCTCTAAGAGTTGGTCTATGCTCCTGAACTGTCTCTCATTCAATGGTTCAAACCACGTAAGGGTTGTGTTCCTAAGGGTTAGACCAAAGGCATTATACTACATGAATAGGTCCTCAACTTGTTCAGCTCTCAAGACTTGCCTAAACTCAGCCACATGATCATATGGGTCTCCTGTGCCATCGAAGTAGTTCTTCATGGACTTAACCAACTGTGTAGGTCTTAATGTTCTGGTGTGTTCCCTAGGCCTTGGCAGAGGGAAATCATCAGCATTCCTTTGGTTCCTTGGGGCTCTAAGTCCTCAGGTTCCGCTCTATTTGCTTCCGTTCTCGTTCTTTCTCTTCCCACTGGATTGGCAAAGCTTACCTCAGGTCTATCTCTATGTCTGTCTCTTTGAGCTCCATGAGCTTGGGATGTTCCAGCTCCTGGGTGACCAAAGGACACATTCGATCTTGGTTGGGGGAAAATAAATTCACCTTTCCAAGTGTAAGCATGCCTATCATTTTCTGTAACCACAAAGATCCTCTCTGAAGCATGATCTAAGTAGGTCACTCTGCCTGGGCTATCAAGATCTTTGAACTCATATATCATGATTGTTCCTACCTCATTCGGTTGATCAGATCTATACCTCCAAAAGGCTTCATCAGTCTCTCGGTTCAGGAGTAGATCTATGCTCTTATTGTCCTGGGGAGCCCACTCTGGTGTGATAATCCTAGTGAGAGCAGATTTGCCTCGGGGAGTTCTAGGTTCTACACCCATGTTTACTTGCTCTAGGTCACCTATGTCCGTTTCCGGGATCACGTTTCCAAATTCGTCTGTCCTATCTAGATGACTGGTGACTATATATATTGTTCCTCCTTTGTCCAAGTATGCTCCATTTTCAAACTTGACCGCTGGATGTTCTAGTCCAATGGATTGGTCAGGGTTTTTAATTTGGACCACAGATCTTCCTAGGCCATCCTCATAGATGCTAGCACCTAATCGGTTGGTCCTCAGGTATTCCAGCTGCGTCTTGTAGGGGCCTTTTACCCTATGTAAGTATGGCACACCTGAACTTCCTGTAGGTCTCTCCATACCATGGGACATTTCTAACTCACTAGTTTTAGAGCTAGGGTAGTGTGAATAATGGCTCACCTGCTGGGCCCAAGACCTAGCAGTATGGTTGACACTAGCCTCTGAAGATCTAAGACTCTGTCTATCTCTTCCTAGGTGTCGCCCTGATCTAAGGTTCATATGCTTAGCTGATCAATCCCAATTTTTACCCAAGTGTTGCTCTAGCACAATGGTGAGAACCACGTTAAGAAGCTCCACCTCCTTAATGTCAATCCGTGGAAGAGATAGGAGTGATATGAAGATCGTGAATGTAAGATGATGTGAGAGTGAAGGTGAGAAGCATAGAGATGCACACACACATACACACACACTACGAAGAGACAAGCAAGACACAATGGAAGGTGAGAAATCAACTCTATTGCTCAAGATCTCAATTACAAGCTCGAAATAGCTCTAAGCTCACACTAACCAGCCTCAAAAATGAGCTCTCTAGCTCTTTTTATAGATTCTAGACTAGTTTTGACCGGTTTCACATCTAGTGACCGGCATAGTTAAAAAATAGGTCCTAAGTGCTATTTGAAAGGGTAAACGGTGTCTAAAAATAACCAAAATTGATACGCTCATTCTACCTAAGCTCCTCAAGCTCGAGGACTCCTCGGCTTGCACCAAATGGAGCTATGGATTACAAAAAAGGGTTTTTCTATGTTACATATGTTACAATAGTGATGAAAATCAGTGTTGGAGGTTTTTGAAAAGTATTTTAAAACATAATTCTTTTGAAAAAAGATCCGACTGACTCCCTGCTCTGTCTTTACATGCTTCCGCGTCTTCTGTGCCTTTGGCTGCTGCCAACACCCCCCTCCCTCTCGCTTCTGTCGTCCTCAACAGAACCTTGTTGTGCAGTCTGTCGGATGTACTTCTGTAGTAGTTCCTCAGCGAGGGTGTGTTCTGATACTTGAATGCCTCGGGCCAAATCTGCCTCCAGTTTCTCCCAATCAATTGGTTGCGGTTCATCGGGTGGCGGGAGTCGATAATGTGTGGAATATACCATTTGTTCACAGGCGAATAAGTGTAAGAGGTGGGTGGGCCTGCTGATGAACACTTCTGAATGGTATTCCCAAAAACCGGTTGTGAACATCTCTTCGAAAGTCTGCTTGTAGCACGTCGGTAAATATTTAATTCTGCAATGCCAGGCATAACACACCCGTAGCGATGGTGTTGTACTCATATCGTATGCAAGATCTAGATTGCCATGCTCGAAGCCCAGGGTGTTTACATGAGGTGCCTTTATACGACGGAAGACTTTGAAAACCATTTGCATCATGTCAAAGATTTTGACATTCATGTGCGCTGCTATATCGTCCATGCGTTTCAAGCGAGGGAGCCAGTGACGAATCGTGGCCATCATGTATCCCACTGTCGGTAGTTCTATGGGTGGCTTGAAATATGGGTAATTTAACCAATCTTGGCACTGCTTGTTGTTTTGTACTTTAATAGAAAATGTTGTCCAAGAGCGGCGGCGTGGCACTGGTCCCCAACATGGGTTGTATTTCAAATGTAGTGGTGCCTTTACCCAAGTACTCATCATCTCAGGATATTCTTGTAAAAGATCTTTACGCCACTGTGGTTGATAAATCTCTCCTTGCTGCACATCTAGTGGTAAATCATCAGGCTCAAACTGTGTAGCGTGAGACGGTTTCTTGCCTGTTTCTTTCTCTATTGCCAACTGATACTCGGCCATTAGCATAAAATACGGTTTGTACTGTAGCTCATGCCCTGATATATATCTGCGAGGGGCCAAGTGAGCGAAGTAGGGCGACTGTAAAATTCTTTCCTCAATCATTGCCATTGCGTGCAGCTGCGCCTCTACTCGTGCTGAGTGGGTGGTTCCAAGCTCTTCCACTATCTTCATCCATGCGGGGGTTGGAAGTTCATAAGTCATCTGGCCTTCAGTCGTGACTCGTCCGCCTGGGATGGGTTGTGGTTCGTAGGCTTCTTCAAATGTTTCCTCCATCGGGGTGGTTTCTTCATCGACTGGGAGCTCTGGTGGGGAATCTGGCCGTGGTGGTGCTTCATATATAGCTATCCGCAATTCAAGAGTGGATACCTGGGCCCGTAATGCGTTGAGTTCCTCTAGGATGTCAGGAGAAGGGTCCGCAGGAGCTGGTAATCCTTGGGGTGCTGGTAGTCCTTGTGTTGCGGGTGCTCTGAGCTGGAGTCGTTTATGATCTTCCTTTAGCTTCTGATACTCTTCGTTCATTTGATCGTATTCGTCGAGCAATCTGATGTGATCATCGAGCAACATTTTCATTGATTCGGATGGCACTGCTTTGAACCGGCTAGGACTTAATGGTTGGTCTGGGTTATCGAGAGCAGCTTCTAAATTTTCTCTGTTCTGCTCTTGTAGCCATTGGTTTTCTTCCTTTGCTGCTGCTAGGTGCCTTCTGAGTAAGCCCATGTTCCGAGTCAGCGTCGCATTGCGAACTGTCTGGGCCCTTAACAAATTGTCAAGATCAGCAGTGGCCTCTTTGGCTTTCTCTTCACTTTCTACTTCTTGTGGTATGCCTCGCGTAATTCTTGGTATCGAGTATTCAATGATGCATTCTCAATCGACAATGAATTAAGCTTCGATTGAAAATCGTTGGTTGTCCTTTGCAGCTGTTGATAATTATTTCCAAGAGATGTGAACTCATCTCTTACTTGCGTCATACACGTGAACATTTGTCGAAATGCTGTGTCTATGGTGGGTGATAATATTAATGGTGTGCTAAGTGAAGATGCAGTGGGTGTAGATGCAAAGGGAACGGGGAATGGGGGTGGGAAAGTGGATGTTGTGGTGATGGTTGAAAATTGTGGTGTGCTTAAATATTGTGGTGCCACCATCGACGTGAGTGGTGGTGCGGTAGGTGGTGATATATCCATATCACTGGATGTGGTGTTGAGTGCGGTGACTGTGAATAGTGGTGTGATCGTGGGTAAGTCTGTGGGTGTAAATATAGAATTTACAAAGGTTGAGGAGTAATCTACCGAGGGGTTGTCTTGGATGGCTTGGTGGAAAGGGGAAAGAGGGGTTACGGTGGGTCGGGGAGGTGAGACTGGAGAGAAGGTTAATGGAGGTGGGAATGGGAAAAGGGGTCTTGGAGGTGTCGGGAAGGATGGAAAAGATGGATGGAGAAATGGGTTGGACAGAAAGGTGGATAGGTTAGGGGGTAGACTAGGTTGAGTGGGTGCGGGAATTGTGGGTTGAGTGGGAGTAAAGACGATTTCTGCTACTCCACCGGAGAAAGAGGATGTTGTTTTGGGAGAAGGGGGGTGAATAGGGGAGGCTGGATGGATGGGAGGTGAAGGAGGAGCGATTGGGGTGGTCGATATTTCAACGACTGTGGTGGTATGTACAGTGGTAGTACGGGGTGGGGAGTCGACGATAATGGTGTCTTCTCCCAAAGAGCTTTCAGGGACAAGACGTGCTTCCCTGGCCTGTTCTGAAGATTGTGCTCCTGTTGGGACATGAATGTATTCGCCCGGTTTTGATAATAGACGTATGCGTCGGGGGTCATACTGCGGTAATGGTTTCCTCTATAAATATCTTAAGGCTTCGGTAGGTCTGACGGATTTGACAAGCTCTCTGAAACCTCTGATGTAGACTTCTTCAAACCCTCCTGAGACGAGTTCTTGTTCGATGATTGTTTGGCTTTCTTCGTCAGTCAACTTCTTGCGTGCCCAAACTTTTTCCATAGTACGATATAATTTTTTTATGGCTAATGTATAAGCTACAACTTCGAAGGTTTCTTCTTCGTGTGTGCTCGTGTCACCCTGGGTGTCCGTTTGCTGTCCTTGTTCGTCCGTCTGTACATGTTCTTGGGAGTCCTGTGTACCCTGGCTGGCTTCATCATCTCCCTCGTCGTCATCTGTTGCTGTTCTTTCGTCATCTGAGCTCGATACGATTTGTCCTTGTGGTTGATCTCGGGGTGTGGTAGGGTAGCTGGGCCTTTCATATTCCTGAGAGAAGATCTGGCCTTCCGAAAACTGAAACTCACTTGAAAATACGTCCTGCATCTCAAAATCATATGTGGTGCCGGCTTGTTCTGTTTCTAAATGGGGTATCGGGAAAGAGAAAGCTTCCGCACCAATGGTGGTGGGAACTTCTGCTGTAGTGGTGGTGGGTCCTGGGACTGTGGTTGCTGGAGTAGTGGCTGTGCTGGTAGTGTCCTCTGTTACAACTGGTCTTGATAACCGTATACGAATAGGTTGTACTGTGGGAGTGGCTTCTGTCGGAGACTGCTCTGGAGATGGTTGTGGTGAGGGTGATTCTGGCACTTGAAGGGAGGGGATAGTTCCTCTCATTCGCTTTCCTGCTCTTCCTTTGCTAGGCTTCCTAGCTTTCTTTGTGGTTCCTTTAAACGCTTTCAGCTCTTCACTTGTGATTTCTCGCTTGATAGGTAAATCATATGCTAAGCACATATATACAATTCTAGTCAATGCGCAGCATCCATTGATGACTTTCTTTCTTTCCCATCTATGTTGTGCTAAATACATCTGATCAATGATCCAGCTAGCTAGATCAACTGTCTGGGGTCCCACACAAGATAAATACAAACCAAACCATATTCGTTTGTGAGGCATTGTGAATCTGTCGTGAGCGGGGAAAGCAAAATGCTGCATGCATATCCGCAGTGGCTTTGAAAGCTCAGGTGTGATCGCTGAAATCTCCTCCCACTTAGTGACGTCCCCACGTTTCATAGGGTCAGGAACTAACCTTTCTCGCTCTGTGGGCGTGTGGGTTCCATGAATCTTGATGGCAGCTCGAATCAAATCTTTAGAAAATAAAATCTTTTATATGGTGGATCATTCACTAAAGATGGCAAAATAAAAGTTCTTGGCAAATCCTTGTTCTCCGAAGCCATCAAAGTGGTGATTAAATAGTAGCATCTGTAGAAGTCAAGTTTAGGCAAAGGGTCACTGAAATACTCTGTGAAGCCGGCTCTTGCCCAAACATGTGTTAAGTCTTGTGTGTTCTGTAGCCCTTCAAACTCTCTTGAGAAGAATTGATATTTGCCCCAGGTACGGTCATCAAAAGTTAAATTAGCCTCAAATATGAACTCAACATCCGCCAATGGTCCTGACAGCCCTTGAAACCAATGAGAATTGTGATGAATCTTCTCAGTATAGCCTCGAGGAGGGTCGTCAATAGGCATGGGTCCTGGGAAACCTTGAAATTCTGGCGGTGGAGCCGTCGGATGGGACTCTGCGAGTAAAACACCGATAGGTGCTACAGGTGCGCTGGGGCCTGCTTTTGATGGTCCTTATTCAGTTTGCATGATGATTGTCGTGCTAATGGAAAAGATCTGCTACAAAAGATTAGCACATTAGTATGGAAATTAATTATGATCCCATTAAGGTGAGACCGCAATCCCTTTCCATAGCCGATGTGTAACCCGTGTAGCCAAGTGCTGTGATGTGATTGATGCAATGCTTCTTGCAGAACTAGTGCAGGTCTCTAGACACCTACCTGCGTTCAGATGATACATACTTTTCTTGATGAGGTATTATTACAAGTGATGTTGGGTTATAGTGTGTGGATTTATACAAGGTTCAGTCATGAATGAGTTATTACATGGTTGTAGATTAGTCGGGGTGGGAGTTATGTTAGACAATGGGTTAGGAGAAGACTTCTGGATACGTTTCGGTATCCACTTCCTACGAGTTTGTGATCGGGTGATAGGTCTCTACGGAGGGACAAAAGATGATATCGGATTTGGTGATATGGAGGGCTGAAAAGCTTTCCGAAGGGTGTATTTTACATGGCTTGAGGGTTGAGCTATAATACATGGTTTAGGTACCCAAATTTGCGTGGGTGTGGGTCGATTCATCAGGTACTTCTTGGCGATCCAAATTTGTCGAATGTTCGAACTTGTAGAAGAAGGTCGAGGGAATGTTGGATACTGAATCTACTTCTGCCTTGACTTCTTCTTGTCATTATCCGCATTGTTGAAATCTGTCGGTGCTTTCTGTTCTTTTGGCACCCATATTTGTCTTGTGCCGCTTGCTTTGTGCTGCTGAGACTACTTTCCTCTTTTCGTCGTCTGATGTTGTCGTCGGTCTGGGTTCCTTCGTAGTGGTTGACTCTGTTGTGGTTGAGGTTGAGAGGTCGGAGGGACACTCTGCTTTGGAAAAGAAGGGAGGTCCAACACTTGCGAGACCTGCCCATTAGGAAGTGCTCTGTTTTGTACTTTTAATCTAGGCCAGTCCGCAGTAAGTGTGGAAGGATGGGCACCGCAGGGTGTTTTGCCCATGTGTCCGCTGATGTAACCCACTTGACCGCTGATTGTGTCCATCTGCCCAAGCAGTTGGGTAATTGCCCCTTCTAGTTTGCAGGAAGCCCCAGGGAAAATCTCATGATGTCCTTTTGATTGACAACTGTCTATAGCCAAGCCCGAGTAGGTTGGTGTAGACGTAACGTGACTGATCTGACCAAAGATCTTCCGGTCTTCCGTCGCATGCATTTCATAGGGTCTAGGGTTACAAACCTCAGTCGGAATGCCATTAGGGAAGTCAAGCGGTATCACTCGCTTCTGATCTAAGGTTCCAATCTGCAAGGAGCCTTGTCTAAGATTTAGGTCCACTGAGTGATCGTATAACCAATCTTGGCCAAGGATTAGGGGTTCTATCAGGTCATCATCATGGCACACTAGTAGCTTTAGTGTCAAGGTCACTTCGTTTATGAGGATAGGAAGATCCACCTCACCCATGCAAGGGGTCTCCATGCCTCCTAGCCCTATGAGGTATGCCTCAATTGGCCGCATTTCTATTCCTGAATCCTTATAGTGGGACCATCTAATCGCACTATTCGCAGCACCTGAATCAATTAAAGCCCTGAGCTCTTGGCAAGGGTTGCCGTGCTCTAGCTTGACTGTAATGAATGGTCTCCTGTCCACTATGCTAGGATGAGTGGTTGACTTAACTTGACACATGGCCATGGGGTATCTGGGTGTAGTTTCCAGATGGTTATAATGTTCTCTCCCTAGTCCTTGTCTTCTTAACTTCATGCGCTTAATGCGTTCTATAGCTTCTGCCTGAGCTTCAGCTCGTATTCTATTTTCTTCCTCCTTACGCTTCTTTGCTAGCGTGAGTCGTCTAAGCATATCCTCAGTAAGAGGTTCCTGATATAACCTGACTCTACAGCCACTAATGTAATTAGGCATTATATCTCCTTCTAAAGTGGCTAATTGTACTGCTCCACTTGTCGAGAGTCTGTTAATGATCATAGGTCCATAACCTCGCTTTTCTAACTTTCGTGCGTGTTGCTTCAGCGTATATACTAGAACTAAATCTCCTTCTTTCAAGCCTTTATCTTTCACATGTGCATCAAAATATGCTTTCTGTCGCTTCTTTGCCGTGTATATTCCTGCTGCTGCTTTTAGCCTGGTTTCTTCTACTCGTTCCAAGTCCATTATTCTCGCTGATAATTCATGGCCGGTCCACTGATGTTCTTGTGCAACCTTAAGGGTCGGTATCAAGAAGTCCAAAGGAAGCACAACATTCTGACCAAAAACCATCTGAAAGGGAGTTGCATTGAGTACGGTCTTGTAGGCCACTCAATATGCCCAAACAGCGTGGTGTAACTGTTTGTCCCAATCTGAACATTTGTTGTTCACGAGTTTCGTCAGTACGTTACAAAGAATCTTATTAGTGCTTTCAGCCTGACCATTGGCCTGAGGATGATATGGTGCGGATTTCTTGTGAATCACCATAAAATCCTGTAACAAATATTCAATGACTTGGTTTAGAAAGTGGGTTCCTCGATCGCTCACTAACTCTATAGGCAATCCATATCTTGTAAAGACATTTTCAAATAAGAATTTTGCAGTCGTGTGTGCATCATTCTTTTTCGTGGCTTTTGCCTCTACCCATTTGGTGAGATAATCAGTCGCAACAATGATGTATTCCGCATGTGTACCTTTTGCAGGGGGGGTTAATGGGTCCTACAAAGTCTATACCCCACTTAGAAAATGCACGTCTGCCCATCATGGGTTGCAATGGCATTTCATCTCTGCGCGTAGGAAATTGAGTTCTTTGGCACACATCACATCTCTTTACATAGGTATGCGCATCCATGTGAAGAGTGGGCCAGCATAATCCTACAAAGAGGATAGCTTTGATTATCCTATCTGGTCCAAAATGACTTCCTGCAACACCTTTGTGTGCAGTCTCTAGTATGCTCAGATAATCGCTTTCATGAACACATTGTCTTAAGTATCCATCTCGTCCTCGTTTGTATAGATTATCACCAATAAGTGAATAGTCTTGAGCTTCCTGCTCTAGATTGCGTTGTCGTGATTTCTGGTTGCTCTGATGCCCGAGAAGCCGCGCTTCCCAGGCTTTATGCCCTTCTTTGCCTTGCTTTGGCTTGCTTTGTTTGCCCTTGATTGCCTTTGCTAGACCTGGAAAAATCCAATATTAGACCAATATCACAAATGGATGATCAAGCACTTAAGTTTATACATTTTTAAGTCCCTTAACCTTTGGCAAAAATTTTCTTCCCAAGGCCCCCTTTCTTTCATAGTCCCATAGATGGTCAACCTCAAAAATATCCTCTCAAAAAATCAACATATTCTTTATGAAAAAAAAAGTTGATCTCACGTAGTACTCGTCAAGAGCTTTCTAACGAGCTATTAAGCTCCAAAAACGGACTTCGGATGAGAAAGATATGAGCGTTCAGGCCCTCGGGGGTAAAAACTCACAAACAGGTTTTTCTCCAAATATGAGCTAAGGGGTCTCCTATGAGTCTAATTACCCAAAAATTTCCCAAAAATAGCCCCAAAATTGGCCAAAAATTAAAACCCTAAAATTTGCATTTGGGGTGAGCAATCGCGATGGTTTGAGATGATCGCGATGGTCTGGGACCGTCGTGATGGTCCAGACGAACCGTCGCGATGGCGTGTGCACGGTCGCGATGGTCTAAATGTGAGCAATCGCGATGGTCGGGGTGAGGCGTCGCGATGGTCCGATTGAGTGAACAATCACGATGGCGTGAGTCAACGGTCAACGTGAACCGTCGCGATGGTCCAAAATGAACCGTCGCGATGGTCACAGATGCGATGGCGTGAGCCAATCGCGATGGTCCAAATTTCGAGCTGTCGCGATGGTGTAAGGGTCTCGTCGTGATGGCGTGGCTAGTGAGCAATCGCGATGGTCTAGCTTGCCACGTGGCACTATCGAGGCGATGGCATAGGCCAATCACGATGGTGTGGGGTTGACGGGATCGTCGCGATGGTCAAGGACAATCGCGATGGTTCAAGTGAACCGTCGCGATGGCGTGAGACCGTCGCGATGGTCCGGCCGAGCCGTCGCGATGGTGTGAGCCAATCGCGATGGTATGACACAATCGCGATGGTCTGAGACCGTCACGATGGTCCACCAAAATGCAAATTTTTGAGATGCGTCTGTGGATTCGTGCATACGCTTGTGTCGCCTACCTCGTGGTGTGGTCGCTTACCAAAATTAGCAAACTTGGCAGACCATCGTGATGGTCTGACACACTCGGCAGATTTCTGATAGAAAGTGAATTTTTACCTTTTCCAAGCTTTCCTGATGCACTGGAGCTCTGTACCTGCAAGAAAACTCAAAAACACACAGGTACACACAAGCACAAAAGCTCTCTCTCTCTCTCTTGCACATGCACAAATGAGGGGAAATGAGGAGAATGGGTGGATATGGTGAATTTTCTGAGTTTTTTGGAGTTGGAGATGATGATGCGGTGATGAAGGTGGAGTGTGGGGGAGGTGAAAAACACTAAAAACTAATTAAAAACAACAACAAAAACTGAAATTTACCTTCCAACGCCACTTCTTGCTATACTCTTACCATCACACACTCATCCTAGACTCGATCCCCAGCAACGGCGCCAAATTTGGTGTTGCTCTAGCACAATGGTGAGAACCACGTTAAGAAGCTCCACCTCCTTAATGTCAATCCGCGGAAGAGATAGGAGTGATATGAAGATCGTGAATGTAAGATGATGTGAGAGTGAAGGTGAGAAGCATAGAGATGCACACACACATACACACACACTATGAAGAGACAAGCAAGACACAATGGAAGGTGAGAAATCAACTCTATTGCTCAAGATCACAATTACAAGCTCGAAATAGCTCTAAGCTCACACTAACCAGCCTCAAAAATGAGCTCTCTAGCTCTTTTTATAGATTCTAGACTAGTTTTGACCGGTTTCATATCTAGTGATCGGCATAGTTAAAAAATAGGTCCTAAGTGCTATTTGAAAGGGTAAATGGTGTCTAAAAATAACCAAAATTGATACGCTCATTCTACCTAAGCTCCTCAAGCTATGGATTACAAAAAAGGGTTTTTCTATGTTACATATGTTACAATAGTGATGAAAATCATTGTTGGAGGTTTTTGAAAAGTATTTTAAAACATAATTCTTTTGAAAAAAGATCCGACTGAATCCTTGCTCTGTCTTTACATGCTTCCGCGTCTTCTGTGCCTCTAGCTGCTGCCAACACCAAGGTACAACCTCGTTGCTGAGTTCTTTTATATCAGTCAGTTGATTCTTTTTAGTTGATTATTGTGGTTATGATCTTGTCTGATATCACGGCGTCAGGAACACTTGAGTTAATTTCCGCACTTGAATGTTGATCATCTCACGTTAGGTTCTTTTCCTTTAAATTTGTCGATCACACACAGGTTATCTCTTGACTTGAACTTGATTTCTTAGATAGTCTTGACTTGTCTCGTGCCTATCGTTGCCCTGACTTACTTCTAGCACTACTCGCACTTAACCTAAGCTAGAAATGGACAGAGGGCATTGAGAATATTCCAACCTCTCTTGCAAATCCCGTGCTCTTTTGGTGCTCAAGAACCTAGTTCTCAAAGCTTTCAGATTACCCCTTGCTTTGGATGCCTTCTAGTGCTCTCAGTGGACCTGTAAAAGTCCCAAAGTTAGCTCAAGACTTAGATTCAAAGGACACAAAAAGTCACTTTCATTCATGTAATTCAAAGATCAACCGTTCTTTTGATTTTATGGAAAACAACTCTGAAGACCCCTTAGCTTTTCTTCCCCTGGATATAGTCCACTTAAAAATACTATGGCTAATAATTCTGATATTAATTTTACCAGTGGAAGTTTTGGTAGTACTCCCCACGAGCTTTCCAACAAAACAAGAATCACAGCAAACGGATTTCGTATGAGAAAGTTAGACCAGTTCAGGGTTTTGGGACTAAAACAAGGTTCAACAGGCTAACAGCTCACATGATTTTTCTCAAAACACATGTGTAGGGACCTCACAAAACGCCAATTAATAGACAAGTATGCCCAAAATTATCCCCAAATCTTGGAATATAAAACCCTAAAATTTTAGCCAAAAAAGCCTATCAATCGCGATCGACAGGTCTGTCAATCGCGATTGACAGAGGTGTTCGTCGGGGCCTATCGGTCGCGATCGACACGTCAGTCATGATTGACTGTGTCAATCACGATCGACAGAGTCTGTCGTGGCTCTTGTCAATCGCGATCGATGGTGTCAATCGCGATCGACACGCTTTCCGGGATTTTCACCGTAATTTCAGTCGATCGGGGATGTGTCCGTCGCGATGGACACGTGGCAACGCGAGAAATTCTATCAATCGTCAAAATTCAGTCAGTCGCGATCGACGGTGTCAATCGCGATCGACAGAGGTGTCGATCGTGGCTGTCGGTCGCAATCGATGATGTCAATCGCGACTGACAGGGTCAGTCGGTCGTCTCTATCGGTCGCGATCAACAGAATCTGTCGATCGTGGCTGTCGATCACGATCGACGGTGTCAATCGCGATTGACAAAAAAACACGGAATTTTTTAGTTTTTTCTAGTGATTTGGAATGTGCTCCTTGTGCATGTCATGGTGGTGCACTTTGTTTTACCAAAAGGCAAAATTTTCTGTCGATCGCGATCGACAGAGGTCTGCGACACAGAGACAGTTCCGAGTTCGTCCATACCTGCACAGCGTGCTGCAGGGGATGATACAGATGTACCTGCAAGGTCACTCAAAAAACAGGCAAAAAGCAATGCACACAATTCACTCTCTCGCTCTCTCTCACAAGTGAAATGAGGGACCTGGAAGGAAGAAGGTGATATGATCAAAAACTGAAATTTTTCGTGATGGTGGAGATGGAGGTGGGAGGTGGTGAGGATGATGATGGTGATGATGATGATGAAGTAAGAAAGAGAAAAGTAAAGAAGAGTAAAGAAATTACCTACTACGCCAACGTCTCAAATCTACGTCTTACCATCACACGCTCGTCCTCAAAGCTCGATCCCCGGCAACGGTGCCAAAATTTGGTGTAGCTCAGTGATGAGTAGCACCTCCTTTAATGTCAATCCGGGAAGACGTGAGGATGGTATGATGAACTCAAGCAAGTGAAGGCACAACTGCGTGAGTGAGAAGCACACCAACATGCACACACATACACACACACACGCACACACGACAAGACAAAGAGAAAGACAATGGAGTTCTTTTAGATTACTTCCAGAATGCTCATACCTGTTCAAATCTATTACAAGCTAACCTCAAAAATGAGCTCTCTAGCTCTATTTATAGTTTTTGACTAGGTTTTGGCCGTGTCCAGACCTAGTGTCCGGCCTAGTTAAAAATTAGCTTCTAGGCCCCATTTTAAGGCTCAAATGGAGTCTAAAAATTATGAAAACTGGTAGGTAGCTACTTCTAATGCTCCTCAAGCTCAAGGACTCCTTGGCATGCACAAAATGGAGCTACAAAAATATGAAATGGTATTTACAATGGCTTTTAGTGATGAAAATCACTATTTTTGTAGGGATTTCCTCTAACGATTTGACATACACATCTTCGAGCTTCCTACTTGCTCCTTCTCCTTATGTGTCCACCTCTTTGATATGCTTTAGCTTCTTGAAAAAATAATGGCCTACTTGCCCGATCTTCTTTGACTACTCTGTCTACTTGTACCTTCTCTTCGCTCCGACTCCCTTCGTTGGCTTCCTTGTCTTGTTAGTCCTTCAGTTCCTTGACTACTGCTAACAACATCATTAGAGGAATGAGTGGAAGAGGAAGGTTGAGGCTGTGGTTTTGATGGACCCAAAGTTGAACCATACTTGCTTTTCCCCTTTTGTGAGATAGCAAGTGCTTGCGTTTGCTCAATCAAACCACTCATATTCACTCTAGATTGCTCTTCTAGCAAAAGAAGAGACACAACCTAATCAAATGCATACATATTGGAATTCCCTTTTGCAACCAAACGGAGTGTAGTAGCAAAGCTTTGAAAAGATTTCGGTAATCCTTTAAACAATGTAGAAATGAGTGATGCATCCGGAACAATCTCATCTATATTTGCCAATTCCTCTTTAAAGTCCTTGGTGCATGTCACATACACATCCACCAACTCATTTTCATCCATACATACATCCTCAAGTTGCTTCCTCAAGTTGCTTCCTCAAGTATGCAACACATGCTTCATTAAGCATGACATACAAACAAGCAAGAGTTTCCCATGCTTGTCTTGATGTAGAACATGACCGAATGTGTGGAACTATATGATGCTTCACAAAAAGCACAATCAATGCATGAGCTTGAGCATCTTTTCCATCCCATCTAAGCTGGTCCTGTGTAGGTGGAGAAGGAGAAACCACTGTACTTGAAGAAGAAGCTCCATCTATGACAATAGACTTTGAAGTAGAAGTACTAGCAAGTCTTCGATCTACATCTTCCACTATGTTCCAAAGTTATTTTGCAACAAGAACATGCTTCATCATGTAAGACCCCATTGAATAGTTGGTCCCATCAAGCTTATCTTCAGCTTGAAGCATGTCAAACAAGTCATTGCTACCGACCATTTCACGAAGGAACAAGAATGTGAAAAAATCTTTACTTCGATAAAAGCTGAAATGAATGCTGAAATTTCAGCTCACAAATTGTCACTCAGATGGCGATCCTGATTGCATAAATGGCTTTGAAATGTGGGTAGAAGCCTAGTGCAACTTGGAAATTTTTCTTCGCTGCTGAAATTCATTGTTCTATACTTCGAAGTTGATTTACACTGTTAAAAGTGCATGTGCACCACGACGCAAGAAACCGAAACTTAAGAAGGAGTTGAACCTACTCTGATACCACTGTTGGGTATGTGTAGATGTACAAGAGACACACAAGAAGCACACACAAGGAGCACAAATGCAGCAAGTCACATGGAGAAGATGGATGGTTGGAATAGCACTCTCTATTGATGATGAACTCAACTGAAGTAAGAGCTGAATATATCCCTAAGTATAAAGTACCACCACATATGAGTGTATCAAGTATGTGGTAACATGGGGAGAAAACCTCTAGCCATCACTAGAGTAAAAAGTGTCCATGTATAGGGAAAAGGTTCACATCAAAGCTACTCGAGGAACAGATAAGTGTAAAAAATACTGATGGCACCTTGTCGTGATAATGCACGGTATGCATTGCTTTTATTTGTTATATTTAGGGTTTATGGTTTATATATATATATATATATATATATATATATATATATATATATATATATATATATCTGTGTGTGTGTGTGTGTTGCTCTAGCACAATGGTAAGCACCACGTTAAGAAGCTCCACCTCTGTAATGTCAATCGAAGAGATATGAGTGATATGAAGATCGTGAACGAGAGATGTAGTGAGAGTGAAGGAGAGAAGCATAGAGATGCACACACACATACACACACACACATGTAAGAGACAAGCAAGACACAATGGAAGATAGGAAAGTAGACTCTATTACTCAAGGTCTCAATTACAAGCTCAAAATAGCTCTAAGCTCACACTAGCCAACCTCAAAAATGAGCTCTCTAGCTCTCTTTATAGTTTTTTGACTAGTTTTGACCGGTTTCACATCTAGTGACCGGTCTAGTTAAAAAATAGGTTATAGGTACTATTTACAGGTCTAAATGAGGTCTAAAAATAACCAAAATTGGTACACTTGTTCTACCTAAGCTCCTCAAGCTCAAGGAATCCTTGGCTTGCACAAAATGGAGCTACTAATTACGAAAGTGGTTGTTCTATGTTACATATGATACAAGAGTCATGAAAATTGTTGTTGAGAGTTTTGAAAAGTATTATAAAACATATTTATTCTGAAAAACTAACCCACTTGGCTCCCCACTACTTTGTTGTAATCCACGTTCACATACTTCCTCATTGTCTGTGCCTTTGGCTATTGCCAACACCCCCTCCCTCTTGAGTCTATCGTCCTCGACAGAACCTTGTGGTGGGGTCTATTAGATATAATTTTGTAGGAGGTCATGAGCGAGGATGGGCTCTAAGATGTGAATACCTCATGCAAGATCTGCTTCAAGTTTTTCCCAATCTATGGGTTGAGGTTCATCTGGCAGCAGAAGTCGATAGTGTGTGGAGTACACCAGTTGTTCACAGGCAAATAATTGGAGTAGGTGTGTGGGCCTTCTGATGAACTCTAAATGGTACTCCCATACTTGATTCGATAGTCCCAAGCATAACACACCCGAAGCGATGGTGTCATGCTCATATCATATGCTAAGTCTTGATTGCCATGCTCGAATCCCGGGGTGTTAACGTGTGGTGCCTTGACACGATGGAAGGTTTTAAAAAGAGTCTGTGTAGCTCAGTGATGAGTAGCACCTCCTTTAATGTCAATCTGGGAAGACGTGAGGATGGTATGAAGACCTCGAACAAGTGATGGCACAAGTATGTGAGTGAGAAGCACACTAACATGCACACACATACACACACGCGCACACAAGGCAAGACAAAGAGAGAAGCAATGGAGTTCTTTAGATTACTCAAAAAGTGCTCTTACAAGTCCAATTCTACAACAAGCCAACCTCAAAAATGATCTCTCTAGCTCTTTTTATAGTTTTTGACTAGTTTTTGGCCCTATCCAGACCTAGTGTCTGGCATAGTTAAAAATTAGGTTCTAGGGCCTATTTGAGGGCTCAAACGAAGTCTAAAAATCATGAAAATTGGTACAATGATACTTCTAATACTCCTCAAGCTTGAGGACTCCTCGACTTGCACAAAATGGAGTTAAAAAAAGGTGAAATGGTAGTTACAATGATTTTTAGTGATGAGAATCACTATTATGAAGATGTTGATTTGGAAAAATTTGAATGGCCTATTTTCCAGATCTTCGTTGACTACTTTGTCTGCTTGTGCGTTCTCTCCGCTCTGGCTCCCTTCTTTGGCTTCCTTGTCTTGTGAGTCCTTGGGTGCTTTGACTGCTACCAACACCCTCCCCCTCTCTCGCGTCTATCGTCTCTGACAGACCCTTGTTTGGCTAAGCGTTTGACATAGAATTCAACCACGTCTGAAGCTAGGTGGTGTTCTTCCAGCCGCAGCCCTTGTGCTAAATCAGTTAGGAGGGCATCCCAATCCACTGGACCTTGAACATCCGGATGTGGCACACGCAGTTGTTCTGAATGTAATATTTGCTCCATTGCAAAGAGGTGGAGTAGATGGGAGGGTCTGGGAACGAAGACTTCAGAGTGGTATTCCCAAAACCCCATGATGAACATCTCTTCAAATGTTTGCTTGTAGTAAGCGGGGAGGTATTTAATTCGTGCATGCCATGCATATATCACCTGGATGGAGGGGGTTGTACTCATATCGTAGACCAAGTCAAGGTTACCTGCTGTGAATCCGACACGTGAGAAATGTGGATCTTGAATATTTTTGAAGATTCTGAAGGTAACCAGCATCAACTCGAATATCTTTATGCACATCTGAGCCATTATGTCTGGAATGTTTCGCAATCTGACTCCCCAGTGGCGGATGGTAGAGATCATGTAGCCCACCGTAGCTTGTCCTCGTGGCGGTGCCAAGTATAAGTAATTGAGCCAATTTGCATAGCCTTTGACATTCTTCACAGTGATCGCAAACTCAGGCTAGGTGTGTCTTCTGAGTATGGGAGCATAATAGGGATTATACTTAATGAATAGTGGCATGTTATTCTAGGTTTGAACCATCTCAGGATAAGTTTTTAAGAGTCGTAGTTGCCAGGTAGGTTGATGAATTGATCCTTGTTTAGCGCTCTTAGGGATATCATCAGAACTGAAATTGAGTGGCAAACGTTGGAGCCTTGCCACATCGTCGTTGAATTTCGGCGTTGTAATCTGCCAAGAGTACACAATAGGACACATACTGAACATCATTGGTGCCTATCCATCTGTCATGAGACATACTTCGGAAATATTCTGATTTGATAATGGTGTCCTCAATCTTGGCCATGGACTCAATCTGGACCGCGACTTGCTCATCATGTGTATTACCAAATATGGTGCCTTGCGAGATAGGAATCCCCATAACATATGTGGTGAGTGTTGAAGTTGGGGTGGTAGTGTCGTGTGGTGAAGTGAAGTGTGTAGTGAGAGGTGGTGAGGGTGGTGATGGTGGTGCCTCGTGGTGTTACTCTGTTTGTGTAGTGTCTCCTGGTGCCGATACATCCATGTGAATTTGCTTGTCAGAGCGCATGGGACGGGTAGGCACCCATTTCCCAAAGCGATGAATATGAGCCATAGCTGAATGAATGGCTTCATCCAAGCCCACCGCGTCCACGTGCAAGTTCATGGATTCAATAAACATTTCATCCACGCCATTCCTCTCCTAACATTTGGCTCATTAGCACCTTCCCTGTTTCGAGCGATAGTTTGTGATGTTCCTGGACTCGCTTCATGGTTTCATACAATCTTTTTATTTGTGTCGAATAGGCTGGGCGCTCGCTAGTTCTGAAGTTTCTTCGTATTCTTGATCATGTTCCTCGTCTGCTTCCTCTTTAGTCTCTTCTTCATCTTCCTCTACTTCTAATACTTCCAGTTGGGTCGGGGCTGAAGTTGTTGTAGTGGGTTGTGGTCCTTGGGTCTGCTCTGCTTCTTTCTCGAGTTTAGATTCATTGATCATCCTAGCGATTTCTTCATCACTGAGATCATCCAGGGTGTAGCCCTATGGAAACTCCAGGTCAGAGGGGATTGGAGGGAAAACTAAATTGAGTCCTTCTGCACTCTGTCTGGGTAAGCGAATTGTAAACGAACGGATACGTCGTGTTTGTGGAGGGGTCACCTCTGGTGTGGTGGTGGCTCCCCTTGCTTGGGCACACGGTAATGGGACTGTATCTCTCATTTTCTTAGAGGGAGGGCCTGTTGTTGATAGCCATCTCTGGAATTCCTGAGCTCTGGACCACACTAGTGCTCTTTGAATAGGCACATAAGCTAAGCACCTGTAAATTATTTTTGCCAGTGCACAACACCCATGAAGCACGTTCTTCTATTTCTTATTCCATCGTTGATGTGCTAGGTGGATTCGATCTATGATCTAGTGTGGTAAATTGATTGTAAGATCCTCTGTCTCCGCCAAGTACAAGCTGAACCAGATTCTTTTTGGTGGCATAGTGAAACGTTCTTGGGCAGGGAAGGTGAAGTGTTGCATGACCGTTCGTAGGTGGAGGACGATGGTTGGTGTCATTGCTACCATGTCATTCAATTTGTTGAGATCCTTGTGCTTCATCCTGCCGGGAATCATTGTTTCTTTCTCAGTGGGAATATGCATACCTTGCATGTTCAACGCTTCCTGTACTAGGTTGAGAGTCAATTTGAATCTTTTTAGCTCGTGGCCTGGCATTAGTGAGGGTAGCATGAAAGTACTATCGCCTCCCGTAGCTCTGCTAGGGGTGATGGTACTGATAAGGTAGGAGCAACGCAGGAAATCTGGCTTAGGTAGATGTGCCCAGAAATAACTATCCAATCCTGCTTTGGTCCATACAGATCGCATGATTTCTGCATTCTGGTACTTCTCGAATTCACGGGTGAAGAAATGGTATCTTCCCCATTTGCCATTAAACTCAATTTTTGCCTCCCAAAAGTAGGTGCCTTCTCCCAATGGTCCTACGACATCACTGAACCAATGTGCGTGTTTCCCCACTTGAGAAGTGTGTCCCTGCGGAGGATCCTGAATGGGTAGTACATGCAGAGCTCTAATTTCTTGAGGTCTCTCGGTGAGTTGTGGTTCGAGGAGGAGGGTTTCAATGTCCACTATTTGGGCGCTAGACCCGGCTTGGGAACTGGTACCTCCTGCTTCTGCCATGTTACTTCTTGTTTGCTGGTTCTGTGAGAATATAGAAGCATGTGTTAACATTGTAATGGACAAGATAGAGCAATTTTTGTCCCCGTTACAACATTAATGTGAGGTTAGTGGGTCAGTGAGTTCTCGGTGATTGTGTTTAGTTAGTGAATGAATTATCCTATGAGCTCAATGGAAAGATGTAGTGTGAGAATGATGCAGTTAGTAGGTGGAGATGAATTTACAAATGGGGTTCGGGGGGTTTATTACAAGCTTTAGGCTGGCAAACACAATGGATGGCTTTTGGTTTTGATTTTGTGGAGACTCTGGAGGGCTTTATAAGAGAGTCTGCTTGGAAATGAGGCTTTTTACGGACCCATTTACATGTGATTCTACTCGTGCTCATAGGCGAATATGTGTTCGTGCGTGTTGAATAAGGGTGGGTATCAGCTGTTTGAGTGAGTGAACCATGTTGTACATGGTGTGGTCTGTGTGTAGCTATTTGAGTCGGCAAGCAAGCCTTAGGCACCCAAATTTGTCTGAATTGCGGGTCAGCCTTCATCGACTTTTTGGGTACCCAAATAAACTTCACTTTAGTGGAGGTGTCCTATTGTTGCCCAACTAATATGAAGCTGAGCCACTGATTGTGAGTGGACCGCAATAGGTTGGTCGCCTTTCCGCACCCACACTTGTTTTGATGGTTGAGACACCGTGCTTCGTATTTTCTTTTGGCTTCGAGCATAAGTCGTCTACTTCTTCTGCATTTGAGCCGCCTTTGGTTGCTGCATCCCTATGGCTTTTGGAAAAGAAGGGAGTTCCGTCGTATCCTTAACTTCTTTGTTAAGATAATCATCCCTCTGCATCACATAGTTTTGGACAAGAATGGCATGGTCATCTTCATTTGTACTCATGGAAGGACCAGGACTTTGTGCCTTTCCTAGTTCCTTGAGTGCTTCATTCTCTAATTCAAGTGTAATGCGGTTCTGATTTACGCAGACCCAAAGAAGTCCACTTCTTAGGTTAAGGTTGAGTGCATGATCATAGATCTAGTCTTGACCCAAGATAAGAGGCTCAGTGAGATGCTCATCTTGACACACTAGTACTTTAACTGTCATTAAAACATCTTGAATGTAGAGGGGAAGTTCCACCTCGCCCATGCAAGGGGTTTCCACGCCTCCCAATCCTATGAGATATGCTTCTATAGGATTGACATTTAAGTTCAATTCTCGACAGTAAGAAAGTTTAACAGCACTAGTGTCTGCACTTGAGTCAATCAAGGCCCTTACAGCCCTTGCACTCTTTCCTTGTCCTATCTCTAAGGTTACAAAAGGATGTCGGTCAATTATTCTATGAGAGCTAATACCTGAAACTTCACACATAGCCATATGATATCCTTGACCTGCATAGGCATCTGCCCTAGGCGGATCTCTACCTTGTCTTCTCAACTTCATCCTTTAGATGCGTTCTAATGCTTGTGCCTGTGCCTCTTCTCGAATTCGTTTTTCCTCTTCTTTACGTTTCTTTGCAATATTGAGTCGATTTAACATTTCCTCCGTAAGGGGTTCTTGATATAACTTGACTCTGCATCCGCTAATGTAATTCGGGAGAACATCACCTTCTAGTGTACCTAGCTGAACTGCTCCACTCGTTGAGATCCTATTTATGATCATAGGTCCATAACCTCTCTTCTCTAGTTTCCGTGCATGTTGCTTCAAGGTGTAGACCAAAACTAGGTCTCCTGCTTTTAAGCCCTTATCCTTCACATGTGCGTCAAAATATGCTTTTTGCCTCTTCTTGGCTGCATGAATTCCTGCTGCAGCTCTCAATCGTGTTTCACCTAATCGTTCAAGATCAAAAATCCTCGAAGAGAGTTCATGACCCGTCCACTCTTGCTCCTGTGCTACCCTTAGTGTAGGTATCAAGAAGTCTAATGGGAGCACAGCATTCTGGCCAAATACCATCTGAAGGGTGTGGCTTGGAGTACCATTTTATAGGCAACTCTGTATGCCCACACAGCATGGTGTAGCTGTTTGTCCCAATCAAAGCCTTTTTTATTCACTAATTTCTTCAGTACATTGCAGAGAATCTTATTTGTGCTTTAAGCTTGCCCATAAGCTTGTGGATGATAGGGGGCAGACTTCTTATGTATTACCAAGAATTCTTGGAGCAGATTTTCAATAACTTCATTCAAGAAGTGAGTGCCTCTATCACTTACTAGCTCGATAGGTAGCCCGTATCTAGTGAACACATTCTCAAATAAGAACTTAGTTGTCGTTTGAGCATCGTTCTTTGTTGAGGCTTTCACTTCTACCCACTTGGCTAAATAGTCTGTGGCCACAATGATATAATCCGCATGTGAACCCTTAGCTGGGGGATTAATAGGACCTACAAAGTCTATTCCCCACTTAGAGAATGCACGTCCACCCATCATAGGTTTCAGAGGCATCTCATCTTTGCGTATAGGATACTGAGTTCGTTGGCAAACATCACACCTCTTCACATAGGTATGTGCATCCATATGAAGGGTTGGCCACCATAATCCTGCAAATAGGATTGCCTTGATCACCCGATCTAGTCCAAAGTGTCCTCCTACTACACCCTGGTGAGCAGTTTCTAAGAGCTTAAGATATTCGCTCTCATGGACACATAATCTGAGGTAACCATCTTTACCCCGCTTGTATAGATTATCACCAATGAGTGAGTAATCTAGGGCTTCTTGTTCTAGACTTCTTTGTCTGGCCAATGTCATATCTTGAGGGAATGTTTTTGTCCTCAGGAAGGCTACCAATGGTTGGCTCCAATCTGGTATTAAAGACACCTGGTACAATGTAGCGTGCTCCACAGGTGGTTTAATATTATAGACTGGGCATTCTTTACACAACTTGTGTACATCTGCTTCCATAGTAGGCCAATGCACTCCAAGTCTCCTTAGTGTCTGTAGGGTTTGCTGCCTTGAGTAATGTTGCTCTAATGCACCTACATGTGCTAATTGCAACCATTTTGCATACTCATCCTCTTCCACACAGCAGGCTAATATTCCTTCATCTGTATGCTTGTACATACTCCCTGCCATGATATGGTATTTCTGGGCTTTTACTACCTCCATATCTTGAGTGTTTATAATTGGGTGGTTAGATCCATATGTCAATAATGGCACTAATGTTTTGGCCCACTGTGGCACAACTTCCAAATTAAACAAGTATGTATCAGGAAGATCATCTGATACTCCTTGTGGGGCCTCTCCAGATGTGAGCCTAGAGAGATGGTCTGCTCTCAAATGAGTTTTTCCTTTCCTCACCACTACCTCAAAGTCGTATTCCATTAGTAAGAGAAAACATCTTACTAGTCTACTTGTATTGCATGGCTTATTTACCAAGTATAACAGTGTCTGATGATCAGTAAAAAATTTAAACGTATTTGCAATCAAATAGTGTCTAAACTTTTTAACACATACACCATGTCTAATCCTTCTCTCTCAGTAGTGGTATAATTCCGTTTAGCTGCATTTAGTTGTCTACTAGCATAGGCAATTGGAAGATCCATATTACCTTTGCCCGTAGGTTGTGCTAGCACACATCCAATAGCATAATTGGATGCATCCACGTGGACATGAAAGGGCTTATTCCAATCTGGTGAAGTCAAGATTGGTGCGGAACACAATCGCCGTTTAAGCTCATTGAAGGAGTTCTCACATTCATCAGTCCACTCAAAATTGGTCAAAAGGCCGTACAGAGGCTTTGCAATGATGGCATACATATGTATGAAACGTCGGTAATAACTACAATGCCCCATGAAAGCTTGTACTTCCTTGACATTCTTTAGCTTAGGTAGTTCAACGATAGCTCTCACTTTCTCCTCATGTGTGGATATGCCATTCTTTGACACTATGTGTCCTAGAATCTTGCCTTGCCTAACCATGAAAACACACTTTTTTGGGTTCACGCAGACTTGATATTCTCTACATCTGTCAAAGATTTGCCTGAGTTTAGGTATATGTGTCTGTCTAATGTTGGAGTGAGCACAAAGATCGTCAACATAGACTTCTAAATTCTTCCTCCAGAACTCTTTAAATACATGACACATTAACCTCTGAAATGTGGTAGGTGCATTGGTCAGCCCAAACGGCATTACTCGAAAAGCAAATATGCCCCACTCTGTGGCAAAAGCCATCTTATGTTGATCTTCTGGAGCAATGGCTACCTGATTGTAGCCAGAAAATCCATCAATGAAGCTGTACACATCCTTGCCTGATACTCTTTCCAATAGATGCTCAGTGCTAGGAAGCGGATAGTTGTCTCGAATAGTGGTTGCATTAACCTTCTTCAAGTTAATGCACACACATAACTTTCCATTTTTCTTGGGCACCACTACAATGGGGGATACCCATTCAGTGTGCTCAATTTCATAAATAAATCCAGCTTCCACCAGACGATCTATCTCTTCTTTGATCTTGGCAACATTGTTATCATTATATGTGTATGGTTTTTGCTTAGAGGGTTTGGCATCTCAGGCCATGGGGATAGTGTGTGAGCATATGTCAGGGTCTACGCCTTTCAAATCCTTATAGCTCCAAGTGAATACATCTCTGTATTCTCTTAGCGAGGCAATCAACTCTTACTCTTCTTCTTCTGTCAGGTAATGTCCTATGTAGGTGCATCTTTCTTCTCCTTCTTCTATGGCTACAACAATTTTCTTGGTGGTTTCCTTGTTGTCATAGGCCTCTCCTGCTTGTGCATCACGTTTAGGCATTCTTATCATGACTCTCCTATCATCTACCTCATACTTCTTAAAGTTTTTGGGGACCTCAAACAAAGATTCTTCTACTTCTTGTGTGACTTCTCTCTTCTTTATTTTCTTTCCTTCATTCTTAGCGGTCACTTGCATGGTTAACCTTACATCATTTGTAAGCTTTGCATGTCTCTAAGGGTGAACTTCTCCTTCATAGAAGTATTCTTCATCTAATGCAAAAGGTGGGTCCATAATGATTGACTCTAGATCGGAGTCACTTGCATCTTCAAATGCATCAGTGCTAGGTTCAAATTCCTCAAAAACCGAATCACCCATGATTGGATCTATTGAGAAGACTGAAATGTCATAGCCATCCTCATCACAGTGGGGTGTCCATTGTTCTTCATTGATGGCTACATCCATTGTTGCTAGAATTTCCGCCCAGCCATGAGGTTCAAATTCTTCGTTCGGAAATACTACAGGTGCATAGGCTGGGTCTTGAATTGATCTATGGGTTTCCTTCGCCCCTATCTCTCTCGCTTTTTCTCTCTTCTCTTCTTCTACTGCTATTTTACACATCCACAAGTGAGTGTCTTCATGCATCCATGAAGACCCTGATCCTATGGAATGCACTGACTCAGTATGAACTTTGGCTCTATGGATGGGATTCCATTGGATGGGAGGGACATCTTTATGAGAGTAGTCCTTGAGATTGACTTTGGTTGTAACACCTAAGTGTTGCAAGTACAAAGAATTGGTTCCCCAATCTTGTACCACTTGCAACTGTCGCATAAATGGTCTTCACAAAATCATCTCATAGGCATGATTTTTGCTAAAGTCACATATAGCAAAAGTATGCTCAAACTCAACACCACATATAGTGAGAGTTATTCCTTCTAGCAGTCCTAAGGGTCTCTCAATGTGACCATCGGCCATCTGCAATTTCATCCTAGTTGGCCTGAGTGCTGGCTTGCCCCAACGCTTCCATAGGGAAGTGGTAGAAATTGCAACTCTTGCACCTGAGTCCAAAATTGCCTTGGTTGTGTATCCTTGATGGGTAATGGGAATGTTTCCTATTTTGTCCAAGGGTATTTCTGGCATTGTTCTATGGGATCCTACCTGGGAACGAGGTTTTGCTACTTTCGGCACTTGGTTAGCTACATGTTTCCATAGCTCTGGACTAACTTTGAGTAGCTCTTCTAACGTGAGGTTGCACTCCACTTTAGTGTTTTTCACTACCTCTGTGTTCCTAGGTATGATTGAGTCTTCATTTCTTACCATGACTGTGGGTGCTCTCATACACATGGACTTAGCTTCCCATGGGCCTGTGAAGTGGGGTAGCTCCTGTAAGGAATTAGACTCAAAGTCTAATCTCTCCTGAGTTTGGGTACTCTCCTACCCTCCATAAATAGAAGGAATGTCTTGTGGGAATTGGTCATGTGCGTCATCCACAAGTTCAATGGGAGGAGGGACTTCACTCTCTTTAGCCCATTTCTCTTCTTGAATCTCTCGTAGGAATTCTAGTGAATATCGATTCATAGAAGAAGATGTGTCTGGTTCATTGGAATTAGGCACATAAGCTTCCTGGGGGGAATGCTTCTTCTTTTGCTTGCCTTGCCTCTTTCTTGGGATATGGCTTCCTTATCAGATCTTGCAATTATACTCTCCAACTTCTCCAACAGTCCATCCAAGTGCAATTGTGCCTTGGCTAAGCAAGAGTAGTTGAAGAGGCGACTGGCTTCAAACATGGTCTGAGCCAATGCTACCATTTTTGCACAAAGCTTAGTTCTTTCCATCTCTATGTTAGCTCTAGGGTAGCACTTGTCGTGATCTCTCACGTTTGGCCCTTCTTGGATTCTGGCCTGATATGCCTTGAGCATCATGTCTATGTCTTCAGGAGTGGGGTCAGCTAATACTGATCCTACTCTAGGGGGTGGTGGGATTGTATGAGGTGGGTTGAAAGATGGTGGATTAGATGGTGATAGGGATGAAGGTGGTGGTGGTATGTGAGAGTTTGTTTGAGAGGTGAGCTCAACAATTTTGGCTTTTGTTTCTCTTATGCTCTCTTCTAATTCCCTCATCTTCTTAGACCATTGTCTTTTCATTCTCTCTCGGCTATCTTTCCATGCTCTCGTCCGTTTCTTGGCTATGCTCTCAGTCTAACCTCGGCACTCTTTTCTTGGCCTACACCTTGATTCTGCTGCAATGCATGAGCTCTAGTGACTACCTGTACTAGTGCAGTGGAAGTCACACTTCCTGTAGAGTCTACTACTAACCCAATAACATTAATAGGAGTGATTTTTGGCATATTATTGGGATTCTTTGGGCAATCTCGTATGAGATGCTCCTTTCTGCATTCTTAACAAAAGCCCTGGATTGTCACTGACTAGGGTTGTGTGGGTGCAGGCATGGGGCAATCACAAATAAGGTGATCTCCCTGACATCTGTAGCATGGTCCTCTAGGGAATGGGGGTCTTACCTGCCTAGGTTGAGGTCTAGAGTTGGGGTTTGTGTACATGACATTTGCGTAATCTGGCTCCCAACTAGGTTCACTCGGTTCTTTGCTATAGTAGGACTCACCATGTTCAAGAGACTGCATGTAGTAAGCCTGGGGGCTATCAATATGTGTAGAATCAAAGCTATGGTCATTGGGGTCACTTTCTGAAAGCAATGGTGTTACTGGCAGTATGGCTCTATTCAGGTTCTCTTCTACAGCTGCATACTTTACTAGGATCACATTGGCTGGAGCAATAGGTTGTTGGGCTAGCACTGGTCGAGGTCTCTGTTGGGCCTGATATTGTGGTTGGTAGGTTTGTTGAGGCATGGCATACTGTTGTGGTGGATACTGATTCTGATATCTTCCCTGTTGTGGATAGGGAGTGAGGGTAGGTTTGCCTAACCACTTGCTTATTGTATGGGCAATCTTGTGCTGTGTGATTAGTGTACCTCCGTTCTATGGTGCAGTATTGGCTACTGGGGTTCACTTGGGGTTGAGCCATGATGGGACATACGTTCGCCATATGGTCACCTCCACAAGTATAGCACCGCTTAATAGGGGCAAAGCTTGGAATTTGTTTGCTAGAGACACCTAGTTTTTGAGCTACCTTCTCTACGAGTTCCTCAATAGATGTGGATTGTGTGGAAGAGAGGTTAGAAGAACTATCTGAATCTTTGTAGATTTTTGAAAGATCTAATTCCTCCCCTAGGTTATCTTCAATGTCAATGCACATGCGTACACACTCTTCTATGGTCCTAGGGTCCTTCAAGTACACATATGATCTCAATTTGGTACTTAGCAGTCCATCCAAGAAGAGAGCCACGTGTTTGGCTGGTGTGGGTAACTCAAGAACAGGGTATCTCTCTAAGTATTGCCTAAAGCTTCTTCCTGCAAGTCTTAGGGTCTCTTGAGGTGTTTGCTTGAAGCTGTGAATCAGTGAGGATGTATTATGCCTTATGCCACTCTTAGAGAATTCAGTAATGAAAGCCTCTAGGAGTTGGTCTACGCTCCTGAACTCTCTCTCATTTAGAGGTTGAAACCATGTAAGGGTTGTGTTCCTAAGGATGAGACCGAAAGCATTGTACTACGTGAATAGGTCCTCAACTTGTTCAGCTCTCAAGACTTGTCTAAATTCGGCCACATGATCGTATGGATCTCCAGTGCCATCGAAGTAATTCTATCTAGGTCTTGGTAAAGGGAATTCATCCGCATTTCTTTGGTTTCTTGGGGCTCTAGGTCTCTCAGTTTCTACTCTATCCATCTCCGTTCTCATCCTTTCTCGACCCAAGGGGTTGGCGAAACTCACTTCTGGCCTATCTCTACTTCTGTCCCTTTGAGCTCCATGAGCTTGGGATGTTCCCTCTCCTGGGTGGCCATAAGAGACATTAGATCTTGGTTGGGGGAAAACAAATTCACCCTTCTAAGTGTAAGCATGTCTTCCATGCTCGGTGACCACAAAGATCCTTTCCGAATAGGTCACTTTGCCTGGGCTATCAAGATCTTTGAACTCATAGATTGTGAGTGTTCCTACCTCATTAGGCTGATCCCGCCTATACCTCCAAAAGGGTTCATCAGTCTCTCAGTTCAAGAGTAGATCTATGCTCTTGTTGTCCTGACAAATCCACTCTGGTGTGAGGATTCTCGTAAGAACAGATTTGCCTCGAGGGGTTTTAGGCTCTCCACCTAAGTTCCCTTGCTCTAGGTCACCTATATTCGTCTCTCGGATCACATTCCCAAATTCGTCTGTCCTAGCTGGGTGACTGGTGACTACGTAAATGGTTCCTTCTTTGTCCAGGTATGCTCCATTTTCAAACTTGACAGCTAGATGTTCCATTCCAATGAGTTGGTTAGGGTTTTTAATTTGGACCACATATCTTCCTAGGTAGTCCTCATAGATGCAAGCACCTAATCGGTTGGTCCTAAGGTATTCGAGTTGTGTCTTGTAAGGACCTTCAACCCTTTGCAAGTATGGCACACTTGAACTTCCTGTGGGTCTCTCCATGCCATGAGACATCTTGGACTCACTAGTTTCAGAGCTAGGGTAGTGCGAATAATGGCTCAACTGCTCAGCCCAAGACCTATTAGTATGATTGACACTAGCCTCTGAAGATCTAAGACTTTGTCTATCTCTGTCTAGGTGTCGTCTTGATCTAAGGTTCATATGCCTAATTGAGTAGCCCCAATTTTCCCAAGTACAACCTCGTTGCTGAGTTCTTTTGTATTAATCACTTGTTCTTTTTAATTTTTCTTGGAATGTCACTTCTTGTCCAATCAATCGTCACAAGGAACACTTATGTTGTATCGTACTTAAGTTTGGTCGCTTGATTTAAATTCTTTTCCTTTATGTTGTTTCGCAACTGTAATCTCTTGGTACTTGCACTTGAGTGATTAGAGTTCTTGGACTTGGTCATGCTTAACATAACCCTAATTGATCAAAACCTCTATCCATACTTAGCCTAAGCTGGGAATTGACAGAGGGTGTTGAGAAGTTCCAACCTTTAGTTTCTCTCCTTGGTTGCCCTTGTGTGCCCAAGAAGCGTGTTCCCAAGCTTGCACTTACTCTAGCTCAGAATGCCCTTCGATGCTCTCAATGGACCTGTGAAAGTCCCAAAGTTAGCTCAAGATTTGAATTCAACTGACACAACAAACCCTTCTTCATTCATGCAATTCAGAAATCAAATTTGTGCTTTGGTTTTATGGAAAACAATCCTAAAGATCCCTTAGTTTTTCTCCCCCTGGATATGGTCACTTCAAAATACTATATCTAATATTCCCACGAGCTTTCCAACAAAACAAAAATCATAGCAAATGGATTTCGTATGAGAAAGTTATGCGAGTTCAAGATTCTAGGGTTAAAACAGGCTAACAGGTCAACAGGATTCCTCGAATTTACTTTGTGTAGCGGCCTCACAATGCTCTAAAAAATTTCTAATGTTTCCAAAATAGTACCCCAAAATAGACCAACTATCTTTGCCCTAAGAAAATGGCCGAATTTGCCCGTCAATTGCGATCGAGTAGTCTGTCAATCGCAATCGATATGTCAGTCGCGATCGACGTGTCGGTCGCAATTGAGAGGTCCGTCATGGCTGTCAGTCGCGATTGATGGGTCAGTCGCGATTGGTACGTGGCTCGAGATTTCAGTTAGTCGTGGTCAAAGGATCGTTGACTCAGTCGATCGCGATTGATGGGTCGATCGCGATTGACACATGGCATGCGGGGTCTGTCGATCGTGGTCAAACAGTCGTTGACTGGGTCAGTCGCGATTGACAGGTCCTTCAGGACTGTCGATCGCGATTGATGGGTTGATTGCGACTGATGGGTCGGTCGAGATTGACACGTGGTGCACGGTAGGTCTGTCGATCGCGATTGACAGGTCCATTGGGGCTATCAGTCGTGATTGATGGGTCGATCGTGATTGATTGATCAGTCGGCAACTGTCCGTCATCATTTGCCGATCGCGATTGACAAAAAACTGAGGAATTTGAAAATTTTAAACACACTTTTGGAATGCCCTAGGCCTAGAGATCATGTTTATGCACTTAGTTTTGCAAAAAGGTTCATTTTTTTGTCGGTCACGATTGACAGAGGTCAATGCCTCGGGACCTGCACAGTCAAAATTTTTACCTGCTGAAGCTGGTAGAGCTGCTGGGTTCCTGTAGAAAATCTCAAAAAACATAGAAAAGCACAAGCGCACAAATGCTCTCTTGCTCTCTCTCACAAGTGAAATGAGAGGAATGGCATGGGTATGGTGATATGACCAAAAAACTAAAATTTTTGCGATGATGGAGATGGAGGTGGGAGATGGTGATGATGATGATGATGGTGATGAAGAAAACAAAGGAAAATAGATAAAAGTGAAGAAAATACCTATGACTCCAACGCCTCAACTCTACGTCTTACCATCACGCTTGTCCTGAAAGCTCGATCCCCGGCAACAACGCCAAAATTTGGTGTAGCTCAGTGATGAGTAACACCTCCTTTAATGTCAATCCGGGAAGATGTGAGGATCATATGAAGACCTCGAACAAGTGATGGCACAAGTGTGTGAGTGAGAAGCACACTAACATGCACACACATACACACACGCACACACAAGGCAAGACAAAGAGAGAAGCAATGGATTTCTTTAAATTACTCAAAAAGTGCTCTTACAAGTCCAATTCTACAACAAGCCAACCTCAAAAATGAGCTCTCTAGCTCTTTTTATAGTTTTCGACTAGTTTTTGGCCCTGTCCAGACCTAGTGTCTGGCCTAGTTAAAAATTTAGGTTCTAGGGCCTATTTGAGGTTTCAAACGAAGTCTAAAAATCATGAAAATTGGTACGATGATACTTCTAATACTCCTCAAGCTCAAGGACTCCTTGGCTTGCACAAAATGGAGTTACAGAAAGGTGAAATGGTAGTTACAATGATTTTTAGTGATGAGAATCACTATTATGAAGATGTTGATTTGGAAAAATTTGAATGGCCTACTTGCCAGATCTTCGTTGACTACTTTGTCTGCTTGTGCCTTCTCTCCGCTCTGGCTCCCTTCTTTGGCTTCCTTGTCTTGTGAGTCCTTGGGTGCTTTGACTACTACCAACAGTCTGCATCATGTCCAATACTTTGACAGTCATATGCACGGCAACATCATCCATGCGGCGTAAGCGGGGGAGCCAGTGGCAAATCGTTGCCCTCATGTATCTGACTATGGGTGGTTCGTGGGGTGGAGTGAAATAGGGGTAATTAAGCAAGTCCTAGCACTACTTATTATTCTTAACTTTGATTACGAATGCCTTCCAGGAGCGACGTCTTGGTATAGGTCCCCAACATGGGTTATACTTCAAATGCAGTGGTGCCTTGACCCATGTGCTCATCATTTCTGGATATTGCTGTAGTAATTCTTGGCGCCAAGTTGGTTGAAAGATTTCACCACTCTACGTTTTCGGTGGCAAGTCATCAGGCTCAAACTGAGTTGCATGTGAGGGTTTCTTGCCTGTCTCCTTTTTTATCACCAATTGATATTCTGCCATTAGCATGATATACGATTTATATTGAAGCTCATGGCCAGATATATACCTTCGCGTGGCCAAGTGGGCGAAGTAAGGTGAATTGTAAATGCATTCCTCTATCATAGCCATGGCGTGTAATTGAGCCTCCATGCATGCTAAGTTGGTTTTTCCAAGTTCTTCTACGGTCTTCATCCATGCGGGGGTAGGGAGTTCAAAGGTGGTCTGGCCTTCAATTGTAACACGTCCGCCTGGGATGGGTTGTGGTTCATAAGCTTCTTCATATGTTTCCTCCATCGGGATAGACATAGTTTCTTCCTCAGTTGGGAGTTCAGGTGGGGAATCAGGCCTAGGGGTTCAGAAAAGGCACTAATTTGTGCTTGAAGAGTAAGTACCTAAGCATGTAAAGCATTGAGTTCCTCTATGATCTCTAGAGGTGTGGCCTCAAGAGCTAGTGGTCTTTGGTGTGGAGGTGTTGGCAACTGTAGAATTTTATGGTTGTCCTTGAGCTTTTGATATGCCTCATTCATACTGTCATAATCTTCTAGTAGTCTGACATGGTCTTCCAATAGTATCTTCATAGACTCTGATGGTACGACTTTAAAGCGGCTGGGACTCAGAGGCTCGCCCATTTGATCTAAAGCAGCTCCAAGGTTTTCTCTGTTTTGTTCCTGCAAGCGTTGATTCTCTTCTTTGGCCGCTGCAAGGTGGCATCTTAGTAGTCTCATGTTTTGAGTGAGTGTCGCATTTCAAATGGTTTGAGCCCTTAACAAATTGTCGATATGCTTAATGGCTTCCTTTGTCTTCTGTTCACTTTCTAGTTCGAGTGTATGGTAGGCCTTGCGTAGCTCTTGATAGCGTGTATCAAGGGAGGTGTTCTCGATTGATAACGAGTTTAGTTGTGCCTGTAAACCTATGATTGTTTGTTGTAGCATCTAGTAGCTAGTCCCTAGAGATGTGAATTCATCTCTAACTTGTGTCATGCAAGAAAACATTTCATGGAATGTGGTGTCGATCGTGGGTGACAATATTAATGGTGTAGTGAGTGAAGATGTTGTGGGTGTGGGTGTTGATGCAAGGGGAAGGGGAAATAGGGATGGGAAAGTGGATGCAATGGTGACTGTGGAGAAATTGGACATGCCTAAATGTGGTGGTGAAATGGATGAGATGAGGGGTGGTGCGGTAGGTGGCGATATGTCCATGTCACTAGACGTTGTGTCAAGTGAAGTGACAGTGAAGAGTGGAGTGATAGTGGGTGCTTGAGCGGGTGTGAATACAAGATTTACAAAGGTTCAACTCGCATAATGGACCTGTTCTGCCTGGACTGATCTTCCTGCAACAGAACAGAGACTAACTCCTCAAATGATAAGGCATTCGGATTGCCTTTCATCATCAACCGAAGAGTAGAAGCAAAACTCTGATATGAGTCAGGAAGACCATTCAAAACGGTCTGCACAAGTGAGCTATCTGGTATAACCTCATCAGTAGAAATCAATTGTTCCTTCAAATTTTTGATCTTTGTTAGGAAACTGTCCATAGAATCACCTTCAGTCATGTGCTCACTCTCCAACTGTTTTCGGAGATAAGCAACACGAGCCTCATTCCTAGCTTGGTACAATGTGGTAAGTGTATCCCAACCATCCCTAGCTGTTCTGCAAGAGCGTATGTGAGGAATAATGGCACGTTTGACAGACAAAGCTATCAATGCATGTGCCAGGGCATCTCTGCCATCCCAACGAATCTGCTCTGCAGTAGGTGCACCAGAAACAACAGCACGAATAGGAATCTGCACAATATCATCTTCGACACCATCTTCATCAGCTCCAGCACTTGTATTTGTAGTACCTGTAGTCACAGGTGTAATAGGACGTCTTTCAACACCCTGCACAATGTTCCACAGTCCTTTTGCAACCAATACATGTCGCATCATATAAGCCCATAATGGGTAGGTGGTACCATCCAACTTATCCTCAACAGCCAACATACAGAATACATCACTGCTTTCAGCCATGGCCGGTGACTAAAATAACTTGATGCAGAAAATTGACTGTATCTCAAAAAGTTGAACGAAACTGCCTAGATGAGTTCTGCTAGACCTGTAGCAGACTTCGAGACGCTTAAACTGGCGAACAGAAACTGGTATATACCTTTGGCACAAAAGGACGAAATAGCCTGCACAAGCACTGCGATAGTGCATTCGAAGGCCGAAATGAGCTCAGATCGCGATTTCGGCACCACATAGCGAAGCTGTTTTGATCTCGAAAACACCCTGAGTATGCTCACCAAATTTCGTGCGAACTTGAGACTGCAAACGGAGGAGTGTCGACGGCGCCCTAGAAGAAGCGACAACCTGCTCTGATACCAATTGTTGGAGTTAGATGTCTGTGGAAGCACGCGAACAACACAAGGAAGAAGAAGAAGCTTGGAGCACAACACACAAGATTGAATGTATTACTAGAGAATGTACAAAGATAAGTAGCCCATTAGGGAAATAGGCGTATATACAAGCCGGGGGAAAAAAACCTCCTAAAGAGGGAAAAAAGTGCCCCGGCAGTCCTAGAGTGTCACACACATCACTACCTAAATATATCAACAAGAAGGTCATGGGAGGGGGAAATGGGAATAGAGGTCTGGGAGAAGTGGGGAAATAAAGAAATGATGGAGTGAGAAATGGGTTGGATGGAATGGTGGGAGCTATTGAAGGGAGGATAGGTGGGAGGGTTGTGGGAAGAGTTTGTGGGGTTGAGGCAACTAGGGCTTTTGCTACAACACCATCGAGAAACGTGGATGATCTTGGAAATGTAGGGTGTACAAGAGAGACTGGAGGGGCATGAGGTGAAAGAAGAGTAGGTGGAGCGGTGGGTACTTCGACAACAATAGTGGTATTTACAGTAGAAGGGTGAGGTAGGCAGTCAATCACTATGGTGGCTTCTTCAATAGGTTCTTCCAGTAGAAGTCATGCTTCTCTGGCTTGGTGTGAGGATTGGGCATCCGTTGGTACCCGAATATACTAACCCGATTTTGAGAGCAAACGTATTCGTCATGGGTCAAACTTTGGTAGTGGTTTCCTCTGCAAATAGCAAAGTCCTTCATTGGTTCCTACTGACTTAAGCAATTCTCTAAAACCTTGAATGTAAGCTTCTTTGAATCCTCCAGTGAGAGTTCCTATTCTAAAATCGCTTGACTTTCTTCTTTGGAGAGTTGTCTGCATGCCCAAAGTGCCTGCATAGTGCGGTATAATTTCTTGATTGCCAACGTGTAAGTAGCTGCCTCAAACATGTCATCCTCATGCGTACTTGTTTCGCCTTGTGTGTTTGTGGTTCTTGTTCATCATTCTATACATCTTCTTGAGAGTTCTGGCTGTCCTGACTTGCATCATCATCACCATCTTCATTGTCAATTTCTATCCTCTCTTCTTTGGAGCAAGAGACTACTTGCTCGTGTGGTTGATCAGGGAATGTGGTAGGGTAACTGGGATGTTCATACTCTTGTGAGAAAAAATGTCCTTCTGAAAATTGGAATTCACTCTAGAAAGCATCATGCATTTCAAAATCAGAAGTGTTATTTGTTGGTTTTGCCTCCAAGTTGGGTATAGGGAAAGTGAATGCTTCTGCACCGATGGAGGTGGGAATTTCTGGTGTTGTAGTGGTGGGTTCCTGAACTGTGGTGGCTTGAGAGGTAGTAGCACAGGTAGTACCTTCTGTGATAACCGGACGTGACAGGCGTATACGGATAGGTTGTATAGGTGCAGGTGGTTCCGTGGTGACTGTTCTAGAGACGGCTGAGATGACGGGGACTCTGGAACTTGAAAACATGGGATAGATCCGTGCATGCGTTTGCCTGCACATCCCTTGCTAGCTTTTCTGGCCTTCTTGGCGGTTCCTTTGAATGCCTTCAATTCTTCACTTGTCATTGCGCGTTCTATAGGCAAATCATATCCCAAACACATGTAAACAAATCGAGTGAGAGCGCAACATCCATGGATGACTTTTTTTATTTCCCATCTCTACTGAGCTAAATACAATTGATCAATGATCCAACTTGCAAGATCTATGGTTTGGGGTCCAATGCATGCTAAATATAATCCGAACCAAATACGTTTGTTAGGAATAGTGAAATGATCCTGAGCTGGGAATGCAAAATGCTGCATACATATACGTAATGGCTTAGACAGTTGAGGTGTAATGGCCAAAATGTCTTCCCACTTCACAACATCACCCCGCTTCATTGGATCTGGAATAAGCCTTTCGCGCTCTGTCAGCATGTGAGTCCCATGGATCTTAATTGCTACCCGATCAAGTCTTTTGAAAGATAGAACTTTTTGAAAGGGGGTCATTTACTAAATATGGAAGAATGAAAGTGTTCGACAAGTTCTTGATCTCGAAAGCTATAAGTGTGGCCACCAGGTAGTAGCATCTATAAAAATCAGGTTTGGGTAATGGGTCACTGAAGTATTCCGTAAAACTTGCTCTAGCCCAAATGTGCTTTAACTCTTCTATATTTTGGAGCGCTTCAAATTCTCTTGAGAAAAACTGATACTTGCCCCACTTAATACTCTCAAAAGTCAATGTGGCATCAAAAATAAAATCTGTGTCCACCAAAGGTCCCACTAAGCCTTGAAACCAATGGGAATTACGGTGAGCTTTTTTTATGTATCCCCTAGGAGGATCATCAATCGGCATTGGTCTTGGGAATCCTTGAAATTCAAGTGGTTGTGACGTTGGGTGTGGCTCAACCAATAATTCACCAAAATTGACCACAGGTACACTGGGGCTAATCTCAGACGGTCCTTCTATCTGCATGATGAGTGATGCGAATGTGGAGAAGATCTGCTACAAAAGATTAGCACATTAGTATGGAAATTAATCATGATCCCATTAAAGTGAGACCGCAATCCCTTTCCATAACCAATGTGTAACCTGTGTAGCCAAGTGTTGTGAGGTGGTATATGGAATGATTTTTGTGAAACTAATGCAGGTCTCTAGACACCTACATGCTTCAGATAGTGCATACATTGCTTGATGAGATGTTATTACAAGTGATGTTGGGTTAGTGCTGTTGAATTTATACAAAGTTCAATTGTGACAAAATTATTACAAGGGTGTTGGAAGCAGCCAGAGGCATAGAAGATAAAGACGGAGCAGGGAGCCAGTCGAATCTTTTTTCAAAGAATCATGTTTTAAAAGTACTTTTCAAAAACCTCCAACAGTGATTTTTATCACTATTCTAACATATGTAACATAGAAAAACCCTTTTCTTAATTTCTAGCTCCATTTTGTGCAAGTCAAGGAGTCCTCGAGCTTGAGGAGCTTACGTAGAATGCGTGTATCAATTTTCGTTATTTTTAGACATCGTTTACCCTTTCAAATAGCATCTAGGACCTATTTTTTAACTATGCCGGTCACTAGATGTGAAACCGATCAAAACTAGTCTAGAAACTATAAAAAGAGCTAGAGAGCTCATTTTTGGGAGAGCTTGTTTGAGTAGAGAAAAACTTAGAGTTATTTGGAGCTTGTAAGAGTGTTCTTGAGCAATAGAGCTATTTTCTCACCTTCCATTGTGTCTTGCTTGTCTCTTCATTGTGTGTGTGTATGTGTGTGTGCATCTTGGTGCTTCTCACCTTCACTCTCACTTCATCTCACATTCACGATCTTCATATCACTCCTATCTCTTCCGCGGATTGACATTAAGGAGGTGGAGCTTCTTAACGTGGTTCTCACCATTGTGCTAGAGCAACACCAAATTTGGCGCCGTTGCTGGGGATCGAGTCTAGGACGAATGCGTGATGGTAAGAGTATAGCAAGAAGTAGCGTTGGAAGGTAAAAATTTCAGTTTTTGTTGTTGTTTTTAGTTAGTTTTTAGTGTTTTTCACCTCCCCCACACTCCATCTTCATCACCGCATCATCATCTTCATCTCCAAAAAAATCAGAAAATTCACCATATCCACCCATTCTCCTCATTTCCCCTCATTTGTGCATGCGAGAGAGTGAGAGAGAGCTTTGGTGCTTGTGTGTGCTTTTGTTTTCTTGAGTTTTCTTGCAGGTATAGAGCTCCAGTGCATCAGGAAAGCTTGGAAAAGGTAAAAACTTCACTTTCTGTCAGAGATTTCCGACTGTGTCAGACCATCGCGATGGTCTGCCAAGTGCGGAATTTTTGGTAAGCGACCACACCACAGGATAGGCGACACACGTGCATACACGAATCCACAGACGCATCTGCAAAAATCACATTTTGGTGGACCATGGCGATTGGCTCAGACCATCGCGGTTGTGTCACACCATCACGATTGGCTCACGCCATCGCGACGGCTCGGCCGGACCATCGCGACGGTCTCACGCCATCGCGACGGTTCATTTGGACCATCGCGACTGTTTGCAGACCATCGCGACTGTTCGGTTGACCCCACACCATCGCGATTGGCTCACGCCATCGCGCCGACGCTGCCACGTGGCAAGCTAGACCATCGCGAGGATACCCTCAGACCATCGCGACAACTCGAATTTTGGACCATCGCGATTGGCTCAAGCCATCGCATATGTGACCATCACGATGGTTCACTTTGGACCATCGCGATTGTTCACGTTGATCGTTGACTGACGCCATCACGATTGTTCGCCTGATCGAGCCATCGCGATTGTTCACTCACCTTGACCATCGCGATTGCTCACATTTGGACCATCGCGACCGTGCACTTCAGGCCATCGCGATTGTTCACCTTCACGCCATCGCGACATTTCGCTCCATCGGACCATCGCGACGGTCCCAGACCATCGTGATTGTCTCACGCCATCGCGATTGTGCACCCCCATCGCAAATTTTAGGGTTGCATTTTTTGGCCAATTTTGGGGCTATTTTTGGGAAATTTTTGGGTGATTAGACTCATAGGAGACCCCTTAGCTCATATTTGGAGAAAAACCTGTTTGTCAGTTTTTACCCCCCCCCCCAGGGCTTGAACGGTCATAACTAGGAAAGAAAGGGGGCTTTGGAAGAAAATTTTGCCAAAGGTTAAGGGACTTAAAAGGTGTATATACTCAAGTGCTTGATCATCCAACTCTGAGTTGGTCTAATATTGAAATTTTCCAGGGCTAGCAAGGGCAATCAAAGGCAACCAAAGCAAGGCTGTGAAGGGCATAAGGCTTGGGAAGCGCGGCTTTAGATTGTCCTAAGAACCCAGTTAACGCTTCGAATGTGACACCGATCAACGTGATAGGCATTGTAAACAACACAGATGGATCCAACCCTACATACGTGCCTATCCAAGCTATAACAAGAGCCCAGGCGCTCTTACAGAACCAACAGCTTAATCAAGAGAAAGTAGCCGGAACTAGTGAAGTTGCACAAAGTCTTGAAAAGATTCTAGAGAAAGAATTAAGAGAAAATGGAGTAAAAAGATAACTGAGTTGGAAGGAAGTTTGAAGGAATCTAGAGCCAAAATCCTAGAATTGACTTCATAGGAATTGAATCAAGAGAATCTAGCTCAGAAGTCAGGATCAGTTTTAGCGGAACCCATACTAGAAAATCTAGACATGATGTTTCGTGCATATCAGGCTAGATTAAAAGAGGGACCTCAGGTAGTTGAAATGAGTAAGAACTACCCTCGAGCAGATCTAGAAATTGAGAGAACAAAACTGTGCATGAAGATGGTAGAACTAGCACAAGCTTTGTTCGAAGCCTCTAGATATTTTAATTGGAATAACATGGCCAAACCGGAATTACATTTTCAAGGACTAATGGAGAGGCTAGAATACTTGATAGAAAGCAAAGAGAAAAAGGATCAGCACAGGAACCCTAGTGTCCCAGAGACATAGGAAAGGAATGCACCATCCCTGTCTCAAGTACCCAATACAGAAAGTCAAGACAATTTGTCTTCCATACATAAATACTCACATGAATTTTTGAGGGAAATCCAAGAAGAGAAATGGAGAAAAGAACAAGGAACTCATCCTCCTATCCAAGAAATAGACGACTTGTAGGAGCAATTTCCCCAAGACATTCCCTCTATTTACGATGATGGAGAGGAGGAACAATTGAGTGAACACAGAGGCTTTCAATCCAATTCTTTACAAGAATTACCTCAGTTCACAGGACCTTGGGAAGCAAAGTCTATTAGTATGAGAGCACCCACGATAATAGTGAGGAATGAAGAATCAGTAATCCCTAGAAACACGGAAGTGATCAAGAATACCAAAGTACAGTGTAATCTCACTCTAGAGGAGTTGTTAAAGGTAAAACCAGAATTGTGGCAACATGTAGCAAATCAATTCCCCGAGCTTGCTACTACTCCCTCACAGATAGGATCACATAAGAAGGTTCCAGAGATACCCATAGAAAAGATCGGAGATGTAAGCGAAGGAGAGGAAGGTAACACTTATCTTCCGATAACCCATCAGGGCTACACCACGAAAGCCATCTTAGATTCAGGAGCCGGAGTAGCCATAGCTACCACCGCTTTATGGAAACGTTGGGGTAAGCCAGCATTAAGACCCACCAGGATGAAACTACAAATGGCTGATGGACACATAGAAAAACCATTAGGCTTACTAGAAGGAATATCTCTCATCACTTGTGGTGTAGAATTTGAGCATACCTTTGCCATTTGTGACTTTGCAAAAAATCATGCCTATGAGATGATATTGGGATGACCATTCATGCGTCAGTTGCAAATTGTACAAGATTGGGGAACTAATTCTTTGTACTTGCAACACTTAGGAGTGACTAACAAAGTCAATCTTAAAGACTATTCACATCGAGACGTATCCCCAATACAATGGAATACCATCCATAAGACACCAGTAGAAACAGAATCGATACATTCATTAGAGTCAGACCCCTCTTGGTTGCACGAGGATACTCACTTATGGATGTGTAAAGTAGCCAAACAGGAAGAAGAACGGTTAGAAGCCAGGACCTTAGGTGCAGAACAACATCCACAAACCCTTCAAGTCCCAGCTTACGCACCTGTAGTATTTCCAGATGAAGAGTTTGAACCCCATGGTTGGGCAGAAATCCTAGCAACCATGGATGTAGCCATCAATGAAGAACAATGGACACCCCACTATGACGAGGATGGCTATGACATTTCAGTTTCTACGATAGAGCCAATCATGAGTGATTCAATTTTAGAAGAGTGTGAACCTAACACTGATGCATTTGAGGATGCAAGTGATTTTGATTTAGAATCAATTATCATGGACCCACCCTTTGCATCAGAGGAAGAATATTTCTACGAAGTAGAGACTCACCCTCAGAGACACGAGGAAATTATGAATGATGTGAGAATAGCCACTCAAGTGACGAGCAAAAGTGAAGGAAAGAAAAGAAAGAAGAAAGAAACCTTGTCAGAAAAAGAAGAATCTTTATTTGAAGTACCCGAGAACTTCAAGATGTATGAAATCGAAGATAGAAGAATCATGGTACGAATGCCTAATAGAAAGGCGAATGACGGACAAGTATATGATAACCGAGAGAAAACCAAGAAAATAATAGTAGCCATAGAAGGAGAAGAAGAAAAATGTACATACATAGGGCATGATTTGACGAAGGAAGAAGAAGAAGAATTAGTTGCCCTATTACGCGAATATAGAGATGTTTTTGCGTGGAGTTACAAAGATTTGAAAGGAGTAGATCCAGACATATGTTCTCATAGAATCCCTATGACTCCAGATGCAAAACCCACGAAATAGAAACCGTACACGTACAATGATAACTACGCTGCGAAGATTAAAGAGGAGATAGATCGCTTGATAGAAGCAGGATTCATTTACGAAATTGAGCATACCGAATGGGTATCCCCCATTGTGGTAGTGCCCAAGAAAAATGGAAAATTGTGTGTGTGTATTAACCTTAAAAAAGTTAATGCCACCACGATTAGAGACAGTTATCCTCTTCCTATCACGGAACACTTATTGGAAAGAGTTGCGGGCAAGGAAGTTTACAGCTTCCTTGATGGTTTTTCAGGCTATAATCAAGTAGCCATTGCCCTAGAGGACCAACACAAGACGGCATTTGCCACCGAATGGGGCATATTTGCATTTCGTGTGATGCCATTTGGCTTAACAAATGCACCCGCCACTTTCCAGCGACTCATGTGTCATGTTTTTAAGGAATTCTTACGCAAGAGTTTGGAAGTTTATGTCGATGACATATGTGCTCATTCTAATGTCAGGCAGACACATATCCTAGAGTTAAGACAAATATTTGACAAATGTCGAGAATATCAGGTTTGTTTGAACCCAGAAAAATGCGTTTCATGGTCAGACAAGGCAAAATTCTAGGACACATCGTGTCAAAAAATGGAATCTCTACGGATGAGGAAAAAGTGAAGGTGATTGCAGATCTACCTAGGCCGATGAACATCAAAGAGGTACAGGCATTTATGGGCCATTGCGGTTATTATAGAGGATTCATACACATGTATGCAATCATAGCCAAGCCATTGTACTCTCTTTTGACTCATTTTGAATGGACAGATGAATGTGAAAATTCATTCAATGAACTCAAGCGACGCTTGTGCTCAGCACCTATATTGACTAGCCCAGATTGGAGTAAGCCATTCCATGTACATGTGGATGCATCCAATTACGCCATAGGATGTGTGTTAGCACAACCCGCGAATGAAGGTAACATAGATCTCCCCATAGCTTACGCGAGTAGACAATTGAACGCAGCAGAAAGAAATTACACCACTACGGAACGAGAAGGATTAGGGATGATCTACGCAGTAAAGAAGTTCAGACACTATTTGTTGGCAAACAAATTCAAGTTCTTTACAGATCATCAAGCCCTATTGTACTTAGTCAACAAGCCATGTAACACAGGACAACTAATACGTTGGTTTCTATTACTCATGGAGTATGACTTTGAAGTAGTAGTCACGAAAGGAAAGACACATCTTAGAGCTGACCACCTTTCAAGATTAACCTCAGGAGAAGCTCCTCAAGGAGTAGTGGATGAGTTACCAGATGCATATTTGTTTAATCTTGAGATAGCACCAGAATGGGCTAAGCCTATAGTCCCTATTCTGACATACGGACCCAAGAATCCTAGGATAAGGATCAAAGAAGGAGAGATTACCAAGTCTCAGAGATACCAAATCATAGCAAGAAGCATATATAAACAGGATAATCAAAAGATTCTTGCTTGTTGTGTAGATGAATCAGAACATGCGAATTGATTGCAATTAGCACACATAGGTGCATTAAAGCAACATCATTCCAAACATCGAACATTACAGACTCTGCATAGACTAGGAGTATATTGGCCTTCGATGGAAGCAGATGTCTACAAATTGTGTAAAAGAATGCCATGTTTGTTGTGAAAGACCACCAGTAGAACATGCTACATTGTATCACGTGTCTCTCACACCAGACTGGAGTGAATCTTTAGTGACGTACTTGAGGACGAACACATTCCCTCAAGGAATGACCTTAGCACGACAACGTAGTCTGGAGCAGGAAGCTCAAGACTATTCACTTATTGGCGATAATCTATACAAAAGAGGACGAGATGGATATCTAATACAATGTGTTCATGAAAGCGATTATCTGAGCATACTAGAGACTGCACACCAAGGTGTTGCAAGAGGTCATTTTGGACCAGATAGGATAATCAAAGCCATCCTCTTTGCAGGATTATGGTGGCCCACTCTTCACATGGATGCTCATACCTATGTTAAGAGATGTGATGTGTGCCAAAGAACTCAATTTCCTACTCGCAGAGATGAAATGCCATTGAAACCCATGATGGGCGGACGTGCATTTTCAAAGTGGGGCATAGACTTTGTAGGACCCATTAACCCCCCTGCAAAAGGTACGCATGCTGAATACATCATTGTCGCGATGGATTATCTTACGAAATGGGTAGAGGCAAAAGCCACGAAAAAGAATGATGCACACACAACTGCTAAATTCTTATTTGAGAATGTCTTTACAAGATATGGATTGCCTATAGAGTTAGTGAGCGATCGTGGAACTCACTTTCTAAACCAAGTCATTGAATATTTGTTACAGGATTTTATGGTTCACAAGAAATCCGCACCATATCATCCTCAAGCCAATGGTCAGGCTGAAAGCACTAATAAGATCCTTTGTAACGTACTGACGAAACTCGTGAACAACAAACGTTCAGATTGGGACAAACGGTTACACCACGCTGTTTGGGCATATCGAGTGGCCTACAAGACCGTACTCAATGCAACTCCCTTTCAAATGGTTTTTGGTCAGAATGTTGTGCTTCCTTTGGACTTCTTGATAGCGACCCTTAAGGTTGCACAAGAACATCAGTGGACCGGCCATGAATTATCAGCAAGAATAATGGACTTGGAACGATTAGGAGAAACCAGGCTAGAGGCAGCAGCAGGAATATATGCAGCGAGGAAGCGACAGAAAGCATATTTTGAATCACATGTGAAAGATAAAGGCCTAAAAGAAGGAGATTTAGTTCTAGTATATACGCTAAAGCAACACGCACGTAAGTTAGAAAAGCGAGGTTATGGACCTATGATCATTAACAGACTCTCGACAAGTGGAGCAGTACAGTTAGCCACCTTAGAAGGAGACATAATGCCTAATTACATTAGTGGCTGTAGAGTCAAGTTATATCAGGAACCTCTTACTGAGGATATGCTTAGACGACTCACGTTGGCAAAGAAGCGTAAGGAGGAAGAAAATAGAATACGAGCGGAAGCTCAGGCAGAAGCAATAGAACGCATTAAGCGCATGAAGCTAAGAAGACAAGGACTAGGGATAGAACATTATAACCCTCTGGAAACATCACCAAAATATCCCATAGCCATGTGTCAAGTAAAGTCAACCACTCATCCTAGCATAGTGGATAGGAGACCATTCATTACAGTCAGGCTAGAGCACGGCAACCCTTGCCAAGAGCTCAGGGCTTTAATTGACTCAGGTGCTGCGACTAGCGCAATTAGATGGTCCCACTATAAGGATTTAGGAATAGAAATGCGGCCAATTGAGGCATACCTCATAGGGCTAGGAGGCATGGAAACCCCTTGCATGGGTGAGGTGGACCTTCCTATCCTCATTAAGGATGTGACCATGACAGCGAAGCTACTAGTGTGCCATGATGACGACCTGATAGAACCCCTAATCCTTGGCCAAGATTGGCTATACGATCACTCAGTGGACCTAAATCTTAGACAAGGCTCCTTACAGATTGGAACCTTATAACAGAAGCGAGTGATACCGCTTGACTTCCCTAACGGCATTCCGACTGAGGTTTGTAACCCTAGACCCTATGAAATACATGCGACAAAAGACTGGAAGATCTTTGGTTAGATCAATCACGTTACGTCTACACCAACCCACTCGGGCTTGGCTATAGACAGTTGTCAATCAGAAAGATGTCAGGAGATCTTCCCTGGGGCTTCCTGCAAACTAGAAGGGGCAGTTACCCAACCGCTAGGGCAGATGGACACAATCAGCGGTCAGGTGGGTTGCATAAGCAAACCTATGGGCAAAACACCCTGCAGTGCCCATCCTTCCAAACTTGTTGCGGACTGGCCTAGATTAAAGATAAATAACGAATCACTTTCTAATGGGCAGCTCACGCAAGTGTTGGATCTCCCTTCTTTTCCAAAGTAGAGCGTCCAATGGACCTCTCAAACCCAACCACGAAGGAGTCAACCACAATAGAGGAACCCTGACCGACGACACCACTAGACAAGGCAGAGAAAGCAGCAGTATCAACATCACAGAACAAGTGGCACGAGACAAATATAGGTGCCAAAAGGACAGAAATCACCAACGGATTTCAGCAACACAGGCAGTGTCAAGAAGAAGTTTCAGCTGAAGCAGAGACAGTATCCAAGATCTCCTCAACCTTCTTTTACGATTACGAATATTCGACAAATCTGGATCGCCAAGAAGTACCTAACAAACCGACCCACACCCACGCAGATTTGGGTACCCAAACCATGTATTATAGCTCAACCTTCAAGCCATGTATTATACCCCCCGCCGAAATCTCTTCACCCTTCAATAACACCACCTATGATATCATCTTTTGTCCCTCAGAAGAAACACACCTTCCGCTCAAAAACTCTTAGGAAATGGATACCGAAACGTGTCCAGAAGACTTCCCCTAACCCATTGTCTGACACCACTACCACCTCAACTAATCTTCATCCTTGTAATAAATCACTTACATTTGAACCTTGTATAAATTCACACACCATAACCCCACATCACTCATAATAAAAGCTCATCAAAAAATGTATGCATAATCTGAAGCATGTAGGTGTCTAGAGACCTGCATTAGTTTTGCAAAAAATCATAGCATCAATCACTTCACAACACCTGGCTACACGGGTTACACATCGGTTATGGAAAGGGATTGCGGTCTCACCTTAATGGGATCATAAATATATTTCATACTAATGTGCTAATCTTTTGTAGCAGATCTTTTCCATTAGCTCGTTAGTCATCATGCAAACCGAAGAAGGACCATCAGAAGCTGGCCCAAGCACACCAATGGCCAATATTGGAGAATTACTCGCGGAATCTCATCCAACGATGCAACCACCAGAGTTTCAAGGTTTTCCAGGACCCATGCCAATAGACGATCCTCCTAGAGGATATACTGAGAAGATTCATCGTAACTCTCAATGGTTTCAAGGCCTAGCAGGACCATTAGCAGACACTGATTTCATATTTGAGGCCAATTTGGCATTTGATTTTTGCACATGGGCCAAGTACCAGTTCTTTTCAAGAGAATTTGAAGGACTACAGAATACACAAGATTTAACGCACGTTTGGACACGAGCGGGATTTACAGAATATTTTAGTGACCCTCTGCCTAAACCCGATTTTTACAGATGCTTTTACTTAGTAACCACCTTGACGGCTTCAGAAAATAAGGATCTACCCGGCACATTCATGTTACCATCCTTGGTAAATGACCCTCCATTCAGAAGGTTTTATTTGTCTAAAGATTTAATTCGCGCAGCTCTCAAAATGCATGGAACACACACTCCGACGGAGCGAGAACAGCTAGTTCCAGAGCCGATGAAACGTGGTGATGTAACTAAGTGGGAGGATATTTCAGCTATAACCCCTGAGCTCTCCAAGCCATTGCGGATATGCATGCAGCGTTTTGCTTTCCCAGCTCAGGATCATTTTACCATGCCCCACAAAAGAATCTGGTTTGGCTTATACTTAGCTTGTACTGGACCCCAGACGGTTGATCTAGCTAGTTGGATAATTGATCAGCTCTATTTAGCACAACATAGATGGGAGCGAAAGAAGGTCATCAATGGATGTTGTGCACTTACAAGGATTATATATATGTGCCTGGCATATGACCTGCCGATCGAACGTGCATTGACAAGTGAGGAGCTGAAAGCATTTAAAGGAACCACAAAGAAAGCTAGGAAGGCTAGCAAAGGTAGAGCAGGAAAGCGCATGAGAGGAACCATCCCCTGCCTTCAGGTGCCAGAATCACCCTCTCCACAGCATCTCCAAAGTAGTCACCAACAGCAGCCACTCCCACAGTACAACCTATTCGTATCAAATTATCAAGACCAGTTGTAACGGAGGGCACCACCAGTACTGTTGCACCTCAAGCAGACACAACCCCAGAACCTATCACCACGGCAGCAGAACTTCCCAGCACTATTGGTGCGAAAGCGTTCTCTTTTCCAATACCCCATTTAGAAGCAGAACAAGCAGCGCCACTGAACACAACATTCGATTTTGAGATGCCCGATGCGTTCTCCAATGAGTGCCAATTTTCAGAAGGACAACTGTTTTCTCAAGAATATGAAAGGCCCAGCTATCCCACCACACCCCGGGATCAGCCACAAGGACAGATCGTATCTAGCTCCGATGACGAAAGAACAGCAACCGATGACGACGAAGGCGATGACGAAGCCAGCCAGGGAACTCATGAATCCCAAGAGCATGAACAGACAGATGACCAAGGACAACAAACAGACACACATGGTGATACAAGTACCCATGAAGATGAAACTTATGAAGCAGCAGCTTACACACTGGCTATTAAGAAGTTGTATAGAACTATGGAAAAAGTTTGGGCACGCAAAAAGCTGACTGAGGACGAGCAATAATAGAACAGGAACTTGTCACAGGCGGATTCGAAGACGCATACATCAAAGGATTCCGAGAGTTAGTCAAATCAGTAGGCTTCAACGAAGCCCTTAGGTACTTGCAAAGAAAGCCACTACCACAATTTGACCCCCGCAAAGTACGACTACTTTCCAAGCCCGGCGAATACATTCGTGTACCAATAGGAGCACAGTCTTCAGAACAAGCCAGGGAGGCATGCCTCGTCCCCGAAAGTTTGTTGGCAGCAGAAACCATCTTTGTAGATTCCCCACCCCGTGCTACAACTGTACATACCTCAGTAGTCACTGAAGTACCGACCACCCCAACTGCTCCTCCATCACCGCCCATCCCTCCAGCCTCCCCTATTCACCCTCCTTCTCCCAGACCAGCATCTTCATTCGCCGGTGACGTAGCAGAAATCGTCTTTACGACCACTCACCCCACAATTCCTGCACTCATTAGACCTAGTCTACCCCCTCACACATCCACCTTTCTCTCCAACCCATTCCTCCATCCATCTTTCTCGTCCTTCCCCACACCTCCACAACCCCTTTTCCCATTCCCACCACCATTAACCTTCTCCCCAGTCTCACCTCCCTGACCCACTGTAACCCCTCTTTCCCCTTTCCACCCAGCTGCTCCAGCCAGTCCCCCTGTAAATTACTCCTCAACCTTTGTAAATCCCGTATTTACACCAGCACAAGCATCCACAGTCACACCCATATTCACAGTCACCGCACTGGACACGTCCAATGACATGGACATCTCACCGCCCACTGCACCACCACTCACTGCACTTACGGCACAAACACTTTTAGGCACATCACAATTTTCCATAATCACCACAGCATCCACCTTCCCACCCCCATTCCCCATTCCCTTAGCATCTACACCCACTGCATCTTCATTTAGCACCCCATTAATACTATCACCCACTGTAGATAATGCATTTCGACAGATGTTCATGTGTATGATGCAAGTAAGAGATGAGTTCACATCTCTTGGCGATAATTATCAGCAGCTGTAGAGGACAACCACTGACTTACAGTCGCAGCTTAATTTATTATCTATTGAGAATGCCTCACTGAACAGCCGATACCAAGAATTACGAGAGTCCTATCATAAATTAGAACTAGAAAGCGACGAAAAGACCAAGGAAGCCACTGCTGACCTGGATAACTTATTAAGAGCCCAGACAGTCTGCAATGCAACACTAACACGAAACATGGGCTTACTCAGAAGACATCTAGCAGCAGCAAAGGAAGAAAACCAGCGCTTACAGGATCAGAACCGAGAAAACTTAGAAGCAGCTCTCGACCACCCAGACCAACCTTTGAGTCCTAGTCGGTTCAAAGCCATTCCCTCAGAATCAATGAAGATGCTGCTAGAGGATCATGTAAGACTGCTAGATGAATACGATCGCATGAGCGAGGAGTTACAGAAACTCAAAGACGATCATAAATTACTCCAGTTACGAGCACCGGCACACCAAGACATACCAGCACCTGTGGACCCCTCTCCTGACATCTTAGAGGAACTCAACGCATTACGGGCCCAGGTATCAAACCTTGAATCAAGGATCGCAGTATATGAAGCACCACCAAGGCCAGATTCCCCACCCGAACTACCAGCTGAGGAAGAAATTGTCACTATCCCGGTGGAGGAAACGTTTGAAGAGGCGTACGAGCCACAACCCATCCCAGGCAGACGCGTCACGGCCGAAGGCCAGATGACTTACGAACTCCTGACCCCCGCGTGGATGAAGACAATTGAGGAACTTGGGACAACGCACTCAGCTAGAGTAGAGGCACAATTACATGCCATGGCGATGATAGAAGAAAGAATTTTACAGTTTCCATTCTATGCTCATTTGGCCCCGCGACGATACATATCTGGGCATGAGATACAGTATAAACCATATTTTATGTTAATGGCCGAATACCAGTTAGCCGTTGAGAAAGAAACAGGTAAGAAACCATCGCATGCGACTCAATTCGAGGAGGACGATCTACCACTCGATGCGCAGCAAGGAGAGATCTATCAACCAGAGTGGCGCAAAGATTTACTACAGAAGTATCCAGAAATGATGAGTACATGGGTAAAGGCACCTTTGCATTTAAAATACAACCCATGTTGGGGACCAGTACCACGATGCCGCTCCTGGACAGCCTTTGCTATTAAGGTACAAAACAATAAGTAGTGCCAGGATTGGTTGAATTACCCCTATTTTAAGCCACCGATCGAGTTACCAACTGTAGGCTACATGATGGCTACAATTCGCCACTGGCTCCCTCGACTAAAGCATATGGACGATATAGCGGCGCACATGACTGTCAAAATCTTTGACATGATGCAAATGGTTTTTAAAGTCTTCCGACGCGTCAAGGCACCTAATGTAAACACCCCCGGCTTTGAGCATGGCAATTTCGATCTAGTATATGATATGAGTACAACGCCATCGCTACGGATGTGTTATGCCTGGCATTGCAGAATAAAATACCTACCAGCGTGCTACAAGCAGACTTTTGAAGAGATGTTCACAACCTGCTTCTGGGAATACCATTCAGAGGTATTCATAAGCAGGCCTACACATTTATTACACTTATTTGCCTGTGAACGAAATGGTCTATTCCACACACTATAAACTCCCGCCATCAGATGAACCGCAACCAATAGATTGGGAGAAACTCGAGGCAGATCTGGCCCAAGGAATTCGTATCTCCGAGCACACCCTTGCTCAAGACCTCCTACAGAACTATATCCGGTAGACCTCACAACAGGGTTCTGTCAGGGACGATAGAAGCGAGGGAGGGGGGTGTTGGAAGCAGCCAGAGGCATAGAAGACGCGGAAGTATGTAAAGACGGAGCAGGGAGCCAGTCGAATCTTTTTTCAAAGAATCATGTTTTAAAAGTACTTTTCAAAAACCTCCAACAGTGATTTTTATCACTATTGTAACATATGTAATATAGAAAAACCCTTTTCTTAATTTCTAGCTCCATTTTGTGCAAGCCCAGGAGTCCTCGAGCTTGAGGAGCTTAGGTAGAATGCGTGTATCAATTTTTGTTATTTTTAGACACCGTTTACCCTTTCAAATAGCATCTAGGACCTATTTTTTAACTATGCCGATCACTAGATGTGAAACCGGTCAAAACTAGTCTAGAAACTATAAAAAGAGCTAGAGAGCTCATTTTTGGGAGAGCTTGTTTGAGTAGAGAAAAACTTAGAGTTATTTGGAGCTTGTAAGAGTGTTCTTGAGCAATAGAGCTATTTTCTCACCTTCCATTGTGTCTTGCTTGTCTCTTCATTGTGTGTGTGTATGTGTGTGTGCATCTTGGTGCTTCTCACCTTCACTCTCACTTCATCTCACATTCACGATCTTCATATCACTCCTATCTCTTCCGCGGATTGACATTAAGGAGGTGGAGCTTCTTAACGTGGTTCTCACCATTGTGCTAGAGCAACAAAGGGAGTTGGTTGTTTGGGATGGGGTTAATATTATACAATTGGACATGCAAGGCTTCTGGATACATTTCGGTATCCATCTCCTAAGGGTTGTTGAGTGTGTGGTATGCTTCTGCTAAGGGACAAAAGGTGATATCGGATGTTGTGGTGTCAATGGGTGAAAAGATTTTTTAGGTTTATATGTTACATGGCTTGAGTGTTGAGCTATAATACACTGTTTGGGTACCCATATCTGCGTTGGTGTGGGCCGATTATAAGTACTTCGTGGCGATCCAAATCTGTCAAAGCTTCATCGAGGTGGAAGAAAGTCGAGGAGATGTTGAATATTGCCTCTGATTCTACTAAAACTTCGTCTTATCATTGTCTGCCTTGTTGAGAATTATCGGTGCTTTTTGTCCTTTTGGCACCCATACGTGTTTCATGTTGCTTGCTTTGTGATGTTGATACTGCTGCTTTCTTTGCATCATCTGGTAGGGTCGTCGGTTGGGGTTCCTCCGTCATGGGTGACTCCTTTGTGGTTGGGGTTGAGAGGTCGCACGGACACTCTGCTTTGGAAAAGAAGGGAGGTCCAACACTTGTGAAACTTGCCCATTACGAAGTGCAACATTTTTTATCATAAATCTAGGCCAGTCCGCAGTAAGTGTGGAAGGATGGGAAGCGTAGGGTGTTGTGGCCATGTGTTCGCTGATGCAATCCACTTGATCGCTGATGTAACCTACCTCACCACTGCTGGAAGACCAGGGGAAAATCTATTGACATTCTTTTGTCTACAAACTATCCATCGCCAAGCTCTCATGGGTTGACTTTGGAAGGAGCATGCTTAGCCAAGGGATCTGGCCAAAGATCTTCTGGTCCTCCGTCACATGCTTTTCATATGGTCTAGAGTTACATACCTCAAGCCGAGAGTTGTTAGCGAAGTCAAGCGGTATCACTCACTGCTGGTCTAAGGTTCCAATCTGCAAGGAGTCTTGTCTAAGATTTAGGTCCACTAAGTCATCGTATAGTCAATCTTGGCCAAGGATTAGGGGTTCTATCAAGTCGTCATCATGGCACACTAAGAGCTTCGTTGTCATGGTCATGTCGTGTCTGAGGATAGGAAGGTCCACCTCACCCATGCAAGGGATTTCCATGCCTCCTAGCCCTATGAGGTATGCCTCAATTGGCCGCATTTCTATTCCTGAGTCCTTATAGTGGGACCATCTAATCACACTGGTTGCACCACTTGAATCAATTAAAGCCCTGAGCTCATGGCAAGGGTTGCCGTGCTCTAGCTTGGTTGTAATGAATGGTCTCCTATCCACTATGCTAGGATGAGTAATTGACTTTGCTTGACACATGGCCATGGGATATCTGGGTGTTGCTTCCAGATGGTTATAATGTTCTCTTCCTAGTCCTTGTCTTCTTAGCTTCATGCGCTAAATGGGTTCTATAGTTTCTACTTGAGCTTCCGTGTGTATTCTCTTTTCTTCCTCCTTACGCTTCTTTGCCAACATGAGCCTTCTAAGCATATCCTCAGTGAGAGGTTCTTGATAGAGCTTGACTCTACAGCCACTAATGTAATTAGGCATTATCTCTCCTTCTAGGGTGGCTAATTGTACTGCTCCACTTGTTGAGAGTTTGTTAATGATAATAGGTCCATAACCTCACTTTTCTAGTTTCTGTGCATGCTATTTCTATGTATGCATTAGGACTAAATCTCCTTCTTTTAAGAAAATCTTTCACATGTGTGTCAAGATAGGCTTTCTGTCATTTCTTTGCTACATATATGCATGCTACTACTTTTAGCCTTGTTTCTCCTAATCTTTCCAAATCCATTTTTCTTGATGATAATTCATGGTTGGTCCACTGATGTTCCTTTGCAACCTTAAGGGTGGGTATCAAGAAGTCCAAAGGGAGCATAGCATTCTGACCAAAAACCATCTGAAAGGGATTTGCATTGAGTACGGTCTTGTAGGCCACTTGATATGCCCAAACAACATGATGTAGCTGTTTGTCCCAATCTGAATGTTTATTGTTCACAAGTTTTGTCAGTACAGTACAACGGATCTTGTTAGTGCTTTTTGCTTGACCATTGGCTTGAGGATGATATGGTGCGGATTTCTTTTGAATCACCATAAAATCCTGTAACAAATATTCAATGACTTGGTTTAGAAAGTGAGTTTCTCTGTCGCTCACTAACTCTATAGGTAGTCCATATCTAGTAAGGACATTTTCAAATAATTATTTTGTAGTTGTTTGTGCATCATTCTTTTTCGTGGCCTTAGCCTCTACCCATTTGGTAACATAATCTATCGCAACAAAGATGTATTCCGCATGAGTTCCTTTTACAAGGGGGTTAATGGGTCCTACAAAGTCTAATTACAAGCTCAAAATAGCTCTAAGCTCACACTAACTAACCTAAAAAATTGAGCTTTCTAGCTCTCTTTATAGTTTTTTTACTACTTTTGATCGATTTCACATATAGTGACCGGTCTAGTGAAAAAATAGGTTCTAGGTACTATTTAGAGGTCTAAACGAGATCTAAAAATAACCAAAATTGGTACACTTGTTCTACCTAAGCTCCTCAAGCTCAAGGACTCCTCGACTTTCACAAAATGGAGATACTTATTACCAAAGTGGTTGTTCTATGTTACATATGATACAAGAGTGATGAAAATCACTGTTGAGAGTTTTGAAAAGTATTATAAAACATATTTCTTTTGAAGAAATAATCCGCTTGGCTCCCCATTACTTCGTTGTTATCTGCCTTAACATAGTTCCTTGTCATTAGTGCCTCTGGCTATTGCCAACAATATATATATATATATATATATATATAAGCACACACATATATACACACATACATAATGCATGGTATGCATTGCTTTTAGTTGTTATATTTATGTATGTCTCTCTCTCTCTCTCTTTATATATATATATATATATATATATATATATATATATATATATATATATATATATATATCCTTTAAAAAAATGCAGTCAAGAAACCTTATCTGACGTGGCACTCAAGTACAAGTAAGCAAAGTCAAGAAAGGGGGTTCTTGATGGGTCAAGAACAAACCCTACACACATGTATATATGTATATAGATATACACTTGTATGGTATTTTCAACCATACGTTTTTCATACTTGCATACACGTATGTGTTTGTTGTATGGTTGAAGTATATATACACATTGCATCTAGCCTTCCCACCACATACTAGAGAGATGTCTCTCCTCCCAACCTTATGCCTCTATATATAGCTATTCAAGTCAACGAGGACCATAATAAATATAAAGATATATAGACATCATGTATATACACACACACATATATATATATATATAACACATTTAGATGCATACACATCACACATACATGCCTACATGCACACATGTATACATACACATGCATGCACAATTATAAACACACTTGCATATATCACACAAATGCACATGCATACATACACATGTACATACTAACATATGCATACATATATCACACACATATATACATATGAAACACACATATGTGCATACTAACACATGTACACACATATGTGCATATAACACACATGTACACACACACACACATATTCATACATACATGAGAGAAATTTCATCCTCGAAAATAAAGCTATATACAAAATTTTAGGCATACCCCTGAGCTTCATGTTCTAACTTAAAAGAACATGTTTTCATCTCTATGGTGGGATTCACCTATATTCTGGTTGAATAAAGGAGAACAAATTGTCTGATACCCATTCTAATGATTCAAGTTAACGATTGATAACTAGAGTAGGATCTAGTATCTAATCTACTCATGTTTTTTCATTATTACCATCATTTTGGTAAGACATCAATATAGTCTCATCTTCATTATCCTTATTGATTTCTATTATTTCTTCTATTGTTAAATCTATGTTCTCATAAATGACATCATCTATTGATGGGCTTATATCAATTTCTATTAATTTCTCTTCATCATGAGTAAAATCAATACGTAGAGTATTATCATCTTCATCAAGTAGATTGTTATTGTCGTCATGTACAAAGATTCTATTTTCTCTTTGAGATGTGAATATATCAATATCTGATGATGAATCATCAATATGACTTTCTTGAATATCTATAACAATAAAGTGTTCAAACAATGATGAACCTCTAGGTTGAACATGAATGACTTGCCACCAAGGATGAGCATCAGGGTTTTTATAAAAATGCATGTTCAATATGCCTAGGAAAAATATATGGTTCTCTTGTTAATTGCATTATTTTTGAAGAATCAATCGCCCAAGACCCAGATAATTCCCTTAATGTGGAATTACTACCTTTATACTCAGCTGGAAACCAAGCAATCTTCAAAATAACCTATTAAAATATAAAAAAGCAAAAATTCATTTTTATGCACTTTAAAAAATAATAAACTATATCATAAAAATAAAATTGTTTTCTTACATGTTTGAACATAGAAAATGATATTTTGTAGATACCAACAACCGTTCCTATGTAGCCAATTTTGCTATCTATAAGATTTGCATCTTTTGAGCTAGCACATGATAGTTTCTTGAAAGAAGCAATAATGCTAGAATCCTCTGTTTTGGGCTAAAAGCCCACATATTTTGTGGGGTTTAAACTCATGATCTATCGGCTAGGAGTACGATGAGCTAACCACTTGCCCCAAAAGCCATGGTTGAGGATTACTTCCTAATCCTTTCTCTTAGGGTGTGGTTCAACCATCTCCTACCTATCATTTCTTGAGTCTAACACTCTCTTGCCCTTCTAGAGATCATTGTCCTCAATGATCAATGCTTGATCTCCCCTTGAATTGATGTCCTCACCCTTGCAAAGTCTCTTGAACCATCTTGTTCTCAACCTTGCTCTCAACATTGGTCTCTTGAATCCTTGCTCTCAACCTTGGTCTCTTGAACCTTGCCTTTCCTTTTCTTGGCCACTTGCCTATAGACTTGCCTTGTTCGCAACCTTGGACTCTTGGGCCCCTTGTTCTCAACCTCAACATCTTGAACCAGGTCCTCACCCATTCTAGGTATCTTGGATCCTCAATCTATTGCGTCCATTGGAAAGTGGATTCCGAGAGCTTTCCAATGGTATATTACATGTCTAAATCCAACCTACGGATTGGGAGATACACTCAAATCTTTGTTAAACTCACCTTTGAAATCGACGCACATGCCTTCCATCTACCTTGCTCAAGTCTATTTCCTAAGCTCTGATACCAATTGTGGGATTTGAACTCATGACCTACCGGTTAGGAGTACGATGGGCTAACCACGTGCCCAAAAGCCATGGTTGAGGATTACTTCCTAATCCTCTCTCTTAGGGTGTGGTTCAACCATCTCCTGCCTGTCATTTCTTGAGCCTGACATATTTGTGAACATTCGAGCCTCCAATAAAAATCAAATTATTAAAGAGAAAATAATATACATATATGTAAAAACATAGAATATTATTAAAACTAAATTACCTTTCTTTCATAACCTACCATTAACTCCCTCTACTCATTTGAGATTTGTTTGTTATTTGCATTGGCTCGTCGCATATGAGTTTATAGCGAATCTATGAAAGAAGATATATTTCTATTCTCATTACCATCAAGATTATGTCTATATCTTTTGTTTCTCCATCTTTTACTTCCTAGATTTTGAAGTTCTTGTTCATAATCGCTAATGAAAGCTTGCATGCATTCGCTATTACATGCTACAAAAGTAGAAACATCACTTTTTTCTTGCAATCTAAATTGGAATGGAACTCCCTTACGTGATAATATATCATCTGTTATTTATAAAGAAGACTCATTGGTCCATGCACATGGAGCTTCTTAATGACCTATTTCAAAGTATTCACTAACATAATACATGCACTCCTCAAGCATCCATCCATTTGCCATAGATCCTTCTAGTTTTGCTCTTTGTCGCACATAACTGTTAATATTCCCATAAAGCATTCGACCCAAAACATCCATTGGGTGTTTACAACACTTGCAATCTCTATTTCATCCACAAGATGGACTAATAAATGAACGTGAATATCAAAAAATGATGTTGGAAGCTCTTTGTCCATAAAAAAAAGTAGCTCTCTACGTTCAAGTTTCTTTTGTGGGATGGACTTTTTGCCAATCTCTTTTGATGTAATCCACCTATTATTATCATAAATTAAATTATAAAGAGATTATTTTGTAAATAAACGATAACAAATAGTCTTATATATTAAATGTAAAAGTATGATAATTACCTTATATGCGATCCAAGATGATAGATCATGTCTTGTACTCCTTTCTTTGTACATCCATTGATAACCAGAGTTATAATGTGCTTCAAAAAGGTATGCCAATCATGTGTCTTTAACCCAGATAAGCTCCTATCATCCCATCACAATGGAGGGGTCCATTGTTCTTCATTAATTGCCATATTCATAGTTGTAAGAATCTTTGCCCAGCCATAGGGTTCGAATTCCTCATTTGGGAACACTAGTGGCACATACAGTGGGTCATCAATAGGTCTAGAGGTGTGTCCTATTCCTAACGCTCTTTCTTTCGCTCGCTCCTCCTCTTTTGCTGCAAATTTACACATCCATAGGTTTGTATCCTCATGAAGTCATGACGGGTCTGATGCTAAGGAATGTACCGATTCCTTCTTGTCTCCGTTCCTATGTATCGTATTCCATTGCAAAGGTGGTACATCCATGTGAGAGTAATCCATGAGGTTCACTTTCGTGGTCACTCCTAAGTGTTGTAAGTACAAAGAGTTGGTTCCCTAATATTGTACCACTTGCGATTATCACATGAAAGATCTACCTAGAAGCATTTCATGTGCTTGATTCTTCCCAAAATCACATATCGCAAAGGTGTGATGAAATTCTACTCCGCAAGTGCTAGTAGGTCTAAGGCCTAGTTTACCCCAACACTTCAACAAGGAAGTGGTCGCAATAGCTACTCCTGCTCCTGTGTCTAGCATGGCTTTGGTAGTATGACCTTTGTAAGTGATAGGCAAATAAGCATTAACTTCCTCTCCTTCACTCACATCTCCCACTTTGTCTATGGGTATTTCAGGTACCTTTCCTCGTGTTCTTGGTCTAGACGATGTTGTAGCTATCTTATTGGTGCAATTAAGCCCAAACCTAAATACTTGATAAACACACATAAGCTTGAAGTATTAGCATATCACTTGGAAGGCTTCATATGTACAACCTCTTGTAACTTTGCATTACAATTACCCATTGTAAAAGTGAAATAAACCCATGAGAAGTTAGGAGGTATATAATCTCGTATCATTTGGTAGTTGAGTCAAGAGAGAATCAATTCTATACTTTAGGATTCACTTTTAGGTGTAGATATCAATTCTATACTTTAGGATTCACTTTTAGGTGTAGATTTGAATTTGAATTCAAATCTTCTGCATCTTGAGGTTTAGATGATCATATTCATGTACTTTCATTGAGAAGAGGAGCTCACCTTATAGCTCACTCAATTCTCACTCATTGAGCAATGTTTTATTGCCAATGACATTGTACTATTACATGATTTAATTCATACATGATCATTACTGCTTACTCTCATATGTCACACTCCACCAGAACAAAACTTGTCTGAGATTTTTATCACTTTATAGTGGATCATTTCTCTTGATTCAAAGCATGATAGCTCAAGAATACTGTCTACTTATATCCTACAAAGTTTCATTGATAATGCTTCTCACGATCCTCAGATATTAATCAATCTCGGGTCACTGGTCTTGACTGTCAAGGCCCGTAAAATTTGGGATGGATGCTTAATTTGCTAAACATATTTCTCTGCATATAGTTCATCATTTTAGATGATTTCACTCATGATTGGTAGCTTGTTAAGCTAATTGAAGTTCCCCAAAAGGAATTTTATCAATTGTTGTACTTAGAGAATGGTTCAAAACTCTGAACAGGTGTATCAACCAAAATAGCAAGTTTTTGAACCTTGAATCATATGCTTACCTATATATTTTGATCCTATCATTAGTGGATCATCTTCCAAGGAACATATGTGATTACTTATGCTTATTATCTAGCTAAGGAGGTCCACAACACTCTCCAGCCATTTCTTATAGCAGGTGTGATGCAACTTTTAACTACACCAACTCATCTCTTGTGATTATCCACCATCTCCTCCAACATATCTCTGGAGACTCATTTGCTACATGTTTCCATAGTTTTGGTTTGATTTTCAATAGCTCCTCCAAAGTCAAATGGCATTGAAATTTTGTGTTCATAATGACGTGTATTTCTAGGTAGAACTGAATCTTCTCCCCTTACTAGAATAGTGGGCGCTCTCACTTGAATTGATCTGTCTTCCGCGGTCCCATAAAGTGAGGTAACTCTTGCAAGGAGTTAGATTCAAAACTCAGGCGCTCAATTGGCCACTCATCTACTTGATCTCCATGGATAGATGGGATGTTGATCGAGAATTGTTCTCTTGAGTCATCAATCTCTGGTATAGGTGGCCGTGTTTCTTGTTCCTACCTCCATTTTTCCTCTTGGATCACTCTTAAGATGGCATGTGAATCCATGTAGCTTGTTTGATATAGCTGGACCTAGCCCTTTCAGATGGTGTTGTCTCTTCGGGGGCAGAATTTTGTTGTGGTTGATGTTAGTTTCCCTAACCTTTCCAGTAATCCTTCAAATAGTAGCTCAGGCCTAACCATAACTTCCCAATCGAGGTACTAGGATACCTCAAACATGGCCTGTGCTAATTCTACCATTTTCATGCACAGCTTGGTTCTCTCTATTTCCAAGTCAGCTCTTGGGTCATTCTTGCTGGACTCTCCGGCCTGTGGTCCTTCTTGTGTCCTAACCTGATAAGCTTTGAGCATCATGTCAAGGTTTTTTGTGGTGGGGTCTACTAGTACTGATATTGTCTTTGGGGTTACCGCTTATGGTTCAACCTCTTGTGATGCCATTTCTAGAATTTTGGCTCTGGTTTCTCTCAGGCTTTCCTATAACTTGTTAATTTTTTTGCTCCATTTTCTCTTATGTCGCTCTCTTGACTCTTTCAAGGTTCTCTTTTTCTTTCCTGTTGATTCTCCTACATTGTTGGATTCAACTATTCTTCTGGGGGTTTTTGGTTGCATTTGCCTTTGTGCTTGGGCCCTTGTTACCACCTCGATGGGTATGTACTAGGGTATGGAACCTTCTGTGTGTTGCACGATTCCTATCACATTGATGGGGGGTTACTTTTGTAGGGATATTAGCGGGGTTCTTAGGGCAATATCGTATAAAGTAATCCTTCCCACATTTAGGATAAAAGCATTGAATATTGAAATATTGTGACTGCACAGCGGATGTGGCATGTGGGCAGTCACATATGAAATGGTTTCCCTAACACTTAAAACATGGTCCTTTGGGTCCTTGATGTCACGAGGAAGGAGATAAGGAAGAGAGCTCACACACACACTCACTCTCAAGGAGAAGCACACACACAGATTGAGGCAAGGAAGAATAATCTTCTTCTTCTTCTTCTTCTTCTATTACATAAAGGGAATGTACAAGAATGACCTAAAAACAAGAATACAACAAGTGCAATATATAAAGACGAGTACATAAGGAAAAACCTAATGTCCGCGAATGAGTGAGCTGGCAAGAAACAAATGTGCCATCATTCTCGGTAGATAAATCTAATAAATCTCAATAAAGTATCCCTGACATATATCGGTGTGACCACTATACATGTCAGAGAAACGAAAAATTGGTACGTGTCATCCTGGATCATCAACATAAATAGCCACAATAGTGATGCCATCATCAACCACCTACAATCAGGTCATCAACATAAATAGCCACAATAGTGATGCCATCATCAACCTTCCTTGCATATAGTGAGTGATCTGCATCACACATAGAGAACCCAATGCTGGTTAAGTAATCAGCAATCCTTGCATGCCATGCACGAGGGGCTTGCTTCAGCCCATACAAAGCCTTTTGCAACCTGCAAACATATTCTGGATGCTTTGAATCTTCATATCCTTGTGGCTGGTCCATATATACTTCTTCCTCTAACTCACCATGTAGGAAAGCATTCTTCACATCCATCTGATGCAAAGTCCATCCTTTTGCTGTAGCTAATGCAACAAGTGTTCTGACAGTAGACATTTTAGCTACAGGGCTGAATGTTTCCTCATAATCAATGCCATATGTCTGTGCATAACCTTTAGCTACCAATCATGCTTTATACCTGTTTATGCTACCATCAGCATTATGCTTTACCTTGTAAACCCATTTGCAGCCTATGGATTTCTTTCCTTGCGGCAATGGAACCAGCTTCCATGTATCATTTCCATAAAGTGCAGCCATCTCCTCATCCATAGCTTTTTCCCAATCTGCATTACCAATTGCATCTTCAAAACAAGAAGGTTCAGCATCTTGTATTACCTTTGTCATGTAGGCACAATGGCGAGCCATGTAACTATCATATGTCAATCGTTGCACTGAATTACGCATCCTCCCACATCTTCCTGAAGACACATTTTTCTGCTTTCGGATCAAGCTTCGTCCTCAACTCATCTGGAACATGTACATATGCAATACAGCCAAAAACTTTCAGATGTGATAAGTTTGGCTTTTTACCTGTAAACTTCTCTTCAGGTGTAACTTGATGTACAGTAGCAGTGGAAGTTCTATTCATGATGTATACAGCAGTATGCACAGCTTCTGCCCAATAACAATGAGGCATATTCTTCTCAGCCATCAAGGCTCTTGCTATTTCTGCAATATGTCTATTTTTGCATTCAGCAACACCATTCTCTTGTGGTGTGTACCTGCATGAAAACTGACGCCGAATTCCATGATTTTTTAGAAAACTGCTGAACTCATTTGACATGTATTCACCTCCTCCATCAGATCTTAATGTTTGAATGTACTTCCCTGTCTACTTTTCCACCATAACTTTAAAATTCTGGAAGTGAGTAAACACCTCACTCTTCTCTTTCATGAAATGTACCCATACTTTGCGTGCATGGTCATCAATGAAAGTAACATAAAACCTACAACCGCCCATAGATGTGGTCTTTGCTAGACCCCAAACATCTGTATGTACTACTTCTAGTACATTCTCACTAACATGCTTGTCATGAGGAAATGATGCTCTTGATTGTTTACCAAATTGACATGCTGCACATACCTTTTGCATTTCTGCAACTTTGAAATTTGGTAGTCCATGGACAATCTCCTTTGACTGCATCAGTTTCAGCCTTTGCAAGTTTGCATGTCCAATCCGTTTGTGCCATATCTCTATATCTGCAATAACTCCTACACCTTTTGCAAACATGGCTGCATTCATTTCAGGAATCTTCACATTTTTCCTACCAACTTTGTTTCCTTTGGCAACCAATTGTCCATCCTGCTTGTACTCTTCTACATATAATCCATCAGCATTGAACCTGACTTGTAATCCCTGGTCAACCATTTGTCCAACAGAAACCAGATTCTTCGTTATATTTGGAACATGCAGCACATCAGCGAGATGTTTTACCTTTCCCTCCTCCATAGACAATGCTATGTTTTCTGTATGCTCAATAGGATGCGATGTATCATCACCTGTTTCAACATATCTAGGAAGTGGCATCTTCTGCAAACTACTAAACCATTCTGCATGACTGGTCATGTGATTTGAAGCACATGAATCAACATACCAGACATTATCATTCGATTTTGAAACACCAGCAGACATCGTATTCATCATGTGATGTTGAACCATAAACAGCTTCTCAGAATCATCTGCACTTGTGGATGCATAGTTGTTTTGCTGCCTTCTGTTATTTTGATTCTTTAACCTGCAATCACGTTCAAAGTGTCCAAGTTTACCACAATTCCAGCATCCTTTACTATCATTACCTGAATCATTTCTTTGGAAATTTCTGCGACCTCTTTGGCTTCCCCTGCCTCGAAACTGTCCTCTTCCTCCTGCATGATTCTGTTGTTGACCTTGGTCTTGGTTACTGTTTCCTCTTCCACTTCCAAAACCTCTACCTCTGCCTCTTCCTCTGCCAGAGTAGAATACCTGCTCAGAACTCGGCTTTTCTTGGGAGTTTGAATCCTCACCAAGATTCTTTTCTTCAATAATGAGCATAGATACCAAATCAACAAAATTCGGAATATTTTCCTTGGTCTGTATAGAACTTTTGAACACCTTATATGTAGCTCCTAAACCACGAAGGCACACTTCCACCTTATCATCATCATCTACATTCACGCCAATAGATGCAAGTGACTCACATATGCTTTTGATTTTTAGAGTGTAGTCACTTACCGACATGCTCTTTTTCTCCAATGTATGCAGCTCGTTCTTGAGTTGCAATTTCCGTGCCTTTGTATTGGTCTCGTACAAAGTGACCAAAGTGTTCCAAGCCTCTTTTGGAGTCTTGGCATCCTGTATGTGTCCAATCATGCTATCCTGTATGCTAACAGATAGCCAATACATTACCTTTCGTGCTCCTTGATTCCATTCCTCATATGCTCTTAACTGTTCTGCAGTCCAATTCCTTTCTGGTAAATGCGGAGCATTTTCATTCTCTCCTTCGATGTACTTCTAGTAGCCTTTTCCCATCAAGAAATTCGTCATTCTGAATCTCCAAGAATGGAAGTTGTTCTTGTCTAGCTTATCGCTCATAAGCTGACTCATTCCATCTGCGTTTGCCATTTCTGCAACAATTCACAACACCACAACACACTACAAGTAGCAATTCTGCTTGAACATTGTCGCACTATGACGTGACAGTTCGATCTCAGAAAAACACAGTTTTCGTGTATCAACAGTATACAGAATTGCTTGAAATTCTGACTATTGAGTATATGAGTGTCGCCAAACACAACGCAAGTTACAGTTTCTGAAATTGACTTGGTTTTTCTATGGGCCCCACCTTGCAGGCTCGAAACGGAGGTCGAGATGTCTTCTACCTTCACGACGATTTTCGTAGCAAACGGAGGCCGTTTGTGAAATCGCGTTTTCTCCACGCCTTGCCATGTAGTCTTCACCATCGCCTTCTCCACGAGCTCTCTACAGCCACGCTGGCTCTGATACCATGTCACGAGGAAGGAGATAAGGAAGAGAGCTCACACACACACTCTCACTCTCAAGGAGAAGCACACACACAGATTGAGGCAAGGAAGAATAATCTTCTTCTTCTTCTTCTATTACATAAAAGGAATGTAAAAGAATGACCTAAAAACAAGAATACAACAAGTGCAATATATAAAGACCAGTACATAAGGAAAAACCTAATGTCCGCAAATGAGTGAGCTCGCAAGAAAAAAATGTGCCATCACTCTCGGTAGATAAATCTAATAAAGCTCAATAAAGTATCCCTGACATATACCGGCGTGACCACTATACATGTCAGAGAAACGAAAAAATGGTACATGTCATCCTGGATCATCACATGTTGAGCTTTTTATCTCAACACTTGAGGTCTTAGTTGTCTAGCTTGTGGTCGCGGGTTGGGGTTGGTGTACATGACCTATGCATAATTGAGTTCCCAATTTTGCTCGTACATAGGGTCCTCATAATATGGCGAGTCTAGGTTTTTGGGTGACTCTGTATAGTATGCGGGTGGGCTATCCACATGGGTGGAGTCAAAACTGTTTGCATTAGGGTCATTGTCTTTGATCAAAGGGGTTGTAGGTACTAATGCCATATTCAAATTCTCTTTTGGAGTGGTGTACTTCACAGAAACTACATTGGCGGGGGGTGGAGGTTGTTGTTCGAGAACAGGTTGGGGCATAGGTTGTGGTTGATATGGAACTTGATAATGAGGGGGGCACGATAGTATTGTTGTGGTTGGTATTACCCTTGGTATCTACCTGGCTAATATGATTGAGGATAACTCTGTCTAACCACTTGTTTATTATATGGGAAATCTTGAGCAGTGTGGTTGGTGTATCTATGCCTTATGGTACAGTATAGTCCATGGGGCTTTCTATGGATTTCATTGAGTTTGGACACATAGTTTCCATGTGATCACCTCCACAAGTGTAACACCTTCGAGGGGGGGCTAATTTGATGTCGGGCTTACTAGAGACTCCCAATTGTTTGGCCACTTGTTCTCCTAAATCTTCTATAGAATTGGAACGCTTGGATGAGGCCTCTATTGTACTATCCAAATCTTTATGCACCTTAGAGAGTTCTAGCTCTTCCCATAGATTATCCTCTATGTCTACATAGATGTGTAAGCATTGATCCAAGGTCCTTGGTTCCTTCAAGAATACATATGACCTAAGCTTAGCACTTAATAGACCATCAATGAACACAACTATCAGTTTGGCTTGGGTGGGTACTTCCAATGGGGGGCATCTCTTGATGTAATGTTTGAATCTTCGACCTGCCATCCTTATTGTCTCGTGAGGTGTTTGTTTAAATATGAGTATTAAAAAAGTTGTGTTGTGTCTGATTCCACTCTTGGAAAAATCTAGAATGAAGGACTCCATCATGTGGTGGATGTCTCTAAATTGGTGTTGGTGCAATGGTCGAAACCAATCCAACGCATCACCCTTTAGAGTGAGTCCAAAGGCACTAAATTGTGTGAACATGTCTTTGACTTGTTCATCTTGTAACACCTATTTGAATTCAGCTACATGCTCATAGGGATCTCCAGATCCGTTAAAGCAATTATTCATAGCCTTCACTAGTTGAGTAGGCCTCAAGATTCTAGGGTGATCTCTAGGCCTAGGTACCAGCAAATCATCCCTACCCCTTTAGGCTCTATGGTTCCTAGTTTGTTCTCTTTCAACGCTCCCACCTTCTATAGTGGTTCTTTCTCTCCCTGTGCGGTTGATGAAACTACTCTCTCGTCCTTCCTTGTTCTTCTCTCTATGTCCTTGAGATGTGCCAATACCCGAATTCTCCTTGGATACATGTGATCTCATTAGTGGAAAAACTAGCTCTCTTCCCCACGTATAGGCATGATATCCATGTTCCGTGACCTTATATATCCTTTTTGAAGTGTCATCTAAGTACACTTTTTTCCTTGGGATCTTTGGGTCCAACTCATAAATCATTGTTGCTCCTACTACCGTAGGGTGCTCTGGTTTATATCTCCAAAATGCTTTGTTTGTTTCTTTGTTCCACAACAACTCTATGCTCCTATTGCCCTGGGTCATCCACTTAGGAGTTAACACTCTCATTAGTATTGATTTGCCTCTAGGCATACTAGGTTCTTCACCCTGTTTCCCTTCTCCTTGCGTTCCTAAGTCTTCAATTTCTACCACCTCGCCAAGTTTGTTCGTTGAGTCGGGCTTACTCGTGACTATGTACATGGTTCCTTCTTTGTCTATATAAGCCTCCTATTCAAAATTCACAATTGGATATTCCAATCCAATAGGTTGGTCAGGGTTGTGCAATTGGGTTACTCACCTATGAAGGCCATCTTCATATATTCGTGCACCCAATCTATTGGTGCGGATGTACTCCAATTGAGTCTTGTAGGATCCCTCTGTCTTTGCTAGGTGGGCTACTCCAAACGAAACCCCTAGTTTCCTTCTGTTGAAAGACATATATGAGTCGCTCATGTCTGAGCTAACTTTTAATGGATAACTGCCTAACTGTTGGGCCCATGATTAAGCTCTAGTTCTCACGCTAGCCTCAGAAGATCGAACAATCCGTTTATCAATTTTCCCTAAGTATTTCCTAGATCTTAGGTTCATTAATCCTTATTTCACGTATTCGCACTCGCCCTTCTGATTAAGTCAATTACTTAGTTCTTTGGATATTCCTTTAGAATTTCTAATTTTGTCCAAATTTGTCAAGAGGAATCATTTTGATATGTTTGATTGTGACTCGTTTTAGCGATGCGTAATCAAATCACACAGTTCTTTTGGGGTAGATCCCTATACCCACTTGCCTTCTCTATCTGTATCTCTCTCTCCCCTCAACCACTTCTCACTTTTTATGCTAGAGCAAATCCTTGCTACTCTAGGAGTTCTGAGACACTCCGTTTATCAACAAGTTTATTTACTGTAAGAAATCACCAAGTCAAAGTTGAAATTCGAGTTATGACGTTCTCTTGGACTCTTGAAAACGTAGTTCTCGTTTGCCCAAGAGTTCTCGATACTATTCGCTTCTCCCCTTGCCCTATGCCAAGCACACAAGGGTTCAAAATTAATGGCCAAAAATACCTCAAGAAATTTGAGAATATTTGAAAAAACCCTGATTTTGGCATTCTGCTTGACAGTCCTGATGGTTAGACACAATCGTGATGGTGTGTCACCGTGGCGATGGTGTGAACACCAATGATGGTTAGAGATCACGATAGTCAAGCTATGATGCTCAGTCAGAGTCACAGTCATGATGGTCAAACCACAACAATCAAGTGGTGATGATCAAACTATGATGATCAATGATAGTCGCGATGGTCAAGTCACGATAGTGAGATCATGACGATCATGACCACGATGGTCACAAGGATCACGATTATCAAGCACCATTGTGATGGTGTGTCACCGTTGCAATGATGTGACACGATTGTGATGGCGTGAGCGAATCGTGTTGGGAAAGGATGGTTGGATGCACTTAGAGATTGAGTAGGTGCTGCTAAACCTGCTTCACACCAGCCTTCCTTTGACTCCAGGAATGATTAATACACTTGCTTAGCTTCCAAATGATACCAAGAAGGCATATATGTACTTTGCAAATGATGTGTGTAATGATCAAATCAAAACAGACTACTTGAGACTTCAAAAATCCAAGAAAACTTGCTATTTTAGTATTGACACCTGCTCAGTCTTTCACTCAGTATGACCAGCACACTTACAATTGATCAAATTCCTTTTGGACATATTAAATTAGCTTAACAAGCTATCATTTTCAAGTGGAATGAGAAGAAATGACAAACCATACTCTGAGAAATCACTTTAGCAAAATAAAGTTTACCCCCGATATTTTAGGAGCTCTACAGACACAGACCAGTGAGCACTTCGACTGAGATGTCTCTGCAATGGCTGATCCAATGACCTTCAAATTTTGTGAGCATGTAGTATGCTTGGAGCTGGTTCCAACAAGCTTTGAATCACTTGATTTGGTTCAGTAGGCACTGAGATATTCCTCTTGGAAGTTGACAGACTTGGAGAAGATAACACAGAGAATACAGATATGATATATGAACAATGTATGTATTAAATCATATTGATGTACATTCTCATTGACATGATAAACATAGTCCAATGGTACTCAGATGTGTAGGCTATAGAGTAGACCTTACACACTCAATGATCACAGATGTTAGCCTCGGGAATGGTGAAGGAAACCCGCGACTTTTTCCTTGTAGTTTTTATAGGAATTGAGTGATGATTTGAATTTGAATTCAAATCAATCTCCTAGAATCTTTCACCTAAAAGTTGATTGAGATATTCTCTCAATTAAGCAACAACCTTTTCCATGACTTCCAATCAATTAGGTGTGATTACATAAAATGCCAAGTCACTAAGACTTTTAAAAGAGATAAAATGGTAAGAACTTATAAGCATAAGTTCCTATAGTCCTTCTCACATGTTGAGTCTTCAAGATAGTATCCAAGCCAAATTGTGAAGGCTTGAATTGCACCAACAGCTCCCCCTCAAGCCAAACATTTTGGCTCAAGTCTTCAGCTTTATTCTTCAATCACATCCTTCAATCCAATCATGGATTTGAATCTGCATAACTTGTTTCCATCCAAAGCTTTAGTAAGTAAATCTGCACATTGCATATTAGTGGACACATAAGTCAATTGAATGTCTTTGCTTAGCAATTTTTCTCTCACATAGTGGTAATGAACCTCTATGTGTTTTGTCCTAGCATGATATATTGGATTAGCTGCAAGGTGAAGTGAACTTGTGTTATCTCCAAAGATAATTGGAGGCCTTGTGTATAGGCCTAACTCTGTATACAAAAGCTTCAACCAGATAGCTTCTTGAGTGGCATTGGCTAGCCCTCTATACTGTGCTTCAGTAGATGACAAAGCTACTGTAGGTTGTTTCTTGGCTGACCAAGAAATAGGTTTATCACCTGCAAAACATATGTATCCTGATGTGCTTCTCCTATCATCCTTGCATCCTGCCCAATCTGCATCTGAATATACTCTAATGTCAATATCTGATGTATAAGGAAAGTACAAACCATGGTTCTGAGTTCCCTTTAGATACTTCAAAATCTTCTTTGCTGCCTCTAGGTGAGGTACCCTTGGTTTGTGCATGAATTGGCTTAGCACACTAACTCCATATGCTATGTCAATTCTGGTTAAGGTAGCATAATTCAAACTACCTACCATACTTTGGTATCCTGTAATATCTTGGACTTCATCACCTTCATGAGCACTAAGCTTTAGGTTGACCTCCATTGGAGTGCTTGAGAATTTAGCATCCTGCAAATTAAACCTCTTCAACATGTCTTGAATATACTTCTTCTGAGTGATAAAGATACCTGAGTTTGTATAAATCAATTCAAGACCTAAGAAGTACTTTAATAATCCAAGATCATTGATCTTGAATTCCTTCATCATCTATCCTTTGATGTGTCTAATCCCACTGACATCATTGCCTGTAATGATGATGTCATCAACATAAACACAGAGATAGATTACCTCTGAATTGTTCCTTTTGATAAACAATGAAGTATCTACCTTGCTCATTATAAATCCTTGGTCTTGGAGATAGGTTGTCAACCTGTAATTCCATGCTCTAGGTGCCTGCTTCAAACCATACAGAGCCTTCTTCAATTTACAAACATAATTTACCTTCTTGGGATCTTCATAGCCAGGTGGTTGTGACATGTAGACTTCTTCAGATATCCATCCATTCAAGAAAGCATTCTTGACATCTAATTGGTACATGTTCCAATTCTTGGATGCAGCTACACTCACCAAAATTATGACTGTTGGCATCTTAGCCACAGGTGAAAATGTCTCCTCATAATCAATGCCTTGGGTTTGTGCAAAACCCTTGGCTACCAACCTAGCTTTGTACCTGTTGATAGTTCCATTAGAGTTCCTCTTTAGCTTGTAGATCCATCTGGATCCTATCACCTTCATAGAGTCCTTCTTGGGTACTAAGTCCCATGTGTCACTCTCCTTGAGAGCTTCTATTTCTTCATCCATAGCTCCTTTCCATTCTGGTTTGGTGATTGCCTCTTCATATGAACCTGGTTCTTCACTTAACAAGTCCTTTGCAAGATAAATTGAATGCTTAATTACAAGAGATGTATCATACCCATATCTGATAGGCTTCTTACTTTCTCTCTGAGATCTCCTCATTGCTTGAGTTGAAGATTCTGGTATATCCTCAAGCTTCTTCATCTTTAACTTGCCTTTGGACTTCCATGCTTTGAATTCTTCAAGGTTGATTGTGTCATCATCCTCTGAACTTGAGTCTTCTTCTTTGTTTGGTTCCACTTTGATTAGCTTTGGAAACTCCTCTTCCAAATCATAAGGTAGACTAACCTTCCTGCATTCATTCTCATACCATGAGTCATTCTCATCAAAGATGACATCTCTGCTTACCTTGAAGCCTTTGTTTGTTGGGTTGTAGAATCTGTACCCTTTTTGATTCAAATCATAACCAATGAAGATACATTTTTCAGCTTTAGGGTCTAGCTTTCCCCTTACCTGTGAGGGAATATGCACATATGCAATACAACCAAAGATTTTGCAATGATCCAATGATGGTCTCTTACCATGCCAAGCTTCATAAGGTGTCATTCCATCAAGTGACTTTGATGGCAACCTGTTTATGAGATAGGTGGCAGTGGATACACTCTCTGCCCAAAGATAATTTGGCAGCTTCTTTTCATTAAGCATGGACCTAGCTGTTTCCACAATGAGTCTATTCCTTCTTTCAGCTACCCCATTTTGTTCAGGTGAGTACCTTGTAGTTATCTCGCTCTTGATGCTTCTTTCCTGCAAGAAGTCTTCAAATTCATTGGAGAAGTATTCACCTCCCCCATCTGACCTTAGTCTTTTCAAGTTTCTACCTGTTTGATTTTCAACTAGTGCAAGATATCTTTTGAAACAATTAAATACTTCATCCTTATGCTTCATAAAGTATAACACAGTCCATCTGCTATAATCATCAATGAAAGACACATAATACCTTGATCCTGAAATGGAGGGATCCTTGCTAGGTCCCCAAACATCTGTGTGCACCAAGTCTAGGTAGTCTTCATGCATAAAGCCTTTTCTTGAATAGGGCAACCTGTGAGACTTACCAAACTGACAAGCACCACACTTGTAAATCATGTGTTGCTTGGACACATTAGGTATCCCAAGCACACATTGATCCCTGCACATTTGCTTCAAAGTCCTTTCACCTATGTGGCCTAGCCTCTTGTGCCATATTTCTAACTCTGAAGGTGTTTTATCCTTGTAATTGTATAAAGCAATGTTTTTGGTGTCTTCTAGCTCAAAAGTAAATAATCTACCTGATTTCTCTCCCTTGGCTATCCTTTTGAATCCATGTTTTGGGTCCTCCACATATGCTCCATGTTGAGTGAATCTGACTTGCAAACCTTTCTCCACAATCTGACCTACACTCATTAAGTTCTTGGTGATTGTTGGGACATAAAGTACTCTGCTCAATAAGTTCTGATTACCATCACTAGTCTTTACATTACCAATCTTTACAACAGAATGCTTAGTATCATCACCTGTCTGCACTTGATGTTTGCCTTTGGGTTCTTCCAAATCAGAAAGTAGTGCCACATTGCCAGCTACATGATTAGAACATCCTGAATCAATATAGAATAAGTGATCATCATTGATACCTGACTTAGAAGTCATATTCATGATCAATAGGGAGTCATCTTGCCCCTCTATGTAGTTGTTGTAATCCCTTCTATTTCTGAATCCACCTTGGTAGTTATTATTGTGGTTGTGGTTGTAATTGTTGTTCTACTGATTGTTGTATCCATTGTAGCCTTGGTGTTGGTTGAACCTGCCTCTACCCTGAGAGTATCCACCTCTTTGATAGCCTCTTCCTCTCTGATTCTTATAGTTTCTGTAACACTCATCTGTGGTGTGGTTAGACAATCCACAAATATTGCATGGTGATGAATTGTAGGGTCTCCCCCTACCTTGCTTACCTCCTCTGCCCCTGCCTGTTGAAGATCTACCTCTCCCTGCATAGTTGGCTTGGGAGGTAGAACCTTCATCCTCTTGTTTTTTACCTTTACCTTTGTCTTTAACCTTTTTATCAGTATATAGGGCAGAAGGAGTGTTACCTTTAGATGTATCTCCAACCTTTGTGAACTTTGCTTCATGTGTAAATAGTTGGCCCATCAGAGTTGTGAGATCTGGGGTATGCATGTCCATGTAGAGATCCATTGCAGTGGTGAAGCTTTCCCACTTATCATCTGCCTTTAGTCCATTGGTTACTTGCCTTACTATTTGTTCCTCTTCAATCTCCTCTCCTATGCTTGCTAATTGGTCTGCCACATCCTTGATCTTGGTTACAAATTCTAAGACTGATTGCTTTGGTTGCTTCCTAAGGGTTGTGAATTCAATCCACAATTGATTCTTCCTGGCCCTTGTATTAGATGAGAAGTATGATGACAAGGTTTCCCAAGTTTCTTGGGAAGTCTTACAATTCCTAATGTGAGGTAAAAGGAAATCAGATATAGAGTTAAGAAGATAAGACCTTGCCAATGCATCTTTTGCACACCATGTATTAAGCCTTTCTTGTTCTTCCTTGGTGGGTAGACCCCTTGCTTTGAATGAGGGCAATTCCTCATCTCCTGAGATGAATCCAAACAGACTCCTTCCTTGTAGATAGGTCTTCATCGTCAGAGACCAAGCTTGATAATTGTTCCTGTCCAATTTGTCAATGAATGAAGGAAAACCATCTTCCATGTTACCTTGTTTGCTCTGATACCACTGTTGGGAGAGGATGGTTGGATGCACTCAGAGATTGAGTAGGTGCTGCTAAACCTGCTTCACACCAGCCTTCCTTTGACTCCAGGAATGATTAATACACTTGCTTAGCTTCCAAATGATACCAAGAAGGCATATATGTACTTTGCAAATGATGTGTGTAATGATCAAACCAAAACAGACTACTTGAGACTTCAAAAATCCAAGAAAACTTGCTATTTTGGTATTGACACCTGCTCAGTCTTTCACTCAGTATGACCAGCACACTTACAATTGATCAAATTCCTTTTGGACATATTAAATTAGCTTAACAAGCTATCATTTGCAAGTGGAATGAGAAGAAATGACAAACCATACTCTGAGAAATCACTTTAGCAAAATAAAGTTTACCCCCGATATTTTAGGAGCTCTGCAGACACAGACTAGTGAGCACTTCGACTGAGATTTATCTGCAATGGCTGATCCAATGACCTTCAAATTTTGTGGGCATGTAGTATGCTTAGATCTGGTTCCAACAAGATTTGAATCACTTGATTTGGTTCAGTAGGCACTGAGATATGCCTCTTGGAAGTTGACAGACTTGGAGAAGATAAGACAGAGAATACAGATATGATATATGAACAATGTATGTATTAAATCATATTGATGTACATTCCCATTGACATGATAAACATAGTCCAATGGTACTCAGAGGTGTAGGCTATAGAGTAGACCTTACACACTCAATGATCACAGATGTTAGCCTCGGGAATGGTGAAGGACACCCGCGACTTTTTCCTTGTAGTTTTTATAGGAATTGAGTGATGATTTGAATTTGAATTCAAATCAATCTCCTAGAATCTTTCACCTAAAAGTTGATTGAGATATTCTCTCAATTAAGCAACAACCTTTTCCACGACTTCCAATCAATTAGGTGTGATTACATAAAATGCCAAGTCACTAAGACTTTTACAAGAGATAAAATGGTAAGAACTTATAAGCATAAGTTCCTATAGTCCTTCTCACATGTTGAGTCTTCAAGATAGTATCCAAGCCAAATTGTGAAGGCTTGAATTGCGCCAACAAATCGCCACAATGGTCAATGATCATCGTGATGGTCAGACACAGTCGCGATGATGAGTCACCATCGCAATGGTGAGAAAAATATGTGATTTCAAAAAAATAACTATAGATCTATGCAAGCGCTTACTTGGGCTCCCCTCTCATGAAAAAACTTCACCCTAAAGCTCACCTTTATCTGATAGTCATGATGGTCAGCTTGTATGGCAATTCTTGAGAGAAAAATGGAGTTTTTACCTCTGTTCCCTGCTGATCCATGATGTCCAAAAACTTCCCTGCAATGTTAGTGCACCAGAAAACATGAACAAGCACCTGCGAAATCTCTCTCTCACTCTTGCACACATGCAAATGAGGAAAAGAGAAGAGAAAGAGGGAGTATGATAGATTTTTGGAGGTTTTTTGGAGTTTGAGATGATGATGGGGAATGAATCTAGAGGAAAAGTGGAGTAAAAGTGTGCAAAAACTAACTACAAACAACAAAACAACAAGAAAATTTTACCTTTCAACGATTTTCTCCAACACACTTACCATCACACGCTCCACCTAGAGCTTGTCCTTGGCAATGATGCCAAATTTGGTGTCACTCTTGTACAATGGTGAGTACCAACGTGAGGAGCTCCACCTCAAAATTGTCAATTTGTGAAGAGAATAGGATGATATGAAGATCAAGAGCAAGTGAAGTGTGTGAAGGTGATGGTGAGAAATGCAAATGCATACACAGACAAGGAGAGTGGCAATGGAGATCAATGGAAGGCAACAAAAGAAATCATACTCATATTCATCACCAATTACAATAGCTCTACTAGATCAATACTCACTAGTTCTAAAAGTTCAACAACAACCACAAAATCAGCTCTCTAGCTCTATTTATAGTTTTTGGCTAGTTTTGACTGGTTTCACATCTAGTGACCGGCATAGTTCAAAAATAGGTTCTACATCTAATTTGAGGTACCTAATGGCTTCCAAAAATTATGGAAATTGGTATGATCTTTTTACTTAGACTCCTCAAGCTCGGGGAGTCCTTGGCTTGCACAAAATGGAGTCGCATATGCTGTGATCGGATGTATGTGCATATGTTACATTGTTTTGGTGATAAAAATCACAATTTGGATTGTGAAGTAACCTACGTGCTTCCTCTACGTTTGTGACGAGATCCTGTGATTGATCCTTTGCCTTGAACAATATGTGTATGTCTATGTGTATGTGTATGTGTATGTGTATGTGTATGCGTATGTGTATGCGTATGTGTATGTGTATGTGTATGTGTATGTGTATGTGTATGTGTATGTGTATGTGTATGTGTATGTGTATGTGTATGTGTATGTGTATGTGTATGTGTATGTGTATGTGTATGTGTATGTGTATGTGTATGTGTATGTGTATGTGTATGTGTATGTGTATGTGTATGTGTATGTGTATGTGTATGTGTATGTGTATGTGTATGTGTATGTGTATGTGTATGTGTATGTGTATGTGTATGTGTATGTGTATGTGTATGTGTATGTGTATGTGTATGTGTATGTGTATGTTTATGTGTATGTGTATGTGTATGTGTATGTGTATGCATGTATGTGTGTATGTGTATGTGTGGGTATGTATGTATGTATGTGTAAGTGTATGCATATGTGTATGTGTATGTATGTCTATGCATGTGTGGGTATGTATGTATGTGTAAGTGTATGCATATGTGTATGTGTATGCATGTATGTGTGTGTATGTATGTATGTATATGTAAGTGTATGTATGAATGTCTAAGTGTATGTGTATACATGTATGTATGTGTGTGTATATATATGTGTGTGTCTGGGTTTTTCTTTACTATGTGTGTGTATGTATGTATATGTGTATGTGTATGCATGTATGTGTGTGTATGTGTATGTGTGGGTATGTATGTATGTGTAAGTGTATGCATATGTGTATGTGTATGCATGCATGTATGTGTGTAGCTATGTATATGTAAATGTATGTATGTGTAAGTGTATGCGTATGTGTATGCATGTATGTATATGTGTATGTGTGTGCATATATATGTGTGTGTCTGTATATGCATGTTTATAAATTTAAAGTTTCTTTAATATTCTGATTCTTTTTTTTGTTTGAGATTGAAATAACATGAGTTATTGTATGGTAGAACAAAATAAAAGAAGACCTAACATACCACCTGAGATGTGGCAGTATTTTTGCAAACAACTACATCTTTAGAAATCATTTCCTCAATAGAAAGTATACAAATTAATAGTTTATATTATAGTGAATTATAATTTTCATATGTTTTATAAATGTTTTATATTTAATCTACGTATTTTTGTTTCACTAAATAAATGCAAGCGACTACAAAGAAAAGAGTTGAGTCGGGTAATACATCACACTTAGGCCAAACGGGCCATCATGGTTTTGTAGCTACATTTGTAAGTATATGTATTATTAAAAATATACTTTTTATTTTAATTAAAACACTAATCATTAATCTTTTTTATTTGTTTCAATGTAGTGAAAGGAGTATGGTCGATATCCTATGAAAAAGCAAGTCTATTTTGCTACACATTGTGGATATTGATGTCTGAACGAGTACATGCACGATCATCCAATTTTTTTTTAGTATTAGTAAATTTCATATAGTTATTTTATTTTTATTGATGTTTTATATGTTTTATTGTATTACAAGATCATCCAATTTTTTTTTAGTATTAGTAAATTTCATATAGTTATTTTATTTTTATTGATGTTCTATATGTTTTATTTATTTATGTTTTATATGTAATAGAGGAGTATTCTAATAGACTCTCGTTCATGCAAGATCATCCAAATTTTTTTGAGTATTAGTAAATTTCATATAGTTATTTTATTTTTATTGATGTTTTATATGTTTTATTTATTTATGTTTTATTATATGTAATAGAGGAGTATTCTAATAGACTCTCGTTCATGCAAGATCTCATTCATGCAAGATCATCCAACTTTTTTTGAGTATTAGTAAATTTCATATAGTTATTTTATTTTTATTGATGTTTTATATGTTTTATTTATTTATGTTTTATTATATGTAATACAGGAGTATTCTAATAGACTCTTTTAATTTATATGTATTTTACATGTGAACCATAGTTCATGCTTATATACATTGAGTGTGTTTGAGCCAATATGCATTCAATTGCATAGATGTTAGCTCTCCAATGGATCCAACTTTCAAACTTGACATAATGCAAGACAAGGCCGTCGAAGAATATGAAGAGGAAAAATAATGGGCTCGAGTCCTAGCAATAGAGTTTATATAAAGCCTAAGGTATCGTTGGATTCAAGACTTGACTTCATGCATCTCTCTCTCTCTCTCTCTCTCTCTCTATATATATATATATATATATATATATATATATATATATATATATATATATATATATATATATATATATATATATGTGTGTGTGTGTGTAATTTTTGTTAATTAGATGTGCATGCGAATGCATGGGTTTCTAGTGTGAAACCTACTTTAAAGAACCAAAGTAAAACCAAGGATATAATAGTAAAGCCATGAGTAAAGATACGAACGCAAATAGCATTGACATATGCAATCAATACGCAAACCAAAAATAAAGCGTGCATTGGAAGCAAAGTTAGCGAACTATTATATTCACTAAAAATAGCGAGAAAAATGACAATGATATTTTAAAATATAATTGGGAAATCATTAAATATAAAGATTACGGCCTCTAAATTAAGTAGACATACAAATACGAAGGCAAATACAAAGGCCTATTTATATAGCACATTCATATACCTGTGGAAAAGAACATTGCAAGGTCCTAGAGCCTAGTGCAGATCCTATCTCTAGCACCTTCTTGACAACATCCAAACACCATCTATTTGCTGTACAAATATCTGATGATAGATGCTTCATCAAGAAGCTATTTTCCAAGGTTTTAGTAACCATTGATTCTCATCTATAATATCATAATTCTTCTTTCTCTTCTGAGTCATATTCTTCGGTATCAAATTTTCTCTTATCTTATTAAATCTCTGCATTTTCTCTCCTCTGTTAATCTTGAATGATCCAAAAGATTGTGATTGGGGATAAACTGTGATTGGGGAAATGCTACAAGTATTATGGAGATGCAAATATGGATGAGATGGAGAGACAGACACAGATGGGATGATCTCAGAGAGTGTTGACACCTCTACCCATGATGCCACTACAGATACATCAGATCATGTGGATGATCATGATGATGAGGATGATCATGATGATGATCATGAAAAATGATCATGATGATGATCATGAAAAATGATCATGATGATGAGGACTTACAAGATGATGTGTTTATATATGTGCATATAGATATGTTTTATGCATATACATGTGTGTATGTGTATGTGTATGTGTATGTGTATGTGAATGTGTATGTATGTATATGTGTATGTATATGTGTATGTGTAAGTGTATGTGTGTATGTGTGTGTGCATATGTATGTGTATGTGTGTATATATGTGTGTATGTGCATGTGTATGTGTATATGTGTATGTGTATGTGTATAAGTGTATGTATGTATGTGTATGTGTAGGTATATATGCATGTGTGTGCATATGTGTGTATGTGTATGTATATGAATGTGTTATGTATCTATGTGCATGTGTATGTGTAAGTGTATGTGCATATGTGTGTGTATGTGCATGTGTATGTGTATGTGTGTATATGTAGGTATATGCATGTGTATGTGTAAGTGTATGTGCATATGTGTATGTATATGCATGTGTATGTGTGTGTGTATATGTATGTATGTGCTATTACCATTAGTGTTCATGTGAAAGGCCAAATGGCCACTCAACACTTCTTTGTATATGTTCTTTAATAAAACATAGAGTGGTCTGGTTAGTCACAAACTGTAAGTTTTACCGCATTTTGTAAGACCTAAGAAGTTTGTCTTTGTGCTCCCTATGTACTTTGTTTTCTGTGTATTTTGCAGTCTCTGTGCAGAGTACTGTGTGCAACCTTAGGAGCTCGGTTTTCTACTCCAAGGATATCATCGTGGAGCTCGCAAAAAGGAGAGTGCACTGTGGTGCATTGACATCGAAATACTTCACTGGTATCAGAGCAGCTCGATGCAAAAGCTTTTTTCCTTTTGTGCAAGCGAAGCAAGCACCCCCGGCTTTCTCCAAGGCTTACGATTAAGGCGACGACAAAGGCATAGACCTTGGCATACCTTGTCATCCGAGTCACCAAAGTCACTGTTGGCACCATTGGCTACATGGGAGGGAGGAACTCAAGGATCAACGAATATAGAGGTTCCCGGTACTTCCCCGGGAGGTCACCCATCCTATTACTATTCCCACGAGAGGTCACTTAACCGTGGCAATCTCTTGCCACTAAGCTACACTCTTGTGGTGTTTGAAGAAGGGGAAAGACTAAGATTGACATTACCTTGAACATGTTTTGGTCCCTGAAAGCTTCATTCTTTGCTTTCAAAGCCTATTTTTGAAGCATTTTTGGGATGCCTTTTGGAGCCATTTTGGAGTACTTTCTCACATAGTTATCTTCACACAGGTACAAGAACATCAAGAAGAGTGTTCTTTGTACTCGTAAAACTACAAGTTTCTCAAAAGGTTTCAGTTTTGGTGGGAGCAACCGCTGCAAATTTATGCAGGTTTTTGAGCCTAAAACAGCAGAGTTGATAGACACTTGCAGGTGTTATTGGCTAGTTTTCTGGGTTGTGCATTCAACCTTTTAGTATCATTTTACTGCATATATTGAGCACATACACACCATGTACGCTTCTATCGATACCACTTATGTACCTCCATGTGGTCATTGATATCGCGGTTATGTTTTTTGCATAAAGCCTTTTATGTTTGATGAAGAGGGTCGTGGTGAGGTTTTCTTACCTGTGAGGCACCTAGATGTCAGGGTCTTTTTGGTGATGTAGGTAGAAGACTTACCCAGCCTTGCCATCGGAGATGTATGATAGTTGTTCATAGGTGCTCGATGAGCTTAGTTGGCTTCTATTGGGTAGCCGATTATATGCAGTGGAGTCAGTGAGTCACTATGCAGAGGATACTCTAGCAAAATGTTTCGAGAGTTTTGGTTTTGTCAACTATATAGTGCTCAATTTACTCCTTGATACACTTATTTGTTGGTGTTTGGAGTCTTCTAGCTCCATTATCATTCTATTCAGTTCTCTACCATCATGGCATCAGAGATCTTAGGCACATCTGGTGGATCAGGATCTAGTGCTAGTGTTCCGAGGAGGAGCTATAACTTACAGGGCAAAGACCATTTTGAGATCCTAAAATTTGATGGCACAGACTTTTCTCTATGGAAGAATCAGATTAAATATGTGCTGATTCAAAGGAGGCAATGGAAGCCAATAAATGGAATTTCAAAGAAGCCTGTTGACATGGATGAAGATGATTGGGATGAGTTAGATGAAATGGCCAGGTCTACCATTCGCTTGCGCTTGGCAGATAATGCTTACCTTACAGTATTAGACTGTGAAAGTGCAGAGGAGCTTTGGAAGAAATTATGCAATACATATGAAAAAGAGACGGCATCAAATAAAGTGTATCTGATGAGAAAATTATATGACCTTCATATGAAGGACACAAATAGTGTTGTTGCTCATCTAAATGATTTTGATGCTATATTCTCCTAGTTATAGGCTCAGAAATGGATATGGATAATGAAATGAAAGCAGTATTGCTATTATGCACCTTGCCATCATCATGGGATATGTTTTGCATAGCTATTAGCAATAGTGCACCTGGTGGTAAACTTGTCATGATGACATATATGGAGCACTCTTGAGTGAGGAGATTCGTAGAAAATCTATGGTTGGCACTCAGAGTGGAGATGCATATAATGTTCGTGATTCTTACCAAGGTGTTGCAGAGCAAAGAGGCACAAAAGAGGAGCCCCAAAATTTTCAAATTTATGGGCATACTTTTCTTCTTCAAAATCTTAGAAAATTCCCTCAAAGCTATGTAAATTCACTAGAGGAGTCCTCTAGATGCATAATCCCAAATCATTGTAATATATTTCTTATAAAATAGTAAGAGAATAGAGATTAGTCAATAAAGTTCCGGTCACTTGTGTGAAAGGACCATTTTTAGGGCACATGTATATAATTCACTTTGTGACTCTTTGTAAAGAATTTTTGCCATTATTAAGGAGGAGAGCTCCAAAATTTCGAATTTTCTTCTTTCCTACACATTTTCATCTTCTCCATGATCTTTTGTGTGTGTGTGAAGCTTGGAATGTGTGTGTAGGACTATTGTCTACCCCTTCCCATCACTTTTAAGCTACTATAGTATGTGTGTGAGCAAGTAGGAGTTGTGGAGTGAGTGTGTGTGTTTCCTGCCATTCACTTTTTGGTCCTAACTTGAATAGTGGTTGTCAGATTTGAGTGAGAATATGACCAATAGATGCATCTCGTCGAGAGCTTCGAAAGGAACCCACTATTCACCATATTCGGAGTTCGGAGCTGGGAGAAACATTCGAATTTGTAAAAACTACTGTAAGTGGTATGGGGGCAGACACTTTCAGAGGTTAAGTGAGTTGTAGAGGTAGATTAGTCTTTTCTCAGGCATTCTAGCTGAACCACTTCAATTTCCATGATGTGTGCACACGTCCTCATACACTTGGTTAGGTCGGTTCATCGGATTGATAATTAAGCGTGTGTCAATCCACCACTATATGCACTTGTGTGGAAAATGAGATTTAGTCTCTTTGGCACAAGTCCCTAAGACTTCGTGACTTAGGTACACACGTTTTTGGCACCCTTGCCGGGGAACTCACTCGACCAAGGTGCCTTCGTGATGGTTATAGCTCTAGAGTGAAGAAATTGTACTTGGAGAAGTGAATTCATTCGGTGGCAAGTAGTTCGACACTTTAGCACTTGTTACTTCACATCTCGGAGGTGTGTGTAATGAGTTTTTAAATTTAGGGTTAGGAGAGAGAGGGAGAAGAAAGAGTAGGGTTAGGCTAGGAAGAGAAGTGGAATAGGAGTAGGCCAAAACCATCAAGAAAAATCCCAAAAAAAATGCCAAATTAGTGTAGCATAGGCTTCAGTCACCAAAAACTATAAAAACCAAAAATTGTAGTTCATTTGACACTTGCTCCCAGAGTGGTATCGTCTAAAGATAGCGATCGTTATCGTCTGCATGGTATCATGCAAACCAAGCACTCAAAGCTACATTGTGCACTGAAGACTCAAGTAGGGTATCACCAAGGTAAGCTACTCAAGATTTCAAAATCAAAAACACTGTAGAAGTGCATTTATCCGTGATTAAAAGCATGTTTGGTATCATGGGGGGGAAATGGAGAGTTTTTAGAGTTTTCTTGGGTAACACAGAGGGTGAGCACTCAAGAGGGGTGAGAGAAGAACCAGGAGGTGCAAAAATTTTTGGATTTGGAGTTGATTTGGCTGCAGTATCGCAATCGGTTGAGTTTTGATATCATGATACCAAAATTCCCTTGTATCACGATACTCGCCAAAGTATCGTATCGCTGGTTACCGCTTGTGGTATCGCGATACCATTTCTGGTATCGTATCGCCAAGTTGGTATCGCGAGCGTGAATTGGGAGTGGTATCGTATCGCGGTCCACTTGGTATCATATCGTTTCGGTCACGGTATCGTATCGTCAACCGAGCAGTATCGTATCGCGACAGCACATCAGTATCGTATCGTGCCAAAACGTGGTATCGTTGTGGAGGTGATCGCAATCCGAGTGGATCGGGTCCGGTCGTGGCACACACAGGGTGTATGAAGCTAATGAATGTTGGAAGGTTTAAAGATGTGAAGGTGAAATTAATGTTGAGTATGGAGAAGAGAGAGATGTTGAAATAATTATGGGAATGGGAATGTAGGTGTGCAAGTTAGATTGATGACATGAATGATAAGAATGAAAGAGAACCATACACACGAATCAAATTTGGAAGGAAGAATGGTCCATTGGAGGAGCTTCTTAAACACTTCCTAATTCTAATCCATATGTATAGACTTCTTTGGATGATATGTATGCATGACGAGAATAGATGGAATCCTTACACATAAATCAGTTTCGAAAGGAAGAATGGTCCAATATTGGAGCTTCTTATACACTTTCAGAAACTAATAAATATGTATGGATTTGTATGGATTATATGCATGCAAGTGAATTATGATGATGGATTTTACTCACAAGCTCAAAGAAACATCCTCACTGGTTCAACGCAATACTGCGGAGCCTTCTCACACATAGAAGAAATAGAAGACATGTAAAAATACTTAAGAGACTGAGAGAGGTGACAAGAGACAAGTGACAAGTGACATGAATTAAAAGAATTTGAATTAAGTTACATGTAAAAGATCGTAGTGGTACGTCATGCTAAGCAGTCTACTGATCAAAGGTGGTTCCGACCCTCAAACCATGACAGTTCAACCGAATGTCACACGTAAGAAGGTGAGTTCCACTCCAGTGACCCTATGTCTGTCTAGGCTCGTAACGTCTAACTAAAGAAGTCAAAGACTCATTAAAATCAGCTCTAACTCACTCACACGCTCCACCGAGGGTGAGTCAAGATAGAGATGCTGGTTTCAAGAGCCTATCCTAGATTGGAGTTCTAACTTAAATTTGAAACTAGGTTCTATACTCATACTAGCTCACCTTGGATCCTCACTCGCTCAACCGAGGGTGATCGTCTCAAGGAAACCGTAAGCTAGCATGAGCCCTATGGATGCCTAACAATGATGCTCTAGGAGTTTGGAGGGGGGTTTATATAGTTTTTTGAATGAATTTGGGCCCTTGGATCTAGAGAAATCAACTCTCAACTCTAGGATCACTACTTTCGATTACAACCATTTGATTAATCAAATCAATGGCTTGGAATTGTTCTTTCTATCAAATCTAGTGTAAAGGAGTGAAATTTAGGCGCCCTCATTCTCCACCATTGGATCTGGGGATGATCTGGACCGTCGGATCAGTGCTGACATCAATTCGGATAAGATAAGCCACTATTTTTGGAGAAATGCTGCATTATTGATCTTTGATTGTAAAAAAGGTCTTCTTTTATGGAAAAAATTCGTGGATCCTCCTTCCTTTATGCTTTAGTGCATCTCCACCCTTGAATATGAGCTCATCTTGACCGTACAACATGGTTCAATCATATTCTGCCATGTGGCAGCCCTTCAAGCCTTTAATTTTCTTATACTAGAAAACTGCAGTGACCTTGAAAACTGGACTTTGTGCTCTTTGACCCTCCAAAAAGTCTTTGATGAAGATGAAATATTGTAGGACTATGTTTCCAAAGATCTCCTTCAGGAATATGCAGAAAAAACTCCCATCTGAATCTAACTTGTACAAGTTTGACTACATTTGGAAGCTTGCAAGGTGGCATTAAGGTGTCTAGGAAGCTCGGATAGCCTTGAAACTTTATACAAATATGTAGCCACATATGGTCTTTATACATGCCAAACCATATGGCTAACATAAATTTCTATACAAGAATTTGTAGGGTCAAACTAGAAAAATTACATTTTTACAAAATGAACATAGCATATCAATGTGCTACCAAATCCATTTTCTGCTGAAATTTGGGCTATAGACTGCCTTTGACAATCTTTACAAGTATATGGATTTTCATCTAATTTGGTGACAATGAATTTTTTGCCCTAATTTCCCAACTTTGACCAGCTTTGACTAGCTTTGACCGCTACGATGGACTTTCTTGATTTCTTTGAAACTTTGTATGTGACCTTCCTTTGACATCCTTGATGCATCCTGGACTTCTCGGGGAATTCCGGCTACCTTCACCAAATATGTTTTTTGTAGGCCTTCACAAGTGAGAGAGGAGAGCAAATCTCGACGACATTCGCCCCCACTAAACCTGCGATTCCTCCGGAAGCGCCACTCTAGCATCTGTGAAAAACAAAATGTTCCAAGCATTAAATTCTTTTATAGGCAACATAAGAAAGATGGAAGGAAAATTGATTATATGCATGAATCAATAGGTAACGTGACATGAAGCAAAATTTGCATGAAAGAAAGAATTGAAACAGGCAACATGAATATGCATGAACAAATAGGCAACATATATGCAAGTGAACAAGCAACATTGGCAACAAGAAAGAAAAAAAACAAGCATCAATATGAAGTGGAAGTGGATGTATGAGTCGTTTTAAGCATCAATTCCTCTCATCTTGAAGAAAATTTTGTACCTTTTTCATAAAGCAATCTACCTTAAATATGATTATAAACAAAGATTTAGGATTGTCAAGAGACATCTTTCATCTTTAGCTTATTTTAGATCAACTCCTTTCCTACATAAATATGAATATGCTCTTTCTCTAATAACATGCAAGGAAATCTAACTAAACTCCACTAATGCATAAATCTGCCTATATAGCCCGTAATTTATTCTACTATGCCTCTTTATCCTCCTTTGGCTTGCTCTTTTTTTTTTTTTTTTTTGATGATGATGATGATTCGGCAACTTTATGGTTACGATCACTTTTTTGGGGTGGAAGAAAGTGTAAACTTCTTGGTAGCATGTAGCAACTTTTTTTTTTTTTGATGACAGGGAAAAATTAAACCCCGATACAAGGTACAACCATTTTTGATGACGGAGAACAGTCGTTTAAACTCCGATACAAGTGCTGTGAGATGGACTAAGGATGTAGAAACATGCAATAGCAGGAGCTAGGATTTCAACAATTATGCTTTCGATACAGGATACATATGCATGTTTATATATGAAAGTCATGTCACCAAAATAAACCTCCAAATCTACATGCCCTATCTTTCCACAATCCTACATTATAACCAATTTCTTAGTAGATAAGTTACTACTTAAGATACAATTTTACACAAGTAGAGAAATCATCATTTGCCCTTTTTTGACTCAAGTGATGTGGATATGCAATGTGATGCAAAGACTGAAAAAAACATGCATGAAACAAGCATGGAAAAAAAATAGAATGAACTTGAAAAAAAACAAAGCAACATGAACTTGAAAAATTAATGATGTTTTTTTTTTTTTTTTTTTTTAAATAATAACATGGATACTCCTGTTTATGAATCGGCCTCATTGTTGTCATCTTCTTCAATGTCCTCATCCAAAATGTACTCGTCATTATCACGCTTCTTGAATAACTTTATCCTTTTACCTGCAATGAAAGCTTTTAGTGCAACACCATTTAATTCACAAAGAGCATACGTACCATTGTTGTTGACTTTTGATACAATGTATGGCCCAAACCACCGTTGAGTGAGCTTTTTGCGTGCATCATATTGAGAGTCAAATGTACTATCATAAATGAGCACCCAATCTCCTACTTCAATTGGATTAGGACGCAGTCGATGAGTTTTATCAAAATAATGCTTATTCTTCATTCTAGATTCTCTTAATTTTTCAACAGCATCATCAAGTCTTACTTTACCTTGTTCTAACTGTTTAATGCACAAACTCAAAAAGTCATCAGTAGACATGTTTTCAGACCAAGGCAAATTTGACCATGCAAAAATATGAGATTGAATTGGAAACAATGGTTTTTGACAGTACATAAGTTCAGCAGGCATATACCCAGTAGTACGTGTGCATGTCATTCTATCTGCCCAAAGTGCAAAAGGTAAGAATCTAGGCCATTGTTTGATGTCACCGTTACATGCTTTAGATATGGCTTTCACAATAGGTGGATGCCCTCTCTCTATTTTACCATTGGCCTCTGGATTATATGCAGTAGTGAGAGACAAACGAATACCGTGACGCTCAAAGAACTCTTTAGCTTCTCTCGCATTTAACTCTCCACGATCGGCAACTACTTTCTCTATGTACCCAAAGCGACTTATGACATCTTCAAGCAAGAATTTGCAAACATTGTAAGTGGTCTTAGATCTTAGTGCACGTCCCTCTACATGATTAGTTAAGTCTTCTCTTGCAAGTACAATGTAACGCATTTTGTCGATACCTTTAGGCATAGTTACAAGATCTACTACCCACTTGTAGTGAATACAAGGTGGATAAGTAGGATGCAACGGATCTCTATGTTTGACTGATGAATGAAGTTGACAAGTAGAACATGTAGAAACATAGCTACTAATGTCAACATACATCCTAGGCCAATAATAGGTACTTCTAATTTTTTCATATGTTCCAAAAAATCCTTTATGACCGGCCCATAATGTCTCATGCATTTCCTTCATTACTTGCAATTGAAGACCTTGTTTTCCCAGGACTCGTTGTGGATTCTTAACCTTACCCTTAGCATGTCTCCAAAGATAACCATTACATAGGAAAAAGTTATAAGCTCGTTTCCTAATGTTACGGAATCTATTCGTAGTCCAGCTAGGTAATGGTTGTAGTGTACTGAGATACTTTCCTATGTCTCTCCATTCATCTTCGTACTCAGACTCATGAAATTTCTCATACTCATATATATGTGGAACATAGTCAACTAAATTTACATTCTTTATTAGATCACTTTCAAGATCATCATCAAATCTAGCTCTCGATAACATATCAGCAACTGAGTTTGACTTACCTGAAATATGAACTAACTCAGGATTTATGAACTTAATATATGAGATCCATCTAAGCATGGCTATATCAGGAGATGAACAATTGGTTATCATTCCAATGAGAGGCAAACAATCAGTCTCAACTTTGACATTTGCACCAATGAAATATTCTTTGTCTATTTTCAAAGCTGTTACCATACCCCATAGTTCTCGTTTGATCTGTGGATATTTTCGTTGTGTTTCATGTAGAATTTTGGCACCAAACCTAATTGCATATCTATTCCCTTCACTATCGTCTTGACTTATGACCCAACCTATACCAATAGGACTAGTATCAACAGTCAATATAATAGGTTTGTTAGCAGAATAGTCTACACGCTTAAGGATGGGAGCTTCAAGCAATAATTTCTTCAATTTACGCATAGCTTGAGTGTGTTTGTCAGTCCAAATAAATTTTCATTTCTTCCTCAACAAGTCATAAAGACAATCAGCAACATGAGCAAAGTGTGGGATCCAAATAACATAAAAGATACAAGCACCAAGAAATCTACGTACCTCACTCACGTTGTTACATGTTTCAGAAATCTTGCTAATGGCATCAACTTTTTGTGGGTATGGCTTTCGACCATAATGGCCACATAAATGTCCAACAATAAGCACCTCGTTGACACCAAAAACAGATTTCTCTATGGAAAATGTGAGACCTACCTCTTCAAATCGTTGAAATATTCTTTCACAATCAGAGATATGGTCAAGAACAAATTTACGACATCCCGATGAATCTAAAGTAATGTCCTTTACACGTTCCTCACTCCCTTTAATTGGAATATCATCAATGAATGGCATAGTTATATGAGGGATAAAGTCATGTAAGACCATATTCATAGCACTCATCATATGAGCCACAGAATTAGTCGCTCCTTGAGGTAAAGTACACATTCGCACTAAGCCTAAAGGAGTTTTCATTGTGGTTATGTCACGACTATCAATTGCTAATTGGAATTGGTCATATCCAGAATATAAATCACCCATTGAATAGATAGAATGTCCTGAAAATGATTCAGCAAACTCATCTACAATGGGTCCTGTTCCTACATTCCTTATGGTGACTTTATTGACGGGTTGGAGATCTTGAATAAAACGTAGTTTCCCATTCTTTTTAGGCACAGTGAACCATCTGTTTGAGTAAGGTGCAAAAGATGGCTCTAAAATTCTCATGTTTATCTTCTCCTTAAGTAGTTTCATTAGCTCAGGTAAGTGAGCCTTTGGAACAGGTATAGGACGAAGATTCCATGGAATATGTGGAATAGTAAAGATTATCATGGGTGCAACTAGCTTAGGATCTACACAACCAATCTCATGAGGATACATAGTAAAGGCTTTTCCATGGCTACGTATGACTCTCTCAAATTTATCTCTCTCTGCTGGCAAAAGAAAGTCATCATCTCTACCAATTTTCACTTGTTTGATTGTCTCATCCGTGAATGTATGTCCTATGTTTTTCTTATCCCGAAGAATTGGATCATTTTTCACATCAATAATTTTTTCATTACTTCCTTGAGGTAATGGTTGAGCTATGGGTTTGATTTTTTTGTCTGCAGTTTTGTACTTTGTTTCAACTAAGGCATCATGTGTTTGGTTAAATTTTGAGCACTTGTCAACATTGAGAGCATACTCTTGGATTAGAGCATACTCATCAAGGGAAGAAATCAGAATAATATGGGAATTAGAATTTTGTTGAAGACATAACTCTAACTCCTCAAGAGTAGAGAAACAATGAGATGTCTCAATCACATGCTCAATGTTCTCATCATGTTCCATGATTTTGTTGTTTTTATAATTTTTTTGGGTTTTTTGGATAAAAGACTTGGACAATTGACTCTTATGAAGAAAATCTAATCTAGAATGTGGAAAACAAAGTGACAAACTATTGTACATGTTGGTTGGATGCGAGATGTCAAACCAATATCCACTGTTGTCCCGCTCAACAATGGATTCTATCCGAAATTTTGATCATATGTAGCTCCAAACATGAATCGAGGTGCACAATCACTACAAGCATGCTCATGACCCTGAGTAACAATAGGTTTCTTTCTAATTGACAATCGATTCCTAGGATGATTCACTCCTACTGTCATGACTTGAAGTGATTGCATTCCATCCTTAGACTTAAATCTAGCATAGGTAGACCCATCATCCATGGCTTTAGTTTCCATACGACTCTCACAAATAAAGGGTTGACCTAAGAGAACTTCATAGGAGCAATTATCTTGAATAAAAAAGTGAAACTCTTCTGTGATTCCTCCTATGGATATGGGCACACTAGCACAAGCTCCATACAGGGTACCTACACCATTATCTGCAGTTCTCATACGCCATCCACAATCTTTATCTATGGGCCATCGAAACTTATCATAGACTTCTCTTGAAATCACATTGATTTCAGAGCCGGAATCTACTAATGCATTTACAGTGATAGTGTTCTTATCATTTCCTATTTTAACATGCATCTCTCATGTACCTCTAGACCAAAATGTTCTTTTAAAGTGACTTTCAGGATTGTTTTCATGATTTTCATGGTCAGGTTGAATAGGTCCTAAGAAATTTTTATTAACATTTACTTCATCATCATCAAAGTCCTCTTCATCAGATTCATCAAAGTTTAAGGCTTCATTCATAGCTTGATCTTGATCTAGAGAATCTTGCATCTCAGTATCTAGATTAAGCGGAAACCTCTTCCTTTTAATTAGGCCGATAAAGTTATCTTTAAAAACAGGCTTTGCAATAGAGAAAACTTGTTCTAAAGACATAGTCACTTGACTCTTAAGCAAAATGTCATCTAAAATCTCCATAGGATCTATTTTTCTCTCAATTTCTGAAATCAAGATGGCTTTAGGTTTTCTCTTTGGTTTCTTTTGTTTTTGCTCAAGGTCTTGTTTTTGTTCATGTTCTCCTGTTTGGTCTTCAGTTTGTTTTGATTGTTCTTGTTTATCTAAAGGCTTTGGTTCTGTTTTTCTTTGCTTTGTCTTCTTCCCTTTTTGTTTCTCCTCTTGTTTTTGTTCATTGGGTTCTGATTCTTGTTTTTTATCTTTGGATTGTGATGTTTCTCCTTGCTCTATGATTGTTTCTATTCCCTCTGAGGTTTGTTTTCGTGTTACTCTTCTTTCACTAGGCTCAGCTTCATCTCTTTTTCGTTTTTCTTCTACATTGGATATGTGAGAAATAAGAGATTGATCTTCTATTGGTGACTCCCAAGCCGTTATTCTCCTAATCTCATCCCATGCTCTTACTAAAGCCTCTATGGAAAAATCACCTTCCTTTGTGGGTTTACTTGATTCTACTTGTTGTTCATCAAGAGCTTCTAGTTTCACTCCTCTAGTTCCTACGTCCATTATGGTTATATTTTCATAATGTTTTTTCATTCCTCCCTTACCATAATTTCCTTGCAAAGGTAGCCTAGATCGATAGTCACAGATTTTCTTGTCTATGTCTATTACTAGTCGTTGCTCCTTAGCAGCCTTCAATAATTCACAATCTCTCAAAAAGTGCTCTAACGAATCACACCAAGGACACCTACGAGGGCCACGCACAAAACCATTTTGATTTTGAGGATTTTGATTAACTTGTGGTGGGAAATTTTGAAATTGAGGATTTTGTTGATAAGGTATTGCTTGAACAGGATAATTAGGATTTTGAAAATGCAATTGATGTATTTGAGGAGCTTGGGGAGCAACATGTGGTACTTGAGGTGCAAGAGGAGCTTCCATATTATACGGTTGATGATTTTGAAAATTTTGATTTTGAGGATTTTGAAAAGCTATTTGAGAAGCTTGAGGATACAGGTTTTGATACATTTGAGGATTTTGCACATGAGGATGAGGATTTTGCATTGAAGGATTATGCATTGGAGGAACTTGATATGCTTGAGTAGGAGCTACTTGTGGATTTTGATTGGTAGCTATAACATGTTGATTAGGCTCTTGAAAAGTCATTGGGTTCATTTGATTTTGGAAAGTTTTGGTGTAATTAGATTGTAAAGCATCTATAGTCTTGGCCAAATTGGATTGTGTAGCAATAAGACTTTCCATTTGCTTAGTGAGAATATCCACTTGAGATTGTTCAACTACACTTTTATTTGGCTCTACTTTAAAACCTTGAGTAGGCTCCATCATTTGAGGAATAGGAGTAGAGTCAAAAAGCATAGCATGGGATTGTTCTCTAACTTGCTCCTTAGTTTGTGGAAGGCTAGCTTGAGGAAGACTAGTTTGCTCATAAAGCATGGATTGTCTTTGATGTCTATGGGCTACAGCCTCTACTACTTTACGCACTTTTTGCCAATTGTCAGTAAGACCATAGCGCTTATCTGGTTCTTCTAATCGCCGTTCAACTTCCCTACGAGTTTCAGGATGAAGAAGCTTAAGAAAATTGATCACAAGATCAGGTTCCAAAGTTATCTTATCCTCATCAGGAAGTTGTTCATAGCGTCTAATATACTCATTTTGTAAGTGAGTAATAGAGCTACTAGGCTTTGGAGAATTGACCCATCGTAAGAATCCATCTCGATTATGTTGGCTATAATCTTCAAGATAGAATTCTTTGAGCATCTCCTTTCTAAAATCACTCCAAGGAAGACTATCATATTGAGTGACACGGTTTATGATAGAGCTATCAACAATTCCTTCAAAGAATGATATCAAAAGATCTTCAGGAAGACCAAAAATCATAGCTTGCTCTTCAAACAAATCTAAGTAGCTTGTGATGTTGATGCCATTGAATTTTCCCTTCTCTCTCAACATAGAAGAGACTATTCTTTGGCCTTGTTTCTCAACAATAAGGGATTTGAATCCTTCCTCCATCTTATGTGAATAAGCAAGTGATGCACGATGCTCTAGATCTCTCACAAATGTGTTTACTTCACGACGAAGATGTGCACGATACTGTGAGAAATCCAGTGCAACACTCAAGACTGATGATGATGATATGATGAGGATGAAAAATATGAAACAAAGGATATGGATCACAACCTCCCAACAAGATCAGAAGCAAATGCCACGAAGCGTTTCACGTCGGGTTCAAATGTGGAGGTGATCGCAATCCGGGTGGATCGGGTCCGGTCGTGGCACACACAGGGTGTATGAAGCTAATGAATGTTGGAAGGTTTAAAGATGTGAAGGTGAAATTAATGTTGAGTATGGAGAAGAGAGAGATGTTGAAATAATTATGGGAATGGGAATGTAGGTGTGCAAGTTAGATTGATGACATGAATGATAAGAATGAAAGAGAACCATACACACGAATCAAATTTGGAAGGAAGAATGGTCCATTGGAGGAGCTTCTTAAACACTTCCTAATTCTAATCCATATGTATAGACTTCTTTGGATGATATGTATGCATGACGAGAATAGATGGAATCCTTACACATAAATCAGTTTCGAAAGGAAGAATGGTCCAATATTGGAGCTTCTTATACACTTTCAGAAACTAATAAATATGTATGGATTTGTATGGATTATATGCATGCAAGTGAATTATGATGATGGATTTTACTCACAAGCTCAAAGAAACATCCTCACTGGTTCAACGCAATACTGCGGAGCCTTCTCACACATAGAAGAAATAGAAGACATGTAAAAATACTTAAGAGACTGAGAGAGGTGACAAGAGACAAGTGACAAGTGACATGAATTAAAAGAATTTGAATTAAGTTACATGTAAAAGATCGTAGTGGTACGTCATGCTAAGCAGTCTACTGATCAAAGGTGGTTCCGACCCTCAAACCACGACAGTTCAACCGAATGTCACACGTAAGAAGGTGAGTTCCACTCCAGTGACCCTATGTCTGTCTAGGCTCGTAACGTCTAACTAAAGAAGTCAAAGACTCATTAAAATCAGCTCTAACTCACTCACACGCTCCACCGAGGGTGAGTCAAGATAGAGATGTTGGTTTCAAGAGCCTATCCTAGATTGGAGTTCTAACTTAAATTTGAAACTAGGTTCTATACTCATACTAGCTCACCTTGGATCCTCACTCGCTCAACCGAGGGTGATCGTCTCAAGGAAACCGTAAGCTAGCATGAGCCCTATGGATGCCTAACAATGATGCTCTAGGAGTTTGGAGGGGGGTTTATATAGTTTTTTGAATGAATTTGGGCCCTTGGATCTAGAGAAATCAACTCTCAACTCTAGGATCACTACTTTCGATTACAACCATTTGATTAATCAAATCAATGGCTTGGAATTGTTCTTTCTATCAAATCTAGTGTAAAGGAGTGAAATTAGGCGCCCTCATTCTCCACCATTGGATCTGGGGATGATCTGGACCGTCGGATCAGTGCTGACATCAATTCGGATAAGATAAGCCACTATTTTTGGAGAAATGCTGCATTATTGATCTTTGATTGTAAAAAAGGTCTTCTTTTATGGAAAAAATTCGTGGATCCTCCTTCCTTTATGCTTTAGTGCATCTCCACCCTTGAATATGAGCTCATCTTGACTGTACAACATGGTTCAATCATATTCTGCCATGTGGCAGCCCTTCAAGCCTTTAATTTTCTTATACTAGAAAACTGCGGTGACCTTGAAAACTGGACTTTGTGCTCTTTGACCCTCCAAAAAGTCTTTGATGAAGATGAAATATTGTAGGACTATGTTTCCAAAGATCTCCTTCAGGAATATGCAGAAAAAACTCCCATCTGAATCTAACTTGTACAAGTTTGACTACATTTGGAAGCTTGCAAGGTGGCATTAAGGTGTCTAGGAAGCTCGGATAGCCTTGAAACTTTATACAAATATGTAGCCACATATGGTCTTTATACATGCCAAACCATATGGCTAACATAAATTTCTATACAAGAATTTGTAGGGTCAAACTAGAAAAATTACATTTTTACAAAATGAACATAGCATATCAATGTGCTACCAAATCCATTTTCTGCTGAAATTTGGGCTATAGACTGCCTTTGACAATCTTTACAAGTATATGGATTTTCATCTAATTTGGTGACAATGAATTTTTTGCCCTAATTTCCCAACTTTGACCAGCTTTGACTAGCTTTGACCGCTACGATGGACTTTCTTGATTTCTTTGAAACTTTGTATGTGACCTTCCTTTGACATCCTTGATGCATCCTGGACTTCTCGGGGAATTCCGGCTACCTTCACCAAATATGTTTTTTGTAGGCCTTCACAAGTGAGAGAGGAGAGCAAATCTCGACGACATCGTATCGTCCATAGATCCAGTATCGTATCGTGAGAGTTCCAGTATCATATCACATAAATCTTAGGTATCGTATCGTGCCAAAAAGTGGTATCGTATCATGAGGCTGGTATCGTATCGTGCACCCAAGATCGTATCGCTGATTCTTGTGGTATTGTATCACGTAGTGCAAAGAGATCGTATCGTGGACTATTCTGGTATCGTATTGTGTGTGTATCTGGTATTGTATCGTGGTTTATATCAATATCGTATCGTGTTTTCAGACGGTATCGTATCACCTGAACACATAGTATCGTATCGTCCACGGTAGCAGTATCGTATCGTCCAAGAACTTGGTATCGTCAAGCAGTATCACCCATATGGTATCGTCCAGAATTAGCAATTTTGAAGGGTCAACTTGAGACTTGCGAGAAGCCAATTAGGGAGAGAGTTAGGGCCCCAGATAGCCCCAGGAGGGTGAATGAACTTGAGGTCAGGAAGAGTTCTAAGTAGCCATAGAAGTGGCATATCATCAGTGGGAAGTACCGCTCAGGTCAGTCACCGTTCTACCTATTCCGACACCTCCAGTGACTCAAAGGAGGAGATACCCATGGCTTTTGAAGACATGCAGGGTCCTGCTCCCGAGAGAAACTTCATGTCCACGATAGAAGGGCAGTACCGCACCTCCTTGCAATATGTGTCTACTAATGCCCAGGAGTCCTATCTTCCTGGATGGGTTAAATAGATCAGTTGCTAGGATGGTAACCTCCACTAATGCCACAATAGTGCCTAGATCAGCTATCAAGTATGAAGGAGGAGTATATGTGGATAAGTTGGGTCACATCTATGTGGTGACAGAACACCCATAATTGATCAATGAGACAACAGAATTGGAAGGACAAGAACATTCAGGAAGACCAAAACCTGGAGAGTTAGTAACTACTCCCAGAGGCAAGTCAGTCCTGACACGAGTCTTGAGAGGGGATTTGATACCTCAAGATGACTACTTATTGGAGGTCTATTTGATACGTGGAGCAGATTTACTGCTACAAAATGACTCACCTACACAAGGATGGGAAGAAAGCACGATGACATTTTACGAGTTAAAAGATCCTGAAGACGAGTCTATAGTAACCTACCTAGACAAGGAATGTATATGGGCTTGCCTGTATTTCCGTAGCGAGAGCAGGCAACTACCTCTCAGAATCCTTTTGGGACATAGCAAGAGATGGAACATACGATGTCGGGACAAACAAGCCATCTGAGTGTTCCAAACAGAACTCATGTACAATTTACCATGCCTAGAATGCAAGCACACAATCAGACACACCCTGGATTAGTCAACCCACACCGACCACCTGTAAGACCAAGACCACCCTTAGGAGTGCAACTTGGAATACCCCCAATTAGACCAGCAGTCCATGTGATGCCTAGACAACCAGAGCCCATAAGAAGATTAAGGCCGATTCAAGTGGCTAAATGTATGAGAAATCATTATGATGGATTGGGAGAGCCTTACGACCACATAGCTGAGTTTAAACAAGTTCTAAGAGCTGAACAAGTGGATGACTTCTTTGTGCAGTATGAGTCATTTGGACTCACTCTCATAGGAACAACTCTAACATGGTTTCAGCCATTAGATCCCAATCAATTTGGAGATATTGAACAATTCTTTCAAGAATTAATAGGGGAATTCACTAAGAGAGGGATTAAACACAATTCTTCATCTTTAATCCATAGCTTCAAACAGAACCCAAATGAAACTGTGAAAACAGCTGCGCGAAGATTCAATCAATATGTGGATAGATGCCCAGTGGCAGAAAGACCCACGCAACAAAAAATGATTTCATTATTCTTGGATGGACTAACAAACGGAACTTTAAGAACATTAGTCTATGTAAACAGACTACAGACATTGAGTGAATGTCTCCAAGAGTGTTTGACCTTGAGGAAAACCTAGCAGATGATCTCAAGAGTGTGACCATTCCTACTAAATCAAAAGACACTCAAAGCACAATAACCTCCAACTCAAGCAATGTGGAAGAGCTGGTGGATCTGGTAGCAAAGAAGTTAGGAGTTCTTGGGCAAAGGAACTACGAGCATCCGTCTATGAGAATACCTATGTTATGAAGATGTAGCTCATGTGGAGGTGATCATCCCACTCACATGTGTGTGTGAGGAAGGACAGGTGCGCCTCAGGCTTACCCTTATAATAGAGGCAGCCCCATCAAGGAACGGCCTTGTATTGTCACATAGAACAAAAACACACCAATCACACCACAAAAAAATTGCCCATTCAATAGGCAGACATGGCCTCTACAACCACCTTAGTATCAGCCATATGGATATCCACCTAGAGAGCCAGGCAGAGAGATGCCCAGGTACAATCCCTATCCAACACCACCAGGAGCACCTTGGCCATACGAGCAAGCACAATATACACAACCCTAGCCAGTGTTAGGACCACAACTGTCACATCCCCAACATGTGGTACCTATCAAGTATGCTCAACCAGAGGAAAACTTAGAAAGAGCCATAGTGCCAACATCACCAATAGCCAGTGTAGAGTCAACAAATCCAGGATACGAACAATCCCGAGGGGAGTACTATTCCTATGATGCTAGTATAATGGAGTACGAGCAAGTTTATGATCTGCAATACTATGGATACGAAGGATATGACAATACCTATGGACCAGAAGTGACGACATTAATGTACACTGCACCTAAAGCACAGGCACCCATAAGACCACCCACCAAACCACCTGTGCCAAGAGGATCGTGTTATAGATGCGGAGGAGACCACTTTATCAGAGAATGCACTCGTCCGTACAACCCACCACCTCTTAGGACTTGGGAAGGCTATTGTAGTGATTATGGAAAGGAACATCTCTTCCGAGATTGCCCAAAAACCCCAATAAGGCTCAAGACACTACACCTATTAATGTGATCAAAGTAATAGAAGCACCGGGAAGTGACAAGGAATACACCGTACCGTTAAAGGCCATTACACGAGCACAAACAAAAGAATGAGAAGGAAAACAATCGGACCTTGAACAAGAAAATCGTAAAACCTTAGACCCCAAAATTCAAATAGTGGAAGATTCTGACGACCCTCACAAGAGTACTTAAGCAACAAAAGCCAAAAGTGGAACGAAAGAAGAGAAAAGCTCAAGGAAAAATGGATGAAAAACAAAAATCCGGAAAATAAGAAACATACATGAAGCAATAAGAAGCCTAAAGAACCAGAAACTCGAGAAGAAGTTTCCATTCCACCGCTTATCCGAGAGTCAGAAAAGCCAGGATCAATTCTAGCGGACCCAAAATCGGATGATTTGGACATGTGGTTGAAAGCATACCAAGCTAGCATTAAGACTAGACCAAATGTGGAGCAACATGAAAAGCTTTACCCACAAGGAGAGTTAGAAAAGGAGAGGCTTGCGATATGTAGAAAACTCATAGAGGTAGCACAAGCAACCCTAGAAAAGACTATCCCTTCCCTCCCCGAGACAAGGATAGAGGAGGATCAATACAAGGATTGTGTTAAAGCCAAGGACAAGGAATCGAAAGAGAAGAATGATAAATGTGCGCTAGTAAAAACCCAGGATGAACCTATGCCAATAGTGCCTGATTTAGAGGCTGACTGGCCAAAAGAATTGTGGAATAGAATCTAAGAAGAACAATGGAAAAGGAATGGAGTGGCTAAACCTCCTTTTGAGGAATTAGATGTGGAAGTTTATCAACTAAGTCCCAACATGGAAGAAGTATATGAGGAAGTATCGAGACTAGACTGAAATAGGGAAGAAGCTTAGAGCATTTCGACCCTACCAAATTACATGGGAGAGTACAAAAAAGAATATATGGAGCACCCACAGTATGAGGAAAAGGAAAGGGAAACTCAGATAAGAATTCACACAATCTAACAGAACTCAAAAAAACAAAATTACAATGCTAATTGACTATGGAAGAACTACTTCGTGTTAAACCGCAATTATGGAAACAATTAGGAGGTCAACTAGAGTTAGGGCAGGAGAAGAACAAAAAGGAAAGCAAGGAAAATCAAAACCCACCTAAGGTACAAATCCCTATGGACAAGGTTGGAGAATTTAGTGAAGGAGACGAAGGTAACACGTGTCTACCTGTCACTTTCAATGGCTATATGACCAAATCCATACTAGACACAGGAGCAAGAGTAGGTATTGCTACCAAAGAGATTTGGGAGGAATGGGGAAAGCCTGCCTTACGACCCAGCCGCATGAAGCTTCAGTTAGCAGATGGTCATTTTGAAAAACCATTAAGAATACTAGAAAAGATCAAATTAACCACCTGTGGAGTTGAATTTGAGCATACTTTAGCCATCTGTCAATTTCGAAAAGCGAATAACTATGAGATGATATTAGGATGACCCTTCATGAGACAGCTTAGGGTAGTGCAAGATTGGGGACGAGACTCTTTATACCTTCAACATCAAGGAAACACCACCAAAATAAACTTGCATACCTTTGCGTACAAAGATGTACCACCACTACAATGGAACCCCATACACAAAGAAGAGGATGAATTGCCTATCCATAGTGCGGGATCAAGCAATCAATCATGGATGCATGAGGATGCCCAATTATGGATGTGCAAAGAATCCAAGAAAGAGGATAATAAAAGGCAGTTATGGCCAATAGGACATCCTAATTATCGGCCCATAGAAGTTCCAATGTACATGCCTGAAATCTTTCCTGACGAAACGTTTGAACCACACGAATGGATGGAAATCCTAGCTACCCTAGATGTATGTGTGAATGAAGAAGTTTTGACGATGAATGAATGTGTGCACGATGAAGGCTACGACATAAATTTGTACATGGTTGCTCTTCAAGAAGTAGAAGCAGGGGAAATCTTGGAAAAGGAGTGGAAAGAAGAATACGAGAGCATAGAAATGGAACCAGAATTTGATTCATAAGAACACTACCTAGAAGCCATTCGAACCAAAGATAAGTACAAAATGACCAAAGTTTTAGCAATAGAAGCAGCCCCTATAATACCAAAACCCTAATCTTTTTGAGGTTCCGGAGCATTTTAAAAGGTACAAAGTAGAAGAGAGAAAAATAGCTATTCAAATGCCAAAACGAGAGGCAAGAGAAGGAGAAGCATACGACAGCAATGAACAAACAAAAAAGATCATAGTGACTGTAGAAGATGAAGAAGAAAGATGTACATACATAGGAAAGGATGTGTCAAGTGAGGAGGAAGAAGAATTAATACAATTGATCTAAGAATATCGAGATGTATTTGCTTGGACATATAAGGATCTCAAGGGTGTGGAACCCTCTATTTGTTCTCATAGAATACCAATGACGTCGGAGGAAAAACCATCTAAACAACGCCCTTACACCTATAACGAGGTCTATGCTGCGAAAATAAAAGAAGAAATAGACAAGTTATTAGCAGTTGGATTCATTTATGAAATAGAACATACTGAATGGGTATCACCACTAGTGGTTGTGCCTAAAGAGAATGGAAAACTCAGAGTATGCATTAACCTGAAAAAAGTCAATGCAACCACAATCTGTGATAGCTACCCATTACCTATCATCGACCACCTATTAGAAAGAGTTGCAGGAAAAGAATTCTATAGCTTCTTGGACGGATTCTCTGGATACAACCAAGTAGCTATTGCCACGGAGGATCAACATAAGACCGCCTTCGCGACTGAATGGGGAGTCTATGCTTTCAGGGTGATGCCTTTTGGGCTCACTGATGCACCTGCTACTTTCCGAAGGTTGATGTGTCATGTTTTCAAAGAATTCATAAAAAAGAGTATGGAAGTGTATGTGGATGACCTATGTACCTATTCAAACCAAATGCAAGGCCACATTCCTAAATTGTGAAAAATATTTGATAAATGTCGACAATATAGAGTTTGCCTGAATCCTGAGAAGTGTGTCTTCATGGTAAGACAAGGGAAGACTTTGGGACACATAGTGTCTAGGAACGGAATATCTACAGATGAAGACAAGATCAAGATCATTTTAGAACTTCCTAGACCAAAGAATGCAAAAGAATTGCGAGCATTTATGGGACATTGTGGTTACTATCGAGGATTTATCCACATGTACGCCATAATTGCCAAGCCCTTGTATGGGCTGTTGACCCAGTTCACTTGGACTGATGAATGTGAAAAGGCATTTAACAAGTTAAAAAGGTGACTGAGCACGGCCCCAATTCTGAAAACACCGAATTGGAACAAGCCTTTCCACATTCATGTGTACGCTTCAAATTACGCAATAGGATGCATCTTAGCTCAGCCGGCAGACGAAGGAAAGTTAGATCACCCAATTGCTTATGCGAGTAGACAACTGAATCAAGCCAAGAGAAACTATACAACTATGGAGCGAGAGGGATTAGGAATGGTGTATGCTGTAAAGAAATTTAGACATTATCTCTTAGCCAACAAATTCAAGTTCTTTATAGATCATCAAGACTTATTGTACTTAGTCAATAAGCCTTGTAACACGGGAAGACTTGTGAGATGGTTTCTGCTATTGATGGAGTTCGACTTTGAAGTAATAGTGAAAAAGGGAAATACCCATATAAGAGCAGATCACCTCTCTAGATTAGCACATGGAGAACCACCAAGTGGAGTACCAGACGATTTGCCAGACACTTATCTGTTTAATTTGGAAGTGTGTCCAAAGTGGGCAGAGAAACTAATTCCGATACTCACTCATGGCCCACAACACTCAATTAATAAAGAAAGTAAATAGGAAATTTTGCAATCACATAACTTGCACATTATTGCAGGAAGTGTGTACTATAAGGAACCCAACGGTGTATTATTGAGATGTGTTGAGGAAGACGAACAAATGAAGTTGATTTAAGAAGCCCATGTAAATAGATGGAGGATGCACAAAGGACTTCACGAAACTCTAAGAGAATTGAAACGACTAGGAGTATACTGGCCAGATATGCCTAAAGATGTCCATGATTATGTCAGTAATTGCAGAGAATGTCAGGAAACCATACCAGAGTATCACACATCCTTACCTTTCTCTACAATAGCACCCAAATGGAGTAAGAAATTGGTGAAATTCCTAAAGACACGAAAACACGAAGAAGGAATCAGTTTAACAAGGAAACGATCCCTAGAGGAAATGAGTAAGGATTATGTAATTATGGGAAAGCAATTATTCAAGAGGGGAAAAGACAATCACTTACGTTTATGTGTGCATGAAGGAGAGTACTTACCCATATTAGAGATGGCACACACTGGTGCTACAGGACATCATTTTTCAGTCGAGAGATGTTGGAGATAGACGTCTATGGAAGCAGGCGAACAGCACAAGGAAGAAGAAGAAGCTTGGAGCATAACACACAATACTGAATGTATTACTAGAGAATGTACAAAGATAAGTAGCCCATTAGGGCGATCGGTGTATATACAAGTGTCACTCTAGCACAATGGCAAGTACCAACGTGAGGAGCTTCACCTCATAAATGTCAATCCGCGGAGAGGTGAGGACCGGTATGAAGACCAAGAGCAAAGGAAGTGAACAAGTGCGTGAGTGAAAGCACACAAACATGCACACACATACACACACGCGCACAAGGTAAGAGTAAAGAGTGGAACAATGGAAGGGCTTCAATTACAAAAGAACTCTCTTACAAAGCTGAAATCTACAACAAGCTAACCCCAAAAATGAGCTCTCCAGCCCTTTTTATAGTTTCTTGAGTGGTTTTGGCCCTCTCCAGACCTAGTGTCGGCCTAGTTAAAAATTAGGTTCCAAGGCTTATTTGGGGACTCAAACGGAATCTAAAAATTATGAAAATTGATAGGATGATACTTCTAGTACTCCTCAAGCTCAAGGACTCCTCGACTTGAACAAAATGGAGTTGTAAAAATAGATAATGGTATTTACAATGGTTTTTAGTGATAAAAATCACTATTTTTATCGGGATTTCCTTTGAAAATTTGACATGTGCTTCTTACATGCTCCTTCTTCTTGTGTGTCCACTTCATTGATGCGCTTCGCTGCTTGTGTGTGACCTTGATTGTCAACACTCCCCCCCTCTAGAGTCTATCGTCCCAGACAGACCCTTGTTGTAGTGGTTGTTCCATGTAGTGTGTGGAGAGATAGTGTCCACCATGTATCCACAAGAGTGGTCCATCTTCCAATTGTAGCTTGGGCAATCATCTGGTTCATCATTTTGTCATTGCTTCTTTGTAGGGACTTCTTCCTTGTATTCCAGCTTAATGGTGCTTTGTGAGCTTTCAAAAATTGTGAGCTACTCAAAACAGGTTGTCAATGTTGGTTATGAGCAACTCTTGTGGTGGATTGGTGCCTTGCTCTTGTTGTTGTCACCGTGATGTCCTGTGATTCTTCCAAAGATGGATTTCCTCGTTTTCATGCCAAGTACTTGTAACCCATAATGGATGATGGGTAAGTGCATTAGTGCATGGGTTGGAAGAAGAATGTGCCTTGTGCACGGCCTTGTAATATAGCCCTATGCATGCATACTTGGGAAATGCATTGGAAGAATTATGGTGCAAGAAGTTGGGTCTTGAGCTAAGTGCTCAAGGGTATGCCGACGAAGAGGTTTCTTAATCTATCATGGTTATCATGTTGCCGAAGTAGGCAGTTCTTACCATGGTCAAATGTCCATCGATATTCATCTCTTCGTGATGTTCTCCAGCATGGTGATTGACGATCAACTTATCTTGCGTTGTTGATGGATGTCCTTGTTGATGGTTCATGACAGAGATGCTTCAAGCACACAGTCCTGTCCTTTCTCTTTGTATTCTCTCTCGTCTTTTTTCTTTTTTTTTTGGAATAGTGTCACAAAACAAGAATAAAGGTGTTAGTATCAATAAAATATTGTACATATGTCAAAATGGATCTCATGTGCCTTGGATTCTCAATTCTGTCTATGCACGGCCATGTGATGTGGCCCTATATTAATGCATACTTTGGAAATGCATGACCTGAATGGTGCAAAAGACAAGGTTATGCCAAAGGCACATGGTTGTTGCACGTTGAGGCTTTCAATGTTGCTAGTGGATGTTGATGCAGTCTTTGTTGGAGGTAGCTAGTGGATCTTGAAATGATGTAATCCCATTTATAGGGATCCATTTCAGGATAGTATTTGGCCCTATAGACATAGGCTCTGTCCTCTTTATCTTTGGGTGGTTTCAGAATTTTGGTATCCAGCGTGGTTGGCTCTTTGGCTCTATGGAAGCTACTGGTACTTTGGCTTCCACACCCATACCCTTTTTGGTTGTCTTTTTATTACCGGTGAGGAGATGAGTTTATCTTCTTTTGGTCTCGGTCCATGGTTTTGACTCTTGCTTCTCCGTGGTTTCTTTCCTGAGATTTTTCTCGTGAAGGAGATCATATTGTTTTGTGCATGTAAGAGTGGCTTGGGTACCCACATTTGCAATCGCCCTTGTTGAGCTGTAGCTAATTTCTTTAGCACCCAAATTTGTATGCTATTATGGTCGGCCTTCATTGATTGCTTTGGTACCCAAATCTGTCGGATACCTTGGGATTGAGCTTGTCCTCATTTCTTGGTGCTTCTTTTAGCATGGTTAGCTTGCTTTGATGGGAATGGTTGTGGCAAAGCTGGTGGTTGTTCTCCTTTTTGTACCCACATCTGCTTCATACCCTGAGCTTCTTGAATTCTGTCCGTCTAGTTGATATAGCAGATGTCTTTTTTGCTTGCCTCTTTGGTCGAGTTATGCTTGCATTATTCTGTGAAGAAGAAGAGAGGTTTGCTGGCCTTTGAGCGTGTGCTTCCATGATTGAGTCCTTTTGCTTCGTAGGGATATTGACACACATTTCATGTTCTTTGCAAAGATTAGTTTCACAAGAACCAAGTTAATGTGGGACCTCTGGATTTGTGAGCATGCAATTGTCTAATTCTAATGTTATGCATTGTTCCTGTACCCAAACTTGAAGAAGTTGACTTCTTAGGTTCAAGTTGATTGCATGGTCATAAATCCAATCTTGACCCAAGATAAGTGGCTCTGTAAGGTCCTCATTGTGACACACTAGCATTTTGACTTTTATTGGAACATCTATAAGGTAGATGGGAAGCTCCACCTCACCCAAACAAGGGGTTTCCACACCTCCCAAACCTATGAGATAGGCCTCTATGGGCTTGATGTTCAATTGCAGGTCATGGCAGTATGAAAGTCCAACTCCACTAGTTGTTGCACCTGAGTCAATTAATGCTCTCATAGTCCTTACATTCTTCCCTTGTCCTACCGCGATGTTCACAAAGGGACGTCGATCAATTATTCGAGAAGCCATTGCACTTGATGTTTGACACATGGCCATGGGGTATCTTGGGGCCTCACGATCGATATCTAGGCCTAGGCGTCTTAACTTATTTTTCCTAATGCGTTCTCTAGCCTCTATCCGTGCTTCTTCTCTAACCCTTAACTCTTCTTCTTTTCGCTTCTTAGCAGTGTTGAGTCTCTTTAGCATATCCTCTGTAAGAGGTTCTTGATATAGCTTGACTCGACAACCGCTGATATAGTTTGGAAGGATATCACCTTCTAGTGTGACCAATTGAATTGCACCGCTAGTGGAAATTCTATTAATGATCATGGGTCCATATCCTCTTTTTTCCAATTTACGGGCATGTTGCTTTAGTGTATAAACCAACAATAGGTCTCCCTCTTTCAAGCCTTTATCTTTGATATGCGCATCAAAGTATGCCTTTTGCTGTTTCTTTGCAGCATAGATGCCTGCCACTGCTCGTAACCTTGTCTCATCTAAGCATTCTAGATCAAAGATCCTAGAGCATAACTCGTGTCCATTCCACTCATGCTCTTGTGCTACTTTTAAAGTTTGGATTAGGAAGTCCAATGGTAGCACAAAATTTTGTTAGAAGACCATCTGAAATGGGGTGGCATTGATTACCGTTTTATAGGCAGCTCGGTAGGCCCAAACAGCATGATGAAGTTGTTTGTCCCAATCAGAGCGTTTGTTATTTACTAGTTTTGTCAGTACATTACATAGGATCTTATTTGTGCTCCCGGCTTGTCCATTAGCTTGTGGATTATAGGGGGCAGACTTCTTATGTATCACCAAGAATTCTTGGAGAAGATTTTCAATGACTTCATTCAAGAAGTGTGTGCCTCTATCACTCACTAACTCTATTGGTAGCCCGTATCTAGTGAACACGTTCTCGAATAAAAACTTAGCCGTTGTTTGAGCATCATTCTTTGTAGTGGCTTTTACTTCTACCCACTTTGTAAGGTAATCTGTGGCTACAATAATGTACTCGCCATGGGAGTTTCTAGCTGGGGGGTTAATAGGACCTACAAAGTCTATGCCCCACTTCGAAAATGCACGTCCTCCCATCATTGGCCTCAAAGGCATCTCATCCTTTCTAATTGGGTACTGGGCACGTTGGCATGTGTCACATTTCTTCACATATGTATGTGCATCCATATGAAGAGTGGGTCACCAGAGTCCTGAGAATAGAAAGGTCTTGATTACTCTGTCAAGCCCAAAATGTCCACCTGCAACACTACTGTGTGCAGTTTCCAAGACTTTCAAGTAGTCTGATTCATGAACGCACAATCTTAAGTAACCATCTTTGCCTCTTCGGTATAGGTTATCTCCTAGGGGGGTGTAGTCTTTAGCTTCTTGCTCCATGCTTCGTTTCCTTGCTAGACTAGCCTGATTTGGTAATGTTCCTGATCTCATGAATTCTACAAATGGAGCACTCCAATCTGGAGTTAACGACACATGATAAAGGGTAGCATGCTCCACTAGGGGTCTCTTCTGGCACGCTGGACAATTCTTGATCCACTCATGTATTTCTTTATCCATACTAGGCCAATACACTCCTAAACGTTTTAGATTTTGTAGTGTTCGTTGTTTAGAATAGTGATTCCCTAGAAATCCTTCATGGGCTTGTTGCAACCAACTACTATGTTCATCGTCCTTGACACAACAAGCTAGTACACCCTCTGCATCTTGTTTGTACATGCTTCCTGCCAATATTTGATATTTTTGTGATTTTACAATTTCATCTTCTTTTGTTTTTACATTCTTATTTGCAGGTCCGAAGGTTAGGACAAGTACCAACTTATTTGCCCATTTAGGAACAACTTCTAAATTGAACAGATAAGAATCAGGCAATTCATCATACACTCCTTGCGGTGACTCACCTGAAGTGATGCGGGAAAGGTGATCCGCTCTGAGGTGGGTCTTACCTTTCCTAACAACCACTTCAAAGTCATATTCCATTAGTAAGAGGAACCATCTTACTAAGTGGCCTGTATTGCAAGGTTTATTGACCAAATATAGTAAAGCTTGATGATCAGTGAAAAACTTGAACTTATTGGCCAATAAATAATGTCTAGACTTCTTCACGGCATATATCATGCCTAACCCTTCTCTTTCAGTTGTTGTATAATTTCATTCTGCAGCGTTTAGTCGTCTGCTCGCATATGCTATAGGCAAATCTAGATTGCCTTCACCTATGGGTTGTGACAACACACATCCTATTGCATAATTGGATGCATCCACATGTACATGGAATGGCTTATTCCAATCAGGAGTGGTCACTATTGGTGCTGTGCACAAGCGTCTCTTCAGCTCATTGAAGGACTTCTCACATTCGTCATTCCACTCAAATTTTGTCAACAAGGCATAAAGAGGCTTAGCAATAATTGCATACATGTGAATAAACCTACGGTAATATCCACAATGGCCCATAAAGGCTTGTACCTCTTTAACATTCCTTGGCCTCGGTAACTCAGCTATGGCTCTTACTTTGTCCTCATCTGTTGATATTCCATTCTTCGAAACAACATGACCTAAGATTTTACCTTGACGCACCATGAACACACACTTTTCTGGGTTTAGACACACTCGGTAGTCTCTACACTTGTTGAAGATTTGTCTGAGCTCAGGGATGTGGCATCTCCTTTCTTGGGAATGAGCACATAAATCGTCCACATATACTTTTAAGCTCTTTCGCAAGAACTCTTTGAAGACATGACACATGAGCCTTTGGAATGTTGCAGGTGCATTGGTGAGCCCAAATGCCATCACACAAAATGCAAAGACTCCCCACTCTGTGGTGAATGCCGTTTTGTGTTGATCTTCAGTGGCAATGGCTACTTGGTTGTAGCCTGAAAATTTATCAAGGAAGCTATAAACTTCCTTGCCTGCAACACGCTCCAATAAATGATCAGTGATTGGAAGCGGATAACTATCTCTAACCGTAGCGGCATTAACTTTTTTAAGGTTAATACACACACGTAACTTCCCGTTCTTCTTGGGCACCACTACAACGGGGGACACCCATTCAGTATGCTCAATCTCATGGACGAATCCGGCTTCAATCAATCTGTCGATTTCCTCTTCTATTTTAGCTGCATAGGTGTCATTATATGTGTAGGGCTTCTGTTTGGTGGGATTGGCATCCGCTATCATGGGAATCATATGAGAACAAACCTTCGGATCTATTCCCTTCAAGTCTCTATAGTGCCATGCAAACACGTCCCTATATTCCCTTAACAAAGCTACCAACTCTGCTTCCTCTTCTTTACTTAGGTCATCTCCTATGTATGTACATCTCTCTTCGTTCTCTTCAATGGTAACTACGATTTTTTTGGTCTTTTCTTTGTTATCATATGCTTCTCCTGTTGTGGCCTCTCTCTTAGGCATTCGTACCAAATTTTTTTGGTCCTCAACTTCATATTTCTTGAAATTTTCTGGTACTTCGAACATTGATTCCTCCTCTTCTTGTTTCATAGATTCTCTCTTTTTTTTATTTTGTCCTCCTTAACTTCCATCCTTTGAATTGACAGTTTTAATGCTTGTGGGAGGTTCTTCTTCCTTTTGGGTAAATACTCCTATATCTTCTAGATAGTGCTTCTTTGAGTCAAAGCAACTATCCATTACTATGGACTCTAGATCGTCTTCGTTCTCTTCTTCTTCTATGAAGTCACTAGGTTCACATTCTTCTAGCAAGGGCTGACACATGAACACCGAAATATCATAACCCTCCTCATCACAATGAGGTGTCCATTGTTCTTCATTAACTGCAATGTCCATGGTAGCTAAGATTTCTGCCCAACCATGAGGCTCAAATTCCTCATCTGGAAAGATCATCGATGTATAGGCTGGGTCTTTAACTGGTCTATCTCCTGGAGAAGTTCCTTTTTCTCTGGCCTTTAAGCATTTTTCCTCTTCCTTTGCGACCTTGCACATCCACAAATGAGTATCTTCATGCATCCAAGATGTATCGAATGAACTTTTAGAATGCACAGAGATTGAATCTTCTTGCTCCTTGTGGATAGAATTCCACTGTAGGGGTGGTACATCTCTAAAGGTGTAATCCTTCAAATTGACCTTGGTTGTGACCCCTAAGCGCTTCAAGTACAAGGAATTGGTTCCCCAATCCTGTACAACTTGGAGTTGTCATAGGAAGGGTCTTCCTAGGATCATTTCGTAGGTACTAGTTTTACCAAAGTCACATATAGCAAAGGTGTGCTCAAACTCTACACCACAAGTGGTTAGATTTATCCCTTCTAGCAATCCTAGATGTCTTTTCACATGGCCGTCAGCCATCTGAAGCTTCATTCTAGTTGGTCTTAATGTGGGTTTACCCCATTGCTTCCACAGGGAAGTGGTCGCAATAGCAACACCAGCACCAGAATCTATGATCGCTTTGGTTGTGTAACCTTGGTAGGTGATCGGAAGATAAGTATTAGCTTCCTCACCTTCACTCATGTCCCCTATTTCGTTTAGAGGTATCTCTAGAACTTTCTGCTTAGAGTCTGCTGTTGGCATATTGGAATCAAGTTCTGGAACCTAATCCTTCACATGATTCCATAGCTCAGGTTTTGCTTTGAGCAACTCCTCTACAGTGAGATGACATTGAACCTTAGTGTTCTTCATGACATCAGTGTTTCTTGGAACCACCGAGTCTTCGTTTCTGATCAATATTGTGGGAGCTCTGATCTGGAGAGATTCAGATTCCCATGGGCCTGTGAATTGTGGCAACTCTTGTAAAGAATTGGATTCAAATCTTGAACTTTCTTTTTCTTGTTGCTCTACTTGGTCACCATAAATAGATGGAATGTCTTGTGGGAATTGATCGTGACGGTCATCAATTTCAAGAATAGGAGGGGAAACATCCTTCTCCTTGGCCCATTCCTCTTCTTGTATTTCCGGCAAGAACTTTTGAGAGTGTTGTTGAATTGAAAGAGGTTCTCCCTCATCTATGGAGTTTGAAAGAGTTGGTTGAGCCTGTGGAGGTAAAGAAACTTGAGGTTTATTTACCAAGTGCTCTAATCTATCTAGTAAGCCTTGGAAGTGCAAACCCGGTGTAATAGCATTTGTCTGATTGAACGATTGATTGGCCTCGAACATAGCTTGAGCTAGTTCCACCATTTTTATGCACATTTTTGCCCATTCAATCTCTAAATCTGCTCAAGGGTAGCTCTTGTCTAGGTTTGCAGGTGTTGGCCCTTCTTGAAGCCGAGCCTGGTATGCCTTGAACATCATGTCCAAGCCTTCTGGGGTTGGATCTGCAAGAACAGACCCTGGTTGTGGTCTATTTACAGTGGTTGGTGGGTGAGGATGAGGTTGGGGATGAGGTGGTGTGGATGGAGTTTTGACATGCAAGGGGTTTTGAGAGGCAATACCTTCTATTTTTGTTTTTGCATCTTTCAGGCTTTCTTCTAGTTCATATAACTTTTTGGTCCACTTACGATTGGCCTTCTCCCTAGTATCCTTCCATGTTCTTGTTTTTCTCTTACTAGGCTCTCCTGATTCACTTGGCTCTGATTGCTCAGCTGGTTTAGCCTGGTTTAAGGCTTGTGCCCTAGTAACTGCGTGTATAGGAGCCACATTATCCCTACTAGAACTTGAATCCCCTACTAAGCCTACTATATTAACGGGTGTAACCTTTGGTGCACTAGAGGGATGTCCGGGACAATCTCTTAGGAGCTGTTCTTTGCCACACTCAAGACAAACGACTTGTATTGTGATGTTCTGCCCTTGTACCGGAGGTGGTGGGTGGGGTGGTTGTTGTCCTGGTATAGGTTGAGGTTGGCTATATCCTCCATGTTCATACGTTCTAGTTGCTCCTCGTGGTCCTAGACCTGGGTTATACCTAGGAACTTCTCTGCCTTGTTCTCTAGGAGGGTACCTGTATGGTTTACATTGGGGTGGTACAAACGATCGTGGCTGTCTATTCGTTGGATAGTTTTCGGTGTTGTAGTTGATGTACTTCTGCTCATTATAAGAGTACATGTTAGGCTCCTGAGTTGGTGGTCTATCGTAAGGGTAAGGTTGTGATAACCCTAATCCTTCTCTGGTGCAGACATGAGATGGATGATCTCCACCACAAAGTGTGCAACTTCCTAACATTGGCACTCTCAAGGGGAAGTTCTTGTAGTTCCTTTGTCCTTGTACTCCTAGTTTCTTGGCCACTAACGCTGCCACTTCCTCCACATAACTCGAACTAGAAGTCTCATCGCTCCTTGTATCCTCTATTTTGGTAGGGTCTTGTGTGATTTTGAGATCCTCAGCTAAGTTGTCTTCCAAATCTATGCACTCTTGAAGACACTCACTCAAAGTTTGCAATCGTTTTTACGTATACTAAGATTCTCAATGTTCCATTTGTTAGACCTTCTAAAAATAGGGATATCATTTTCTATTGAGAAGGTCTCTCCGTCACAGGGCATCGGTCTACATATTGATTAAATCTTCGTGCTACATTTTTTACTATCTCATTATGAGCTTCTTTGAAACTATGTAGTAAGGATGACGAATTGTGCTTGATCCCTCGCTTAGTGAATCCCCAAATAAATTCTTGGAAGAATTGTTTGATATTGCCAAAGGACTTTGGATCCAAGGATTGAAACCAAGCTAAGGCTAATCCCATGAGGGTTATCCCAAAGGATTCATATTGCATGAAAAAGTCATCCAATTGCTCCGCACGCAATACCTGTTTGTATTCTGCAATGTGGTCATAGGGCTCTCCTGTGCCATCGTAACGATTTCGCATACATTTGGCCAATTGGATTGGTCTCAGTCTTTTGCCTGGATCTGGGGATTGAATCATGATGGGAATAGTAGGTTTTACTGGGTGTATTCCAGCTCCTACACCTTGGGGTGATTCTGCCCTAAGGATGGTTCTATTCAGATTTCACATTCCCTGGCTATTTTGGTTGTGGGAATTAATTCCTGGCATGGTGGACTGCACCTCTGGTCTGTTCGACATACTACGTTGGCTTGTTTGTCCTAACATCACATTTTCCATTCTTTGCTGGGTCTCAAATGGATTTTGTGAGGTAGTTGCCTAATCTCGAGGAGGGAATATAGGCCAATCCATGTACTTTAATCTGGACCCCTCCACTTCATCAACAAGCCAATATCTCCTTTGATTTTGGTCTAAGAATGTAACTCTAGATGGATTTTCTGGATCCCTTAACTCGTATATAGTTATTGGGATGATGCCTTCTCCTTGTGTCAGTGAATCAGTTTGTAGGAGTAGGTCTGATCCATGTACTAGGTATACATCCATCAGATAGTCATCTTGGGGTATCTTGTCCGCTTGCAATACTTGAGTCATTACTGACTTTCCCCTAGGGGGAGTCACTGTATCTTCAATGTTGGTTCTCCCATAAGTTCCTTGTTCCTCTACCTCTCCTCTTTCCTTAATCTGATTAGGGTTTTCGGTTACAACATATATCTGGTCCATCTTTTTCATGTAAACTCCACATTCATACTTGACAGCTGGTCTCAGAATTATCTCAAATTCTATAGTGTTTATCATTCTTGCCACTGACCTGTGAAGACCATCGAGGTAGATGGGTATTCCTTGGAAATTAGTGGATACATATTGAAGAGACATCTGATATTCCCCTTTCACTCTAGACATAAAATCTTCCCTTGGTACTTAACTATGCATGTATTTAGAAGCCAAGAGTCTCTCCCAGTTAAATGACATTTTTGACTCACTCATATGTGGACTCAACATGTAGTGCTAACCACCAAGTTGTGAGTCCTTGACTTGGTTGTGTGGTTTACACTAGGTTCAAATGATTTGGTACTTTATCTATCTCTTCCTAAGTATCAACTTCAGCTTAGGTTCATAAGCCTTGTCTACAAGTCCAAACTTGTCCTTTGAATTGCTCAAAATCTTGTGGAACCCCTTGTTTCCTAGTCCAACCTGAGGGTCAACTTCAAAATACCCTATCAAATAATCCACGTATTAAATTTGCTATAACCAATGTAAGTTTTGGTAGTACTCCCCACGAGCTTTCCAACAAACCCAAAATCACTCCGAACAGATTTTGTATGAGAAAGTTATGCCTGTTTAGGGTTCTGGGGGTTAAAACAGGGAAACAGGATCTCTTTGGGAGTGCCTCAGGACACGCGATACGATACCAGATTGTCACGATACAATACCTTTGTTTTACACGATACCACCTTTAGACGATACGATACCACAAGGGAGGCTACAATCGCGATACCAACTTCCACGATACGATACTTCTTTTCACATGATACGATACTGGAAATGGTCACGATACGATACCTCTAATTTGCACGATATGATACTAGAAATCACACGATACGATACCTCTGCACTCGACGATACGATACCAAGTTAGTGGACGATACAATACCAGTTTGCTCGATACGATATCAGAAATTTACACGATACGATACTGGAACTCTCACGACACGATACTGGTTATATGGATGATATGATACCAAAGGATCAGACAATACGATACCACTTTTTTGCACGATACGATACTAGAATAGGCATGATACGATACCGCTCGATCGACGATACGATATCGTGATCGGAACGATACGATACCACCGAGGCAACCGCGATCGCGATACTAGCACTTGACGATATGATACCAGAATGGTATCGCAATACCTCAAGTGGGTGTGCACAATATGATACCTCGACAAGTATCGCAATACTCGAGAATTCTGGTATCGCGATACCAAAAATCAACCGGACACGATACTTGGAGATTTTTAAGCCCAAATTCAAAAGTTTTTGCAAATATTTGTACCTTGGGTTCTCCTTATCACTCCCATGTGCCTGTATCTGCAATGTCACCCTTCAAACTCACGATACCGCCGCCGCGATACCAAACGCACGTCTTGTCACGTCGCGATTCAGTCACTTAGAGTTTGGTGTTTTTAAGAGCATGATTCTCTGTATTTCGTCCACGCTTAAGCTCTGAACTCTCTCTGAACTCCTTGCACAGCCAAGAATGAAGAAGAAGAGGTGAAAATAGGGGATATACAGTCAAAAAAGTGAAAAAAACAGAGAAGGTGAAGATGAGAGGAGATGGTGGTGATGATGATGATGGAGATGAAGCAAAACTCAGAAATTGAACTGAAAATGGTGATTTTTTTACCTTCCAACGTCACTACTCTATGTCTTACCGTCACACGCTCGTCCTCCAAGCTCTCTCCCTGGCAACGGTGCCAAATTTGGTGTCACTCTAGCACAATGGCAAGTACCAACATGAGGAGCTTCACCTCATAAATGTCAATCCGCGGAGACGTGAGGACTGGTATGAAGACCAAGAGCAAGTGAAGTGCACAAGTGCGTGAGTAAAAGCACACAAACATGCACACACATACACACACACGCACAAGGTAAGAGCAAAGAGTGGAACAATGGAAGGGCTTCAATTACAAAAGAACTCTCTTACAAAGCTGAGATCTACAACAAGCTAACCCCAAAAATGAGCTCTCCAGACCTTTTTATAGTTTTTTGAGTCGTTTTGGCCCGTCCAAACCTAGTGTCCGGCCTAGTTAAAAATTAGGTTCCAAGGCTTATTTGGGGACTCGAACGGAATCTAAAAATTATGAAAATTGATAGGATGATACTTCTAATACTCCTCAAGCTCAAGGACTCCTCGGCTTGAACAAAATGGAGTTATAAAAATAGAAAATGGTATTTACAATGGTTTTTAGTGATAAAGATCACTATTTTTATAGGGATTTCTTCTCAAAATTTGACATGTGCTTCTTGGAGCTCCCTACGTGCTCCTTCTTCTTGTGTGTCCACTTCATTGATGCGCTTCGATGCTTGTGTGTGACCTTGACTATGAACAACAAGCCGGGGGAAAAAAACCTCCTAAAGAGGGGAAAAAATGTCCTGGTGGTCCTAGAGTGTTCACACACATCAGTACCTAAATATATCAACGAATCCCCCCTGGGAGTGATGCGGTGAACAGGTAGCTAGCACTCATGTATAAGGAAGTGCCAAACTATGTGGAAATCACTCCACAAAAGGAAGTAAGCCCAAAGTTTTGCGGAAAGCTTCAAACTTCTCCCTAGGCAGAGCCTTCGTGAAAAGGTGTGCAATGTTCTCCTGTGTGGGCACATATGCCAAGTTGATCTCCCCACCAGATAACCTCTCCCTGACATAATGATAATGCACCTCAATGTGCTTAGTGCGAGCATGGAACATAGGGTTCCTCGCATTTGCCAATGCGCTCTCATTGTTAGTGAAGATGGTGGTGGCAGAAGACTGACCAACACCCAAATCAGCCATAAGGCGTATGAGCCACACACACTCAATAGTTGCTATGAAAGCCCTATACTCAGCCTCACAACTAGAAGTGGCCACAGTGGGCTGCTTCTTTCTCAACCAAGATATACATGAGCTACCAAGCATGAAGCAAAAGCCACTAATGGACACACGAGTGTCATAGCAACCAGCCCAATCAGAGTCAGAAAAAGCATGCAAATCTGGCGGTAGTGATCCCCCCTTGGGATAAAACAACCCAAGTAGCCAAGTACCACTCAAGTAGCGAAAGATACGCTTAACGGCCTGCCAATGCTTGACTCCTATGCAATGCATAAACTTGTTCATCTGTGAGACAACAAACTGAATATCTGGCCGAGTAATGCATAAGTAAATCAAGCATCCAACAGCTTGCTAATAGAGAACAACATCAAATGCATCTCATGCATCATGAAGACTCAATCGTAAACCTATCTCCATAGGAGTGGCAATAGGCTTACAATCTTCAAGGCCAAAACGCTACAATAATGCATCAATATATTTCATTTGACACAAAGCCATTCCACCATCAATGTGCATAAACTGAATGCCCAGATAATGATGCAAATGCCCCAAATCAGACATCTCAAATGAGGCATGCAAATCAGCCTTAAAATCAGCAATATGCCTCTCATGAGGACTAGTGAGTAGCATGTCATCAACATAAGCCACAATGATCAGAAGTACATCATTAGCACGCTTAACATATAAGGTGCTTTCAGTTGGACTATTCTCAAAACCATGTGCAATCAGATAGGCATGTATCTTTTCATACCAAGCACGTGGTGCTTTCTTTAACCATATAATGCCTTCTTTAACATGCACACTTGGTTCTCATGCCCTTTCTACACAAAGCCACGGGGCTGAAAAACATACACTTCTTCATGCAAGTCACCATTCAAAAATGCAGTTTTAATGTCCAACTTATGTACATTCCAACCATGATGAGCTGCAAGTGCACAAATGCTCCGAAGAGTAGTCATAAGGCATGTAGGTGCAAAGGTCTCATCAAAATAAATGCCTCTTTCCTATGCATAACCCTTTGCAACAAGCCTAGCCTTATACCTGTCAACTCTACCATCAGGTTTACGCTTTAGCTTGTATACCCACTTAGTGCCAATGGCCTTCTTGCCAGGAGGCAAGTCACATAAGGACCAAGTACCATTATTCATTATTGCATCATATTCAGATTGCATAGCAGCCATCCAATTTTTTGAATTTTGTGCTTCATCAAACGAAATAGGCTCAGTCTCATCACAGAGACTAGATGCAACCATAGCATAGCAATCTGATGCAAAAGAGGCACTATGAGAGCCTGATTGAGTACGACATGACAGAGGTGCATCTAATTTGCTCTCACGCAAGGTTTGCACCAGCCATTTTGGCATAGTTCTTGATTGCTCAATATCAGCTCTCTCATCAATAAGTGCATCATGTAAATCTGCATCAGAAATGGAATGATCTGCATCATCAGATGAAACCTGCAAAGGCTCAGAAGTTGCCTCATTACGACCAGCACTAGACTATCCACCTGTGAAAAGAGGCAGCAAAGTATCATACATGTCTTTGGAGCTAATAGATGTCTCCTTAGTACATGAAAGCAATGGCTGAATAGCATCTTCCGCAAAAACAACATCACGGCTAACCAGAATGTGTTTAGTCTATGGATGATACAGACGATAACCTTTACTTTCAGAACTGTACCCAACAAAAATACATTTTACTGCTTTATCATCCAATTTTCTGTGATGTTGTTCAGGCACTAATGCATATGCCAAACAACCAAAAACACGCAGATGAGCAACAAATGGCTTGCGATCACGGCAAGCCTCATATGGAGTGATAGACTGCAGTGCTTTAGTGGGACACCTGTTCAGTACATATGTTGCACAATTGATAGCCTCAAGCCAGAAACTATGTGGTAAAGCCTGACTCTTGACCATACACCTCGCCATCTCCATGAGTGACCTGTTCTTTCGTTCAGCAACTCCATTTTGTTGAGGTGTATACGGCATTGTACACTGGTGTTTTATCCCACGTTCAGCCAGAAATGCATTAAAATCAGAAGACATATATTCCTCCCCTCAATCAGAATGGAGGGTGCCCATTTTACATGCTGACAGATTTTTCAGCCAAAACCAAAAACTGTTTGAAGCACATGAACACTTCGAACTTTGCCTTCAATGGATATACCCATGCATGCCTGGAAAAATCATCAATGAAAGTCATGAAGTAAAGATAATTTCCAAAAGAAGGTGTCTGCATAGGACCATAGACATCACTATGTACAAGTTGCAATTTTTGAGTAGCCCGAACTGAACCATCTTTTGGAAAGGACGAACGCTGCATTTTGCCCAAAATACAGCCTTCACAAACATGTTTTGCAGGTGCCTCAAGTTTGGGCAAAGAGGACACCATTTCAGATTTCTTTAGGCGTAGCAAACTAGCAAAATTTAGATGACCAAAGCGTGCATGCCAAAGATTTGCATCTGGCATAGCTTGAGAATCATTTACTGCACATGCCAAATCATTTACAGATCTTTCATAGTCTATGAGCTTATACAACCCACGACATAAAATGACAGAAGCAATAATCACATTGCCATTTGATAGATCATGAATTGTACACCTGTCATCAACAAATTTCACAACCAAGCCAATCTTGGCTAATGCAAAAACTGATAATAGGTTCTTCTTGATCCCTCGCACAAATAAAGCATCTGACAAAGTGAAAGAACTACCATCAGCAGTAGTCAAAATGATCTTACCAACTCCCATAACAGGATAAGAGGAGTTTTTGGCACATGTAACAGTATTCGCTGTAGGGGCAGGCTCGAGTGAGGAGAAGAAATTACGCTGCGAGGTAATATGTTTGGTCACCCCACTGTCAAAATACCAAACATCTGAGTCTACTGCAGACATGCACTACTGATGAGAAGATGGGTCAAAATTGCAGACAGTAGTAAACGCCCATTCTTCTTCCTACACAAGCTTAGCAGACTCTGTTTTTGGTGTAGGGGCCTCTGCAACAACCATTCCAGCCTCTTTCTTTTTTGCCTCTTTAGCATCCAGTTTTGGATAGTTCTTTATGATATGATCATTCCCTTTATAGTACTTACAAAACAATTTCTGCTTTTCTGATTTCTTCTCATCTTTATCTTCCTTCTTCGAATATGCAAAATTAGGAGATTTCTGCTTACTACTTGAAGAGCTCCATTTTCCTTTGCCCTTTTGATTAGCCAGGAAAGTTTGATCTGCAGCTCCCATAATGGACTTGTTCTGTCTGGACCGATCTTCCTGCAACAGAATAGAGACTAACATCTCAAATGATAAGGCATTTGGATTGCCTTTCATCATCAACCAAAGAGTAGAAGCAAAACTCTGATATGAATCAAGAAGACCATTCAGAATGGTCTGCACAAGTGAGCTTTCTGGTATAACCTCATCAGCAGAAATCAATTGTTCCTTCAAGTCTTTGATTTTCGTTAGGAAATTGTCCATAGAATCACCTTCATTCATGTGCTCAGTCTCCAACTGTTTTCGGAGGTAAGCAACACGAGCCTCATTCCTAGCTTGGTACAATGTGGTAAGTGTATCCCAAGCATCCTTAGCTATTTTGCAAGAGAAAATGTGAGGAATAATGGCATGTTTGACAGAAAAAGCTATCGATGCATGTGCCTGGGTATCTCTGCTATCCCAGCGAATCTGCTCTGTAGTAGGTGCAGCAAAAACCGTAGCACGAACAGGAATATGCAGAATATCACCATCTTCGACACCTTCTGCATCAACTTTAGTACCTGCAGTTGTAACAGTTGCAGGTGTGATAGGACGTTTTTCGACACCCTGCACAATGTTCCAGAGTCCTTTTGCAACCAACACATGTCGCATCATGTAAGCCCATAATGGGTAGTTGGTACCATCCAACTTATCCTCAACAGCCAACATACTGAATACATCACTGCTTTCAGCCATTGTTGGTGACTAAAATACCTTGATGGAGAAAATTGACTCTATCTCAAAAAGTTGAACATAACTACCCAAACCAATTCTGCTAGACCTGTAGTAGACTTTGAGATGCTTATACTTGCAAATTGAAACTGGTATATACCTTTGGCACAAAAAGAAGAAATAGCTTGCACAAGCGCTGCGATAGTGCCTTCGGAGGTCGAAACAAGCTCAGATGGCGATTTCGGCACCACACAACAAAGCTGATTTGATCTCGAAAACATGCTGAGTATGCTCACCAAAATTCGTGTGATTCTGAGATTGCAAATGGAGGAATGTCGACGACACCCTAGATGAAGCGACAACCTGCTCTGATACCAATTGTTGGAGATAGACGTCTGCGGAAGCACGCAAACAGCACAAGGAAGAAGAAGAAGCTTGGAGCACAACACATAATATTGAATGTATTACTTGAGAATGTACAAAGATAAGTAGCCCATTAGGGCAATCGGCGTATATACAAGCCGGGGGAAAAAAACGTCCTAAAGAGGGAAAAAAATGCCCCGGTGGTCCTAGAGTGTTCACACATATCACTACCTAAATATATCAACAAGAGAACTATAAAAATGATCCTATTCGCGGGCTTGTGGTGGCCAACTCTACATATGGATGGAGACACCTATGTCCGAAGTTGTGAGACATGCCAAAGGGCCAAATATCCGATTAGACGGGATGATATGCCATTGAGACCTGTGGTTTACACTAGGGCATTTTCCAAGTAGGGTATTGATTTCATAGGACCCATTAACCCACCAGCCAAAGGATCACATGCCGAATACATAATAGTCGCTACGGATTATTTGACTAAATGGGTAGAGGCAAAGGCTACTAGGAAAAATGATGCTCAAACCAATGCTAAGTTTCTTTTAGCACATTTTCACTCGCTTTGGATTACCAATTGAGATTGTGAGTGACCGAGGAACGCATTTCATTAATGAAGTAATAGAGTCTTTAATGAATGAGTTCTTGGTGATCCATAAAAAATCAGCCCCATATCATCCTCAAGCCAATGGTCAAGCGGAAAGTTCCAATAAGGTGTTATGCACAGTATTGACAAAGATAGTCAATAGTGGAAGGTTTGACTGGGACAAACAATTGCATCATGCAATTTGGGCCTTCTGTGTTGCTTACAGGACTGCCATTGGAACTACCCCATTCAATCTAGTGTACGAACAGAACGCAATCCTGCCAATCGATTTTTTAGTACCAACCTTGAGAGTAGCCCAATAGTATGAATGGACAGGACATGAATTATCCAAGCAACTAGACCAAATTGAGAAACTGCATGAAACTAGAATACAAGCGGTTGCACGAATTTATGCAGTCAAGAGAAGACAAAAGGCATATTATGATGCACACATCAAAGACAAGGGATTAAGGGAAGGAGATTTAGTTTTGGTCTACACCTTGAAACAGCATGCTAAGAAGTTACAAAAGTGCGGATATGGACCTCTAATCATCAATAGGATTTCCACTAGTGGAGCAGTTAATCTAGCTACTCTGGATGGAGATATTCTTCCTAACTACATAAGTGGATGTCGAGTGAAACGATATATGGAGCCATTGATGGATAAAATGCTAGCACGCCTTGTAGGTGCGCAAAATAGGAAGAAAGAGGAAGAACGAATTAGAGAGGAAGCACGGCAAGAAGCCTTAGAGCGTATCAAGAAATGGAAAGAGTGGATAAGGCAAAGAGATGAACGGTATCTACAAGGAGAAGAGCCTATTCCCATGGCTAATTACCAGGTTCATAAGTCCGACAGGACCAATGCCAGCATGTCCCAGCTGTACTTAAACCTAGTAATTGGAATGACGGATTACCAACCGATAGAGGCCTTGATAGATTCAGGAGCAGCACTCAGCTGCATACGAAGTACTGTCATCAAGGATCTTCGAACGATTATAACACCTACGAAAGTACATATGATAGGTGTGGGAGGTCAAGTTATAACATGCATTGGAGAAGCCATAGTATCCCTCCACCTAGGAAATTCAACTATGGAACAACGAGTTCTAGTGTGTAGAGCTGAGGATCTAATAGAAAACTTAATCCTAGGACAAGAATGGATCATTGAGAATGAGGTGAGTATCCACCTAGCTCAAGGATACATTTCAGCCAAAATTGGGCACAAGGAAATCTTTAGTCTATTAGGAGAGAAACCCTATCATAGACCGGGAGTCATCAAAAGTGCTGAACAAATCATAGAAGAGCACATAGCAAATGACTCCAGCACAAATCAATTAGAAGCAGGTCCAACAAAAGAAAATTCAAACCCCAATGTATCCAAGGAGAAAGTAGATTCATCCTACTTGACAGGTGAACAGAAGGAAACTGAGGAGGACAATACTCTTAAAGACTTCTATGAAAAACAGCGATCAGTAGCCTGGAAATCCACCATCAGCTACTCACAATCAAGAAATGTTAACTTCAAGTGGGTTCGAAAGGATCGGGTGAAGGAATCAGAGAAGGCAACGCTAGTACACGTCATTTCTCATAGGAAGAAAAGGGTGGACAAGAATTCTTCTTCACCAAAATCTGAACCAAAACGACTCTTGAGAGTATGGCTTCCTAAGCCATTGATTGAAGCTCAAAACACGCGGCAACAAATGTGGATTCCCAAGAAGGTCAGACAAGTGGCCATTCAAAAGATAGACAAGCATGAGGAAACATTATATCGACACAACAGTACAGTACCATTAAGACTAGTGAGATTCGTCACAGATGCCCCAAGTGAAGGAACCCCACAACTCGGATAACAAAAAAGAGAAGAGATACACATGCAGCACAACAAAATGAGGAAAAGACAAGGCTTAAAACCTCTACTATGAAATGGATCTAGAAACCCAAGCAACAGCAAGGAATGGAATACATGAACCAAGAAGATTTCTTTTGCACTCATGAAGCTTCCAATGCACCTAAAGTATGCATAATAGGGCCACATTACGAGGCCAGGCATTCGGCACATGAGATACATAACAGAATTAGTGGTGCACATTCCCCATCTGGGAACAGGTCATAGCTTCTACTTTCATAGGAATGGACGTACTATGTAAATAAATAATCACTTCAGCTACACTAATTCTTGTTTTCTTTTAGAAGTAAAAAATGAAAAAAAAGATGCGGTAAGAAGTTCTACTGATGCAAACGTGGGGGACGGAGTGACACAATGCATGAATATCACTACAACACACATCACTAAACGACATGTATTCTACAGCAGCTAATGCTCTTTGCATTATGAGTGCAGATGGCTTCTGAAGACTCTGATCTACCATTCAAGAGGAAGTGCTTGAATTCCCTTTGCAAAGCGCGAGTAAAGCAAAAGGACATTGGTTTAGAGATGATCAACCAGTAGGGGATTTCTTATTCCTCGTAACCATTAAAATCATGGATACAGATCACCAGTTCCTTGTGATGTCCAAAGATTTCAAAGTATTACATGAGCTCACATCAAACATGGACGTTATGAAGAAGGCGGGCATTCATAAATATTTTGAGCTACCGATCTACAAGCCCGATTTTCAGCGATGTACCCAAGTTGTGAATACTCTGCAGCTTGCCTTGCATGATCCATTGGTGCTAGAGGCTAGATTCATGGATGCAGTTGGTGAATGGGTCATAATCCAATTTACACTTGAATTAGTTAAGGAAGCTTTTGGATGGGAGAAGGACGGGACCACAGTCTTGAAAGAGGAAAGTTGAGGAGCCAAGACGCGAACCTTCAATGACATCAATGGTATTGATATTGAAGATGAAGTGAGGCTTATCCATCAGCACTTTTGTTTTCCAAACATGCACAGGTACACGGCTCCACACAAGATCGTAGTACAAATGTTGTCACACGCTATTAAACAAATTGGAAATCAAGTCAACATGACTCCTTATTATCAAGAGAGGTTGTTCTAAGTGAAGAAGCAGTGGAATCACAAGAAGTTTCTGAATGGAAGCGTGGCCTTGAATATATTGATATATCATGCCTTGGGCATTAGAGAGCATTTGAGGGAGATGCCATCATCAGAAGCCATGTCCAAATATGCAAAGGTTGCAACAGTCCCTAGGAAGAAAATAAGGAGTCAAGATCGTTGAGGAGGCAGAAACTAGCTCCCAACCTAAAATGAGAGGTACAAAAAGACTAAGGGAAATGATGCAAGCAGAGGCAAAAGTTCCAGCCACCAAAAGGGCACATGTGCTTCCAAGAATGACACTAGAAAACCGTCAACCGATCACAGAAGAAGAGTTGGCAAAAGCAATGGAAGACACACACCAGTACACTGAAGGCCAAGTCAATCTATCAGTGCAAGGACACCATTACCAGCAAGCCGGTCAAGATTTAGAACAATGAAAAAGGCTGACCAAGTTGCATAGATATAGAGAATTGGGTTTAGTAAATTCAAGCTCATCATCAGATGCATAAGAAGAACCAGGCACCTCCTTGTTGAATGTGGACATTCAAAGTGAGTCCAAGGATGATGGACAATGGGAGGAGTTAAATGAAGTGAACAAGAATGTGGAAGAGGAAAGGACAAAGGAGGATCCAATACCCATCAACTCCAGCCAAGACAAAGCAGGAAAGGAGGTCTCCCAAGAACGAATTCATGTCATTAAGTTAAATGAAGCATCTAACATTCAAATACAAGAGACTATGCTTAGAGGAGAGGGATTATTCAAAAATCCCAAGGAGGAACGAGAAGATCATACGGTGGAAGAGTCAGAACCCTTCACACGAATAAGGGTAGTGGCAGAACCCTCTCCTATGGATATTACATTTCAAGGGACTGCCACGAAGGTTGTTAATAAAGAAGATGAAAACAAAGAACAAGAAGTTGTTGAGCCCATAAAAGTCATATTGGTCAAAGTCAACTATAGTCAAAGTCAACTATAGTCAAAGTCAAAAGCTCAAAGTCAAAATAATAAAAGTCAACAAGTTCAAGGTCAAAGTCAACAGGTGCAAAGTCAAAGTGCTAAAGTGCAGGTGTCAAATTGCACAGGTAGTGCACAATTGATTGTCCACAAAGGGTAAATTGGAGAAAGTGGGTTGCAGGTTGCAGAGGTATTTCTCTAATTTCCCTAAGGTTCAAAGTGTTTTTAAAGTGTTTTGGAAGGTTCAGGTGAACCCTCTCTTATGTGCAAAAGTGAAGAATTAAAAGGAAAAATGTGAAGGTATAGGAAGCGGCAGCGTACAAAAGTGGAAGTATGGCCCCCCAATTAATTTTTTTTTGTTTTAGGCTAAAGTCACTACAGGACAAAACAGGGATTCATTTACTACCACTTGTGAAGATAATCTTGGGACATCAAAGTGAGTGCCAAGATACTCTTGCAGTTAGGAGCGTACGTGAATCGACACTCAGATCAAGGCAAGGAACATTCTTGGACTATCCTAAGTGTAAGCGAGAGGGAGCATAGTCTAAGCAAGGCAATAGAGAGAAGTTCAAGCGACACACAGTGTGTGATGCAGAGAAGTGAAGTGCAAGGTGTGCATGAAGAGTGACCAAGGAAGTGTGTAGAGATGTGTTAAGCTAGTCCCCCAAGGATCCCAAGGTCTTATTGAAGTGTGTGTGTGCCGACAGAAGGTACCCATCCCTCCCCCTTAGTGGAAGCTTGGTGCAAGGTGTGCACAAGTGCAGGCTTGGAGAAGGTGGAGGTTTGGTGCAGAGGACGCCGACAGCAACAAGTCCCTTGGGTATTTGGTATTTTGTAATTGAGCACTCTGTGGGATTTTGCACAGAAGCATTGGATTGTATTGTGCTTCAACATTGTATTTGTCTTATCATAATCAATGGACAGAGGCTTCCAATGTGTATCTTTCTTCTTGTCTTTCCCTTTTCTCCTACAAACACTCAAATCCCTTCTTGTTACCTACTCCTATCACTAAAACTTAATCTCTATTAAATAGATGGTGGAGAAATGGTTTTTAGTCAAATTCGAGCATAGAGGTTGTTTTATTGAAGACCCAAAGAAGGATATGTGGTGATAGAAAAAGCTTATAAGGAATGAAGAATGTTCACCATGAACAATAGATAAAGTGCAAATAAAGCTACGTTTGTGATCCTTGGAGGCAATAGAATAGCATATTTAGATATTTTGCACAAAAGGATAGGGCACATCAATCTAGACGATGTCAAAGGCATGGAGAAGTAATAGGCGAAGGTAGAATTGCCCACTATCACAACAGAGCACATACATGAAGTTTGTGGTGCATGCTAATATGGGAAGCTAGCAAGGAAGTCCTTGAAAGCAACTAAGAAAAGTATGATTGTAGTGAAAAAAGAAAAAATAGGATGTATTTGACACCCTCAAGAATTATAAGATCATGGTGGAGAAATAAATAGGTATATTCATCAAGGTTCTAAGGTCTAATGGAGAGACAGAGTTCTTATAAAGAGAATTCTCATAGTATTTTCAAGGTTAAAGCATAACGGGGCACTTTATTTATAGACATACCTATCAACAAAATGGGTTGGTAGAGAGAGAATAAACGTATAGAAAAGGTAGCTACATGCATGCTTAATGAAATGAATATTCCCTTGCTTTATTTGGAAGAGATTATTTCTAGACTAATGATGGTATTACAACGTCTATACCCCTTTTGTTCAATAGAATTTACAACAAAGACGCATGTTGCTACCTTTGGTTTGATTTATGTCCTTACCTCTTGAGCTACATGTGCAAAGAACACACATTTAAAGATCCTCAAGTGACTCATATCTAGTTTCCTACCATAATAGAATTCACGTTAGATTAATGAGTGTGATTCACATGTGATGTACCTATTCATAAGATAAACTATTCTAGGGGGGATTAGATATGTTAGTTGGATATAAATAATGCATTTCTGAATGGATAATTGCCTGTAATTTGGAATTGTATACATTTATCATGATACATTAGAGCCCAAGTTCTATGTAGATGCTAATTGATACATTAAATGGATGATAGAAGTAACTCACGATGTTTAATTGCATTGAGAAGCAAATGTGTATCATGGAGCTCCGAGAAGAAACCCACAATTTCACTCTCATCTATAGGGGTAGAATATATAGTGCTAGCATTAGCAAGATGTGTGGTTATGTGGTCTAGAAAGCTCATGGATGACTTGGACATAAAGCGTAGGTCACTCCCTTTTTATGGAGAAAATATGTCTAGCATAGATCTTGCCAAAAAAATTGTATTTTATGCAAGGATTAAGCACTTAAAATTGAATGCCACTTCATGAGGAAGAAGTTAATTGTGAAGGACATTCAATTCCATCATGTGAACACTAAGGAGTAGATTGCAAACCTTCTAAAAGAGTTTTTGAATGCTAATCATTTAAGCTTAAGGATTGAATTATATGCCAAAGCATGCAAGATTGGAACCTTGAGCTTAAGGAGGAGTTTTAAAAGGCAACGTGTACATGGAAGAGTTTGTGCCTAGTGAATACTACTAAAGGAAGAGGAAGATAAAGTTCATAAAACCCTATCTCCAAGGAATAATTTGTAGAAAGTCTGATTTGTGTGCTTGTACTACCATCTTCTTGCATACAATTTTCATACCACCTGTATTGGTCACTTTGATGATTTTGAAAATTTTATTGTATTTGCATGCGAGCTACGACTACATTGCCATAACACTTTTGGCACCATTGTCAGGAATCGATCTTGTCAGATGTGCATGTTCATATGTTTTGCATGAGTTATGTGTTTCTTGTGCTCTCTGCTTCTGATATGAGTACGTTTACTCATTTTCACCTCTTAGATTGTTAACTAGGTAGGTGGATAGTTAGAAATAGGTAAAATTAGGTTTTAGGGTTAGGATTTTTCCAACTTTTTCTACAAAACTCAATTTTTCCCTTTTTCTTCTCCTTCTTCTTCTTCATAGTTATTCACATATTTTCCTTCTTTATTTCTTCTCTAAACACGTGTGGAGGCTGACAAAGTAGCTTATGATTTCGTGAAGCTTGGAAGATGGAAAATTGAGCTCGAAAGTGCCCATTTGGAGTTCTCTAGAGGGTGGGTAGAAATCATGTTGCAAAGCAATTACCATCTAAAACTTGAGAGGTAAGTCTCCTTTCGTGCTTGTTTTTCTTTCTTAAAAGATAGGGAAGGGTAGGAAAAGATGAGAGGAGATTATAGAAAATTACTGGAGTTGTGAGGGGGGGGGAATGCAATTCAAATAGGAAAAGAAGTGACAAAAATTTAGAGTAAACATCCTTAGATTAGGGGGTAATTTTTTACTTTGAAGTGTATCCTTGTTCCCTCAAACTTAGATCTACATTCATAAGAAGTTGGTTGCAAGGAGTTGTGAGGGGATAAAACTAAAATTGAAATAGGAAAAAAAGTGAGAAAAATGTAGAGTAAACATCCTTAGAGTAGGGGTTAATTTTTTACTTTGAAGTGTATCCTAGCTCCCTTAAACTTAGATCTACATTCATAAGAAGTTGGTTGTAGGAAAAACACAAGTTTTTGCAAGTTTGGAGATCTACGATTGCTCCAAAGAAAAGGATGTGTGCAACAATTATACTTAAAAAAGTTTTCAAAATTGAAAATAAGGGAACCATTGAGTTGTATAAGTTTTGGCACATAACTTGGAGTATAATGAGCTAACTAATTACAATAAAAGTCATGGTTGAGGATTACTTCTCATAACTTGGAGTATGATGAGCTAATTAATTACCATAAAAGCCATGATTGAGGATTACTTCCTAATCCTCTATCTTAAGGTGTGGTCCATCTACCTCCTCCTAGAATTATTTGACAAATATATTTTTACTTTGTTAAATTTTTGTGATGGAAACAAATTATATCATTCATATATGATTTTTTTTAATCTTAAAATGCAAGAATTTGCTATAGAACGTCCACCTAATCATGTAGAGGAGGCTAAAGGCTACCCAAAGGTTCTCCATACATACCCTTCAGAGTAAGAATATCAAGGCAGGCTGTCCATTGGGATATACTCATAGGATGGTGATAGTTTTCATTTTAGATTAAAGTTTAGACATGCATTTTTTGGACATGCATCAATGTAGAGATGAGTTTCATTTCAGCCATAAATTGTATTCGAGACATGTTGCAAAAATTTCAATAATGTAATCTGGCTTGATCATGCATAATCTAAGTATGTCATAATATTTTTGCAGTGAAAATCTATCTAGGTCTATGCATGTTTATGTGAGGAGATGATGGATAGTGTATAGAGATGAGATGGTCTTCATGAAAGCCTGCTCTAGACCAGCCTTGATAACTTCATAGAACCGTAATAGACTCCATAAGCTTCCAAGTATGCATTTAAACCCCCATAGTAGTTTGGAACATCATTTCCAAAACTCTATGTCAAAATCGATGACTTGTGAGTACAAAGCACCTTCAAAAAACCTTCTATTTATGGAAAAGGCACTGAGTAGTTTACTTAGAGCTCATAGCTTGATAGCAAGCGACCCAAGAACGTTTTCACTCATTTAAACAAAGTGTTAAGTAAGCTATACCAAGGCATTTGATGACTTTAGGATGACTACACTCATAGCAATGTGCATAAGAAGTCAACAAGGTAATCACCACTTTTTAGGACAAAAGATGATACATAGTCCCTATCACATAGATTTACTCTTAACTCAAGATCCATGCATCCAATGCTTATGAAAAACGTTTTAGATATTCTTATGCGCTGCTAGCTTAGTGTTCCAATAAATGGATTGGACTATGAATACTCACAAAGAGAGAAATGACTCACAGAACTTGATAGAGTTTCTCAATATACTATAAAAAGGAACAAAGATTCATATTACGAATCAAAATTATGTATAAAATGCATGGCCAATGGACATATGATACAAAAAGAGTTTGGAGTAAACTACTCTAGCTTTGAGATAAGACTAAGCTCACTCAAAATAAATGTGATTATTAGCTCTAATCAGATTTCTATCTTGCAACTCAAAAGTATACTCTACATATAGACTTTTTTACCTGATAACTATTAGATATTCCACCTAAAAGTGATCCACACTTTTAGCGAGTGATTTGAAATTTGAATTCAAAATAATTCATGATGTTTTACGCTCAACACGTTCACTAGATTCTCTCCATTATTTACTTTTACATGTGATCAAGATAATTCTAGTTTTAACCTTTGGAAATCCATTACTATATGCTCCAATTTGTGTATACTTACACCTCATGAATCTAGAGAATTCCAGTTGCATCTATCAAGCTATGAGGCTTGCTTCATGCACCAATAGCTCCCCCTCAATCCTAAGATTCTTGAGTCTTCAATCTTTCAATACTTCTTGAAGTCCAATCATATCTTTGAACATGTTTGACTTTACTCCATCCAATGTTTCGGTCATCATATCTACACACTGTTGTTCAGTGGATACGTATGAGAGTTCAATTTTCTTGCTTGTGATTTTCCCCCTAATATAGTGATCATGGAATGTTATGTGTTTGATCCTAGAATGATAACTTGGATTTGGTGCAAGATTAAGTGAGCCTACGTTATCTTAAAAATTGTGAGGATTAGAAGAATGGAGACTTAAATCTGAGTACAAGCTCTTGATCCACATGGATTTCTGAATTGCATTTGCTAACTCTCTATATTGAGCTTCTATTGGCGAAACAAAAATCCTCGGTTGCTTCTTGGATGAGCATGAAATGAGCTTTTACTTGCAAAATTAAGATAACCTGAAGTATTTCTCTTCTCATCTTTAGAACCTGCCCAATCTGCATCAAAGAATACCTTTATGTCTATATTAGATATATATGGATACTAAAAACTACATTTGGTTCCCTTAAAATACTTGAGTATTGTCTTAGCTAATTCATTGTGTGGGTTCTTAGGGGTATGCACAAAATTGGCTCAGACCACTTACATTGTAGCAAATGTCTACTCTAGTCAATGTCACATAGTTCAAACTACCCACTAAGCTTTGATACCTTGTTATGTATTTGATTGGATCTCCTTCATGAGCACTTAGCTTCAAGATTTATTTCCTTTGAGTGAGATACATACCCTTTTTTGTATGCACAACTTCTAACCCTATGAAGTATGTGAGTTGCCCTAGATCACTGATCTCAAATTCCTCCTTCATCTGTATGTTGATCCTCCTAATACCTTCTGATGGGGGATGATTCTAACACCCCAATGCAAAAATGGAAGATGGTTGCCCTCCACTAGGTCCACAAGTAGTGATATATGCTCACTGTTCTGAACTTTTCCCTGCACCAATATAGAGACTTAAGATGAAATTTTGCAGACTTCTAGTACACTATAAGAGCTACCCAACAAGCTTTAAATCATCCCAAATGGATATTCTAGGTGGGAGAAACACCCTCTGCACAATAGGCTACTTGTTTGCAACACTCTCTGCCTATGTGCAGAGATATACCTTCACAAAGTTGGCAATTTCTCACAACTCACTCAGCCAAATAAATTGAAACTTTGGCAAAGTTCAGGGCACAATATGAGAGACCAAATGAAGCTTGAAATCAATGAAAATGAGTACAATGAGAGAGCAAACAATGCTCTGCAATCTGCTACAATCAGGTTTGGAAAAGCCTAACTACACCTCTAGATAGAGCGGAGCAAAAGCATGAGAAAATGAGGTAAGCAAGCAAGGGGGCTGCTTGCTGGAGTTTATGAGTTCACTAAACTAAGTGGGAAACTCGTGGAATGCATAAAACTCAAGAAACAAAGGCGTGATGATGCTTATATAGACTTTTACTTTTCCTACAATCTAGCTAACCACCCACCAATCAATTTAGGTGCACTTTTTGGTGGCTGATTTGATGAGATTTGAATTTGATTGAGTTTGGTGGAGCTTCTAACTTTATTCCATGACTTTGGGTCCTCCTTTTTTATTGTTCCACTTGCAAAACTCGTGGTTCAGCCTTTTTGCATGATTGAGACTTGATTTTCAACACTCCCCCTCAAGTCTCAATGCCTAGGTCCTTCATTCCAATGCATGCCTTGAAGTTTTGTAGCTTTACTCCATCCAATGCTTTGGTAAACATATCTGCATATTGGTCCTTTGTACTGACATGCTCCACCTTGACATCCTTTGACATGATCTTCTCTGGAATAAAGTGGTAATGCACTTCTATATGCTTCGACCTTGCATGGAACGCCGGATTTTGAGCCAAGCATATGCTACTTATGTTGTCACAAAAAATAGGTACTTGCTTAACTTGCAAATCAAGATCAACAAACAACTTCTTGAGCCACATAAGCTCACATGAGACTTGTGCTAAGCCTCTATACTCAGCTTTGGTTGATGAAAGGGCCATGGTTGGTTGTTTGTTTGACATCCATGAGATGGTCTTCTTCCCTAGCATGATAACATATCCACTAGTGATCCTCCTATCATCTTTGGAACCTGCCCAATCAGCATCACAATAAGCTTGTACATTTAATCCATCATCAAGTGGATAATATAGACCTTCATTCACTGATCCTTTGAGGTACCTAAGTAGCCTTTTGGCTGCAACAAGATGAGGTACTCTTGGTGCTTGCAAAAATTGAGATACCACTCCAACTACATGTGCAATATCAGGTCTTGTCATAGTAGCATACAAGAGAGAACCAGTTATTGACCTATACATGGTCACATCCTTCACTTCTTCACCTTCATGAGCACTTAGTTTAAAATTTACTTCTAATGGATTTGCAATGCGCTTGCAATCACACAAGAAAAACTTCTTCAAAAGATCAAGAATGTATTTCCTTTGCATCAAGTATATACCTTCCTCTTTATATAGTACTTCAATCCCTAGGAAGTACCTTAAAATCCCTAAATCTGAGATTTTAAATTCACATCCAAGATTCCTCTTTATGCCCTTGATGTTGGCTTCATCATCCCCTGTAATGATCAAATCATCAACATATATATAAATGAAAACAATTTTGCTACCTTCCTTCTTCACAAAGAGTGATGGGTCTGCATGACTCTGATTGTATCCACATTTTACTAAGTAGTCCATAAGTCTTTGGTTCCAAGCTCTTGGGGCTTGCTTGAGTCCATAAAGAGCCTTCTTTAGCTTGCATACATGATGTGAAAACCTCTCATCTTCAAAGCCTTGGAGCTGGTCCATGAAGACTACCTCTTCAAGCTCTCCATTTAGGAAAGCATTCTTCACATCCAACTGGTACATCTTCCAACCTTTTGAGGCTGAAATTACAATCCAACTTCTGATGGTGGACATCTTAGCTACTCGGCTGAATGTTTCCTCAAAGTCTATGCCATAGGTTTGAGCAAAACCTTTGGCAACTAGCCTTGCTTTATACCTAGAGATGCTCCCATCTGCAGGCCTCTTTACCTTGTACACCCATTTGTTGCCAATGACTTTCATGTCCTTTGTTCTTGTATTCATTAAGTGCCTTGACCTGCCCTTGAAGTGGTGGATCATGTACATGAGGCATTGGCTCTGTGCCGCTCACTAATCCCCACAATCCTTTGCCCATAAGGTAGTTGCTAACTCTAAATTTCCATGGTTGATAATTGTCTTTCTCTAACTTCTCTGTTTGTGCATTATACTCAGCCATACTGAGCTCTAAGATGCTCCTCTAGCTTCTCCTCAAGTGTTTGTATGCTCTAGAAGGTGTGGATATTACCTTTTCATAGCTTCTCCCTTGCTAATCTTCGACTAGTTGAGATCTCGATCGATGTAGCCCCCTTTTGATGTCTTCTTGCTTTGATGAGTCCTCCTTGTGCTTCAACGAGTTATCTTCATCCCTTCAAGTCTTCAATATGATGCCATTGATGTCTCCAAGCTTCCAAAATGGCTCTAATACCACTGATGGGGGATGATTCTAACACCCCAATAATGGAAGATGGCTGCCCTCCACTAGGTCCATAAGCAGTGATATATGATCACTGTTCTAAACTTTTCTCTGCACCAATACAGAGACTGAAAATGAAATTTTGCACACTTCTAGTAGACTATACAAGCTACCCAACAAGCTTTAAATCATCCCAAATGGATATTCCAGCTAGGAGAACTACCCTCTACAAAACAAGCTACTTGTTTGCAACACTCTCTGCCTATGTGCAAAGATATACCTTCACAAAGTTGGCAATTTCTCAGAACTTAATTGGCCAAATAAATTGAAACTTTGGCAAATTTCAGGGCACAATATGAGAGAAAAAATGAAGATTGAAATCAATGAAAATGAGTAGAATGAGAGAGCAAACAATGCTATGCAATCTACTACAATCAGATTTGGAAAAGCCTAACTACACCTCTAGATAGAGCGGAGCAAAATCATGAGAAAATGAGGTAAGCAAGCAAGGGGGCTGCTTGCTGGAGTTTATGAGTTCACTAAACTAAGTGGGAAACTCGTGGAATGCATACAACTCAAGAAAAAAAGGCGAGATGATGCTTATATAGACTTTTACTTTTCCTACAATCTAGCTAACCACCCACCAATCAGTTTAGGTGCACTTTTTGGTGGCTGATTTGATGAGATTTGAATTTGATTGAGTTTGTTGGAGCTTCTAACTTTATTCCATGACTTTGGGTCCTAGTGGTTGAGACTTTTTGCATGATTGAGACTTGATTTTCAACAGCTTCAACATCATTATCTGTGATTATTATATCATATACATATACACAAAGATATATGACTTCTCCATAAATACTCTTGATGAAGAGTGAACGATCTACTTTGCTAACCATGAAACCTTTATCCTACAAATAGGTGACAAGTCTATGATTACAAGCTCTTGGAGCTTGCTTTAGACCATATGGGGTTTTCCTTAACCTGCATACATGTTCAAGCAAATGTGAATCTTCAAACCAAGGAGTTTGAACCATATATACCCCTTTAGATAACCATCCGTTTAGAAATGAATTCTTCACATCCATTTGCTAGATCTTCCAATCCTTGGAAGCTTCAATGCTCATAAGCACTCTGATTTTTGGCATATTTTCCAAAGTTCAAAAGGTCTCCTCATAGTCAACTCTTTATGTCCAAGCATACATTTAGCCATAATACTATCTGTTGCTCTAGCACAATGGTGAGAACCACGTTAAGAAGCTCCACCTCCTTAATGTCAATCCGCGGAAGAGATAGGAGTGATATGAAGATCGTGAATGTGAGATGAAGTGAGAGTGAAGGTGAGAAGCATAGAAATGCACACACACATGCACACACACTACGAAGAGACAAGCAAGACACAATGGAAGGTAATTTTTCATGGATTTCACTAATTGAGTGGGTCTCAATATTCTTGCGTGTTCACGTGGTCTGGGTAGAGGAAAATCATCTCTACCACCTAGTAGTCCATGATCTCTTTGTCTATCCGCTCTATTAGTGTTCGTGGTTGTTCTATCTCTCCCTATGGGGTGATTAAAGCTTACCTCCGGTCTCTCTTTATTTCCCTCTCTTTGATTTCCGTGGGCTGAGGATGTTCTTGCCCCTTGTTGACTTGTATTCATGTTTGTTCTAGATGGAGGGAATACCAATTCACCTCTCCATGTGTATGTGTTTTTAGCGCGGTCAGGCACCACAAAGACTCTTTCTGAAGTCTCATCCAGGTATACAACCTTTCCAGGTGTATCCGGGTCCTTGAACTCGTATATAGTGATGATACCTACCTCACTAAGTATTTCGGTCTTGTATCTCCAAAAGGCTCCATCAGTTTCTTTATTTACGAACAACTCTATGCTTCTGTTGTCCTGAGGGATCCATTCTGGGATTAGTACTCGTGTCAGTACAGATTTCCCTCTAGGTGTTCTAGGCTCTTCTAATGGTTCTTTTCCTTGAGATTTTGCTTCCATTTCTAGTTGAATCACGCCAAACTCGTTGATATTGTTTGGCTGCGTACTTAAGATGTACATCGTTCCTTCCTTGTCTATGTACGCGTCTCTCTCGAATTTCACCACTGGATGTTCCAATCCAATGGGTTGATCAGGGTTGTGCATTTGCACCACTTGCCTTCGCAAACCATCCTCATAGATGCGAGCACCTAATCGGTTGGTTCGGAGAAACTCTAGTTGCGTTCTATAGGGTCCTTCTGGTTTTTCTAAATATGCTACATTTGACCCTCCTTCTGGTCTGTCTGTGCTAAATGCCATTTCTGATTCGCTAGTATCTGAGCTCTCGTAGGGATAACTAGTGTTCAATTGCTGAGCCCACGATCGTGCAGTAGTTCTTACACTTGCCTCTGATGATCTAAGGCTTCGTCGGTCTGACTTACCTATATGTTTGCCCGATCTAAGGTTCATTAATTTTCTTCCTTGCACACTCAGTACACGCTCAGATCATCAATGATTCTTTGTTATTACTATCTTGATTCTTTTTAAATTTCTTTAGATTCTTGTCTTAATGTATGCGTCAGGAATTCGACTTTCCGTTATAATTTTGAGTTCTCGTTCCGTCAGACTTATGTTCTTTCCTTTAGGTTTTCGTGTCACACACCTTTACTTGTAGTCTTAGACTTGAAAGAATTAAATATCTTGAACTTGAGGCGTTCCTATCGTCGTTAATCCACAACACTACCGTTTAGCCTAAGCTAAGAATTGACTGAGGGGGTTGAGTAATCTTCCAACCTCGAGTCAGCTTTTCTGGTTGCTCTGATGCCCAAGAAGCCGCGCTTTCCAAGCTTTATGCCCTTCACTGCCTTGCCTTGGTTGCCCTTGATTGCCCTTGCTAGATCTGGAAAAATCCAATATTAGACCAATTCACAGTTGGATGATCAAACACTTGAGTATATACACCTTTTAAGTCCCTTCCCTTTTGCCCAACTTTTCAATGTTTGCCCCCTGGCTTTCTAGTCCCAAACTAGGTGAACCTCAAAATAGCTTATCAAAAAAAAGACGTATCCTTTAAGAAAAAAACAGTCAAGGTCACGTAGTACTCGTAAAGAGCTTTCTAACGAGCTATTAAGCTCAAAAAACGGACTTTGGATGAGAAAGTTATGACCGTTCAGGCCCTGGGGGGTAAAAACTGACAAACAGGTTTTTCTCCAAATATGAGCTAAGGGGTCTCCTATGAGTATAATCACCCAAAAATTTCCCAAAAATAGCCCCAAAATTGGCCAAAAATTGAAACCCTAAAATTTGCGATGGGGGTGCACAATCGCAATGGTCTGAGACAATCGCGATGGTCTGGGACCGTCGCGATGGCGTGAACTTGGACAATCGCGATGGTCTGAAGTTGCACCGTCGCGATGGCGTGAAAGTGCACAATCGCGATGGCGTGAACTTGGACAATCGCGATGGTCTGAAGTTGCACCGTCGCGATGGTCTGGGCGCGATGGCGTGAGCCAACCGCGATGGTCTGAATTTTTGAAGTGTCGCGATGGTCTGAAGTGCACCGTCGCGATGGTCTAGATTGCCACGTGGCACCGTCGGCGCGATGGCGTGACACAATCACGATGGTGTGACACAATCGCGATGGTGTGACACAATCGCGATGGTCAGAGACCGTCGCGATGGTCCGGCCAAGCCGTCGCGATGGCGTGAGCCAATCGCGATGGTGTGACACAATCGCGATGGTCAGAGACCGTCGCGATGGTCCACCAAACTGTGATTTTTTGAGATGCAGCTATGGATTCCTACACACGCAGGGGTCGCCTACACGGTGGTGAACTCGCCTTCCTCAAAATCCGAACTTTGCAGACCATTGCGATGGTCTGACACAGTCGGAAATTTCTGACAGAAACTGAAAATTTTACCTTTTCCAAGCTTTCCTGATGCTCTGGAGCTCTGTACCTGCAAGAAAACTCAAGAAAACAAAAGCACATGCAAGCACAAAAGCTCTCTCTCACTCTCTCGCATGCACAAATGAGGGGAAATGAGGAGAATGGGTGGATATGGTGAATTTTCTGATTTTTTTGGAGATGAAGATGATGATGCGGTGATGAAGATGGAGTGTGGGGGAGGTGAAAAACACTAAAAACTAAGTAAAAACAACAACAAAAACTGAAAATTTTACCTTCCAACGCCACTTCTTGCTATACTCTTACCATCACACATTCGTCCTAGACTCGATCCCCGGCAACGGCGCCAAATTTGGTGTTGCTCTAGAACAATGGTGAGAACCACGTTAAGAAGCTCCACCTCCTTAATGTCAATCCGCGGAAGAGATAGGAGTGATATGAAGATCGTGAATGTGAGATGAAGTGAGAGTGAAGGTGAGAAGCATAGAAATGCACACACACATGCACACACACTACGAAGAGACAAGCAAGACACAATGGAAGGTGAGAAATCAACTCTATTACTCAAGAACACTCTTACAAGCTCAAAATAGCTCTAAGCTCTTCTCTACTCCAACAAGCTAACCTCAAAAATGAGCTCTCTAGCTCTTTTTATAGTTTCTAGACTAGTTTTGACCGGTTTCACATCTAGTGACCGGCATAGTTAAAAAATAGGTCCTAGATGCTATTTGGAAGGGTAAACGGTATCTAAAAATAACGAAAATTGGTATGCGCATTCTACCTAAGCTCCTCAAGCTCGAGGACTCCTCGGCTTGCACAAAATGGAGCTATGGATTACAAATTGGGGTTTTCTATGTTACATATGTTACAATTAGTGATAAAAATCACTGTTGAATGTTTGAAGAAATAATAAGAAACATATTTGTTTGAAAGATTGATCCGACTGGCTCCCTGCTCCGTCGTTACATGCTTCCGTGGCGTCTGTGCCTCTGGCTGCTTCCAACACTATCTTTATAACTTTTGATGGCTCCATCAGAGTTCTTCTTCACTTTCTATATCTATCTAGATCCAATGATATTCATCATTGGAGTTTTGGGCACCAATTCCAAAGTGTGGTTCTCCTCTAAGACTTTGATTTCTTATTCCATACCACTCATACATTCTAGTTTCCTCTTTGCTCTCCTCATAAGATGAGGGATCCTCAAAATTTAATTCATGTGCTAAATAGATAGAGTGTTTAGTTACTAGTGATTTATCATAGTCATACCTTTCTTACAAAAGTGTCTGGTGGCCATTTTGCCTTTCACACGGACACTAACGATAACAACATTTATTTTTCTTTTCATCTTGTGTCCAATATTGATGACCTCAACCATCATCTCTTCCATTTATCCCTTCCCACAATGCATGAATAAGAGTTCTCATATAAGAGATATGGAATATGTACATCATAGAAATGGACGAATCTACAAAAGTCCCTTCCCCTAAAGATGTAGTATTGGAGAGAGTATTTCATGCATGTATCCAAGTTGGCATTTAGACAACACCTTGAATACCTAAATGCGTCCAAATATCAACACTAGATCACTGTTCTTTGCATTGAAAACCTCCAAAAGTTAGTAAAATTCCAACTATGAGCATGAGACTAGATCGTTGGTTCATAAACCTAAACAATCTAGCATACAACTTCTTTCCTACCAATAGCAGCTTGATATCATCATCATCTTAGTTTATGAATTATCACATTGTCGGGAAGTTGTATACTAAGACCATTTTTGCCCATAGGATCTCTGCCCAACATAATCTTGACTTTGATACCAAGTACTTCCTGACATAAAAGTATGTGGCAAACAACATAATCAATCTACAAGTCTACAAGTCACCAGATGAGATCGTTGAGCCATCTCTGAACTTCGTGCCCCCAATTTTTCGTTAATAATGAACTTGGAGCCCTTTGAGCTACTCTCCATAAGATCTTAACACACCATAAGAGGATCTTCCAACATCCAATCCACCCTGCAACTTGTAGAGAGACTCGACTGATGCAATAGAACAAAGGCCATAATTCTTGACAATAGCGTTCAACTGTGCCTTTGAGAAAACTAAACCTCGTCTTAACTAAAGACATCAACTCTATAATTCTCCTTCATTTATCACCAAGAAAGTTCTTCATTCTTGTTGTATAAATGATGATTTCCTTGTGCATGAGTGTAACTCACACTTTTACACCAGAATATCCATCTTCACAAGCTCACCTATAAGAACTTCGTTTAAGTTCAACTAAAAATGGCACCATCTGCAACAATCCATATGACAGTGAGAGAAAGCCTAGGCTTTCATTGAAGTATTGTTAAAACCACAAAGTGCAATTTCCTCTTTTTGCTTGATTGAACCAATGTCTAGAGGATTGAATGTCGACTTTACCTATTGTCTTGAGGATTTAAGGTATTAGGTAAAGCCCTCTGTCTAGAGGATTAAAGATCGACTGAATTTTCTTGTTGCCCAAAAATGAGGGTGTGTCATCAAGTGCAGCAATGGCATTAGAAATGAGTCTCGTTTTGCATAATGAAAAAACAATCGTGGATGGTAAAACAAAAACTAAAATCTTTACCTCTCACACTCCCCACATATGTTTAAGATGCCGACAAGACTCATCACTCTGTTAAGCACTACATTTACCACGATGAAAAGGATAGAATCCAATACATCTGTTGGAACCACAAACACTATTGGTATGTGTATGCATGTGTGCATGTGTGATGTGTATGTATATGCATGTGTGTATGCATGTATGTATGTATGTATGCATGTGTGTGATGTGTGTGTATGTGGGTGCATGTATGTGTATGCATGCATGTATGCATGTGTATATGCATGTTTGCATGTATGCATGCATGTGTGTGTATGCATGTTTGTATGTATGCATGTGTGTGATGTGTATGTATGTATGTATGTATGTGCATGTGTTTATGCATGCATGTATGCATGAGATTATCTATGCATGTGTGCGTATGCATTTTTGTGTGATGTGTATGTATGTATGTGAATGTGTCTGTGGGATGTGCATGTGCATGTGTATGTATGCATGTGTGTGTGGCATGTGTGCATGTATGTGAATGTGTGTGAATGCATTCCTCTATGCATCAATGTGTGATGTATATGTATGTATGTGCATGTGTATGGGATATATGCATGTGTGTATGCATGCATGTGTGCATGTTTCTATGTATACATGTGTGTATGCATGTGTGCATGTATGCATGTGTGTGTATGTATATATGTTCATATGTGTGTTTGGATGTAGCTATGTGTGTGGTGTGTGTGTGATGTGTATGTATGTATGTATGTGTGTGTGTGATATATTTGTGTGTATGCATGTGTGTGTGTGATATATTTGTGTGTATGCATGTGTGTGTGTGATGTGTATGTATGTGCATGTGTGTGATATATACATGTGTGTATGCATGCATGTACCTATGTACACACGTATGTATGCATGTGTGTGTATGCATTCATGTATGCATGTGAGTATGTATGCATGTGTGAATGCATGAGTATGTATGCATGTGTGTGTTTACATGTGTGTGTTTGCATGTGTGTGTATGCATTCATGTATGCATGTGAGTATGTATGCATGTGTGAATGCATGAGTATGTTTACATGTGTGTGTTTACATGTGTGTGTGAATGTGTGTATGATACATGCATGTGTGTATGTATGCATGTGTGTGATGTGTATGTACATATGTGCATGTGTATGGGATATATGCATGTGTGTGTATGCATGTATGCATGTGTGTGTATGCATATATGCATGTGTGTGCATGCATGTATGCATGTGTGTGTATACATGTATGCATGTGTGCATGTGTTTATATGCATGTGTGCCTATGTGTGTGCATGTGATATTTGTGTATGTGTATGCATCTTTGTGCAATGTGTATGTATGTATGTATGTATGTATGTATGTATGTATGTATGTATGTGTGTATGTATGTATGTGCACAAGTGTGTATGTATATATGCATGTGTGTGTATGCATGTTTGTATGAAAGTATGCATGTGTGTGAAAATGTATGTGTGAACACATGTGTGTATATGTATGGTTACCTCCCCGTCTCTCCTTCTCTCTCTCTCTCTCTATCTCACTCTCTTTGTGCGTTCAATCTTCTTCTTGCTCTTGAAACTGATCCCAGCATGATGGTACTGAGAGAAATTGAATTTTTTCTTATACATCTCTTAGTGTCGCTTATGTGACCATTTTGAATTGCAAGCAGTTTGCCAGAATCACAAAAAATGTCACTAGCCTACAATTCTATTGCAATGCTAGTAAGTAACATTGCATAGGTGATGTTCTATGCTTATGTGATGGCCCCTCTTTTTCTGTGAGCATTGTTTATGTGATGCTACATATTTAGAGTGTTGCATAATCGATGCTTCCTGTTTTTTTCTTAATGGGATGTCACTATGGCCCCCATTCTCTTGTAGTGAATATTGATGGAATGATATATATGGAACTCCATATACACATCATCTTCATAGCTATGTTGGATAAAATTATACTAGTGTGAAACACTAGATGTTTCATTTGCACAAGAATATGGACTTTCATATAATATCATCTTCATAGCTATGTTGGATGTAAGTATAGTGGTGTGAAATACTTGGGTTTGGTATGCAATATCAAACCTAAAGATGATAGATATATTTTAGCCTTGGACTCATTCTAAGAGAGGTAAGTGATCCCATCCAAGTTAGCTAGAACTTGCTTAACGGTTGAAGCACTTTAAAGAAAAATAAAAGCTTCTTTAAAGAAACTAGGAGTGAAATGAAGAAAAATAAATTTTTTAGGAGATTCCCAATATTTGGAATCTAAAAAGCATTCATAGATTCTTATACTTGAGTGGAGTGGGAGATTTCTAGAAAATCCTTGGGGTAACATATTATGCTTGATTATTAATGAAGAGATCTCAAGATAAAGACTCAAGTCTTTTACAATATTCTCTGATCATGACAAGGTTATAAAACTTGGAGCAAGATTATCCATGTGATTGTGTTTGGATCTACTACAAACCTTGGTAGGGTAGTAAGAAATATCCGAGTCTTGGCAATCAAATCCTAAATTATGCATGAAGAGAAAATATTGAACTTTTAAAATTTAGACTTCCAAATAGGATTGGATTTGGGAAAGATTTTTCTAGAAGGTGATATAAAGAGCTAAGAGGGTCAAGGCATGCCCGAGAAAAAAGTTAAGATCTTTAGCTTATCTACTCAAAGGGACTTAAGTTTGAAGGTTAAGAAAATAAGTAATGACACTAAAAACTTGTGTGATTTGTTCTAAACCATGGAGAAAAGGTCCAATCTTGGAGTAAGGTCTTCAATTTCTAGTTCAAGGTTTTGGACTAAAAGAAAAAAGTCAAGGGATAAGTCACTACAGGATGGTATAAATCTGGCCTCTATGGTCTGGAACATCAGCTTTTATGTTAACATCAAAGTGTGTATGATGGAATGGGATGTCGTACTGAAAGGTGATGAATTATCCAAGATCATGTTGAAGTCTTTTTGTAAGTGTCTCAAGTTAGGATAATTGTAAGAATCTAGATAATTGATTTAAGATTTGATTTTGTTTATCTGAGATTAAGATTGCCAAAAAGTGAAGGGAACACTTGTTTCCTACATTCTACCAAAGACCCTAAAGCCAAGTTGGACACAAATTCCTCTTTTCGTAAACTGTTAGTGGATATGGGGTAGAAAGGGAACATAATAAAAACATTGAAGTCAGATGTTTTGTTCAATCCTAGTAAAATTTCATTGCTCCAAACAAAATTCAAGTAAGATTACAAAGAATCTTCAAAATCTTGAAATACTTGGAAGTTTCCACTAAGTGGTTGGAAGCATTCACCTAGTTGTGAAAATACTAGAAAGGTTTCAAGTACCTTTCTCAAATATGAACTACGTTAGTATGTTTCAATTAGTTTAAAGGCTACTGAGTTGTCACTTGTCTCCACATAGCCTCTTTGCTTGGGTGCTTAAAGGTTGTTGAATAACTCTTTCCTTCTTTGCATGTGGTTACTACAACCGCTATCTATGTACCATAATTTATCATGTACTTTATCTTCATTACTATTCCTCATGGCTAGCAAGTGCTCATTTCCTAATTTATTTGATGTATTAGCATAGTTATCTTGACCCCTATAGTTTTTTCCTCCTTTATTTTGATATCAATCATTGGCATAATTACATTGTTTCCCACAATTGGATCATCCATTGGAGTTGTAGTTTCATCTTGCTCCATATCTACCTCCTCTACGTCTGCCTCTTCCTCTTGAGGATTAATTTTAATCTTGATCGGATTTTCCCCCTTGATTTATTTTTTTTTGCCTAGATGGCATTCGTTTCTACCTTTTCCTCTTGATCCACCTATATTGTCTTTTTTTCTTCCTCCTTTGTTTGCATAGAAAGTTGATCTTGTATGCCTTCTGACTTGTTACTTCCATGGATGAGTTATTCACTCGCCATAAGCCTATAGGTATGACTCTGCATTCTTTTACATATGGCTGAATATAAGTCTTTATGTTTCATCACCCCCTGGATGACTTAACACTAGTATCCAGTATTCTTCAAATTATATCAGACTTTATGAAATCTTGGACGTCCTTCTTCAGAAATCTGATCTTCAGTGATCAATACCTGTATCTGAAACAAAATCTTTGAACCCTTTTTATTAGCATTGTGCACATGCCAATAGCTTTCCCTGTCGTTCCTCAGCTTCCCAAAATCTAGAATAAGATTAGCTGATCCAATTAAAACCTTGCTGAAAGCTTTATAGGATTCATAACCTTTTGTAACATAACAAGTATCTTCTTCTATCTCTCTGCAACACAAATTTGATTGAACTTGAATCTTTGACTTACTTCTTCCAATGCTAAGAACCTTACACAAACCAAGGATAGACAACTGACTCATAAATAGTCAAGATCTTCATGGTCATTCAAGATCAATGATCTCTCTTGTGTAGAATCTGCTCTCATCAAACCTTCATGACTGAATGCTTGATTTGCTACCTGAATGTCTCTTCTTACAAAGTTGTAAAACTTTTCTGCAAACAAATCCTTCCCAAGAATCTGTAGCTCCTACTTGAAATATAAGTGGACAAACGTCTCACCTTGAGAACTCCAAAAGCTGCAAGTTGATATTTCATAACTTAAGAGTTAGATAAAGAAGAAATATACTTCTCTACAACTTGTCATATACCAAGTAGCTTTGTATTGACACTCAAGAATTCTTTGCGAGAACATATAAGCTGCCTGCTCAAAAGCGTTACTTTTCTTTTGGAAATGATGGACTTTCTTCTTCTGCATCTTTCTTCCACCTGATGATGATGTCAACATCTTCAAACTTCTCTTCCATACCTTTTGTTCTCTTCATCTTGAAGTAGCAAACTCTCTTGACTTCTTCAAATGAACTCTTCTCTTCCTCTAGTGCCAAGAGTAAGAAATAAAACAAACATGATATAGAAATGGAAGTGAATATAGAAACATGTTTTATCATCTCCTCATATCTCTGAATCAAAATTTTGTTTCAAGCTTTTAACTTTCAAATGATGAAAGTGTATAAAAGTACTCCTTGGATCCTTCAAAATCTCTTCATAACTACTCTTCTAAGACATGACCTGCTAATGATATTCTGATAGTAGAAACTCATACTTGTGATTTGATGTTGATCTGATTCCTTCATCTTCTCTAAACCATTGTTCTTCCTTGAATTGAAGTAGTCTTCTCTTCATCAAGTCTGGGTGTTCAAACAATAGTTTTGTAAAGTATTTGCAAACTCTTCCAAAAATATTCGGCTGCTAACAAATCATCAACTTCATACTCCACATTCATGAATAGACATGTGACTGATTTGTCTAATTCTCAAATCTCTACTCATCTAGATTAAGTGTGTATGTCAAATGTCAAATTTAGAAGATGCTCTTAAATCATATGTTGTAAACCTGGAATTCTGGAAACTTGAGAATATGAATGAGACTTAATGCATTGATGCCAAAGATCTAAAGTTCTGAAACCAAAACCTTAGTGCTCTGATACCAAATGTTGGAAATGAGGTAGGCCCATAGCTCATATCACAGGTCCAAGGTTCCATAGGTCCAGCATATACAACATAGAATCTAGCAATCTTCCAATATTGACAAAACATGAACATACCACACATAATCATACAAATGATGAGACAAAGATAGAGAAAGAATAGACAACATGTGTAGGTGTTACGTAAGCCTCCGCTTACTCATACTATCATATATACCAATGTTCAATGTACAACGTGGGAGCAAAACTCTCAACCACTCTATGTGAAGAGAAATAGATGGATGAGTGAATGTACAAATGTAACAAACATATTCAGATGTATGGACAGAAATCTGAATATACATGAGATGTGTGACCTATTAGGTTAGTGAATATGAGTGACTCGAAGAGCAAGGATCAGTGTGAAACTGATAATCAACAAACCCTCATCTAACCTTAGGCTATGGAAGACCCTAAGTCAGATACGTGTGTGAAAAGATCACATACTTAAAAAGTAGCAAACAATGCTAACAAGTTTGTTGCCGGAAATCCTCAAAATCATGTGAACACACCTTCTCAAACACCTCATCCAAATATGCATAAAGCATATATGTACTGATTCTCTTGTACCTATGCCGAATATGAATCCTCCTGATATGGATGCTACTGCCTCCATAAACTCCAAGTAGTACCTGTGTGCATAAAGAGAATATGTACCTGAATACTTAACATAAGATATAAATCTTATGTTAAACACCAACCAATGTCTTTGAAGTAGCCCGAAATCTTCATGTAGAAGACAATCTTCAAATACACCATGTAGATGGCCGATCCTCACCATCAAGCTGCTAATTACCAAGTCTTCTTTCCATGAACAAGACATAACCTCCTCTCTATGAGCTATAGTGTGAGCACACCCTTCATCTTCTCCAAGAAGAATCTCCATGAAGAACTCCATAGCTGCTCCTCAACATGCTTCAAGTTAGCACCATGGTTGCCCCATGTGCTAGAAGAAACACCACCTCTATTGAGGTCCAAGCACCAAGGCTTGTGTTGAACACTAGGTGAAGGATGAATATAATGAGGCCAATACTCTCCTTATATAGTTTTGTGTACTCTTGAAAAGCACCCAATAAAGCACATAAATAAATCTATGTGATCGTATTAATAAAGCAAAAGCTGTCTCCGTCCATCTTCGTTGTCATCTATTATTTTCGAAAGAGCTAACATCAAAAAACTCATTGTTCTGCGACGTGTTGCTGCCAGGAATCGATCTCTGGTGGTTTTGATAAAAGGCCAGTTACCTTACCATTGCGCAAAGCTTTTCCTTGTAGGAGGTCTAATAAAACATTATACACATGCTGTGGTCTGAGTAATATGTGACCATGGACAATGTTCTATATGACATTGTATTCCAACATTGCACAAGACAAACTACTTACTATAATGTGCATATGTATACTCACATTCACTTGTATACTCAGAGAGAATATACTAGTGCAATTTAGTGCTCAATACTCTCAATTTTAAGAATTAAACAAGGATAATATTATGATAAAAAGTATCCTTGCAAAAGAAACAACAAGCTAAATTAACTAGACTTGAAATAAAAGTCATATACAAAGAGATATTCATATGCCTATGTGAAACTCTCTATGTATATGCAAATTTAAGCTCCTTGGGGGGGGGTATCTTAACTAGGGTCTAGCTTGTATTGACCAAATTACATCAAAAATATTCTCTAAAGCTCATGGATTAAGCTTACCACTCATTCCAAATGAGTGTTTATACTTGACGATCTTAGGTAATCATTTGAATTTCAAATTCACCTCCAAGCATCTCCATGAATTTCTCCTTGATGGTAGTTTTTTTTTTTCTTAGTTATAGCTTGTGAGTTGACTTGCTTGATTCACCAAAAAGTGATTAGTGATGTGCCATCTAATGTAAACCCCTCTTCACATACTTGACCTTGTCAAATCCAAAAATTCTAACACAATCTAGATGACTCATCTAGGGTTCATTTTCCTCTAATTCATAATAGATTATCTATCGCTTATTTGAGTATTAGGATGATAAAGTAAAACTACCTTACATTAGGATGTGATCCTATAGTTGGAAGGTTGCAATTTTCACAAAGAAAGTACACGTAGATAATTTTTTATATCAATTAAGAGGATATATTGAGTAAAAATGAGAAGTACTTACAATATTGGCGCTTCACTAGGCTTTGGAGGCTGATTTTTAGTAGTGTTATGATACCTCGCATGTTTTGGATAGTTGAATGTTCTGTTTGTATGAGCCTTGGGGGGGATGAAAATGTGATAAAATCTGATTTTGAGATAATCAATCTTAACTTACTTCTAAGAGAGCATCGTTAACTCCAAGCTTTTGAAAGGAAGAAATATATCAATTATAGAAACATCGAAGTTTAACCTTTGACACTATTTATGCATGATGGCTAGTGGCATGAACTAGAGAAAGAAACATTTTTCCCATTTTTGTAGGCTTCCAAAGGATATTGATGACGAATATATTATCCATATGCATTTAACATGATAATTTCTCTAGAATGGAGCCACAAAACCTCATGTGGTTTTCCTCTATCCCAATATTTGCAATTATACAAGTCTTATTGTAATCAAAAATAAATATTAGTTTGAATTTTTTTTTTCAATCTAGTGGAGAAAAAATCAAAGTTTTATTTTGCCTTAATGAGATAAGTTTGAACCATGCTTTCATGGAGTTTGATTGTGCTAGCTCTCCTTTAATATGTCCAAGGCACATAAAGATAGTTTTAGATTCTTATCCCATATCGTGAATGTTATGATGTGTGGTTCCAATGAATTACATTTGCAAGAAAATAAATGTTTACAAACTGAACCTTTGCAACGAAGAAGGCTACGTTTTATGCAAATTCTTGAGGAGAAGAAGCAATAACATAGAGTGTGCTGAGAAATGTGTTGGATATGAAGGTATATCATGGTGGATCACATTTCTCATTATCAATAAAGAATGAAAACTATATATATTACTAAAGATCGGCCACCAAATATGCCTTTCACATGGATTGTTGATATAGAAAAACAATATATGAGTAAGTGCCAAGTGAGATTCAGTGTTTAATTTTTCCTCCACAAATGCATATTCATATAGATCCAATAACTTCAACAGATGTTTTGAGCAAATGATATGGAAATATTGAAGTTATTAAGGTCAGTGTTGAAGCTCAAAGTCAAGGACAAAGCATGGAAGCACATCAAAAGGTGGACACATAAGGAAAGGGAGCAAGTAGGGAGCTCCAAGAAGTGTATGTCAAATTTTCAGAAGAATCCCCTACAAAAATAGTGATTTTCATCACTAGAAACCATTGTAAATACCATTATCTATTTTTAGTAACTCCATTTTGTTCAAGCCGAGGAGTCCTCGAGCTTGAGGAGTATTAGAAGTACCATCGTACCAATTTTCATAATTTTTAGACTTCGTTTGAGCCCTCAAATAAGCCCTGGAACCTAATTTTTAACTAGGCCGGACACTAGGTCTGGACAGGGCCAAAACTAGTCAAAAAACTATAAAAAGAGCTAGAGAGCTCATTTTTGGGGTTAGCTTGTTAGAGAATAGAACTTTTGTAAGAGAACTCTTTTGCAATCTAAGCTTTCCATTGTTCCTCTCTTTGATCTTACCTTGTGCGCGTGTGTGTGTATGTGTGTGCATGTTTGTGTGCTTTCACTCACGCACTTGTGCCTTCACTTGCTCGTGGTCTTCATACCGGTCCTCACGTCTCCGCGGATTGACAAGTAAAGGAGGTGGTGCTTACGCTCGAGCTACACCAAATTTTGGCGCCGTTGCCGGGGAGAGAGCTTCGAGGACGAGCGTTGTGATGGTAAGATCGTAGATTTGCGACGTTGGAAGGTAAAAAAACTGTCATTTCAGTTCATTTTCTGTTTTTTCCTCTTCATCTTCATCATCATCATCATCTCCACCTTCTTCCATCTTCTTCTTCACAGAAATTTCTTGTTTTTAGTGCATTTTCATCATTTTCATACCATTTTTCATGCATTATTGTGTGGGAAGGAGTTAGGAGGTGCAAGGGAGAGCAAGCGCTGCATTTTTTTTATGATTTTCTGCTCATACGGAGCTCGCCATAGCCGGCGCTCAGAAATTTGAATTTCCTGCCAAAAAACGCGATTCTGTGATGAAAATCGCGATTCTGTGAAAATTCAAATTTTTTGAAAAATCACGATTTTCAGTTTCCCGCCTAAAAGTTGGTTGAAAAGAATCGCGATTCTGTGTTTTTCAAAAAAAAGAAAAAAAAAAAAAAAAAACACGATTCTCTGCTCAAAATCACGATTTTCACAAATCACGATTTTCAGCAAAAAACACGATTTTGTGAAAAACCCGACTTCCTGCTCAAAATCGCGATTCTCACAAATCACGATTTTCAGCCAAAAATACGATTTTGAGAAAAACACGATTCTCTGGGACAAAATCGCGATTTTCATGTCAAAAACACGATTTTGAGAAAACACGATTCTGTGATTGGGCTCAAAATCGCGATTCTCAAAAAAAAAAAAAAAAAAAAAAAACACGATTCTGTACTCAACATCGCGATTTTCATGCCAAAAAACACAATTCTCTAAAACACGATTCTGTGCTCAAAATCGCGATTTTCACAAATCACGATTTTCAGCAAAAAAAACACGATCTTGAGAAAAACACGATTCTCTGCTCAAAATCGCGATTCTCACCAATCACGATTTTCAGCAAAAACACGATCTTGAGAGAAACACGATTTTGTGATCAACATCGCGATTTTCAGAAACACGATTTTGTGATCAACATCGCGATTTTCAGAAACACGATTTTGTGATCAACATCGCGATTTTCAAAAACACGATTTTGTGATCAATATCGCGATTTTCAAAAACACGATTTTGTGATCAACATCGCGATTTTCAGAAACACGATTTTGTGATCAACATCGCGATTTTCAGAAACACGATTTTGTGATCAACATCGCGATTTTCAAAAACACGATTTTGTGATCAACATCGCGATTTTCAAAAACACGATTTTGTGATCAACATCGCGATTTTCAGAAACACGATTTTGTGATCAACATCGCGATTTTCAAAAACACGATTTTGTGATCAACATCGCGATTTTCAAAAACACGATTTTGTGATCAACATCGCGATTTTCAGAAACACGATTTTGTGATCAACATCGCGATTTTCAAAAACACGATTTTGTGATCAACATCGCGATTTTCAAAAACACGATTTTGTGATCAACATCGCGATTCTCTGAAACACGATTTTGTGATCAACATCGCGATTTTCAAATCACGATTTTGTGCTCAACATCGCGATTTTTTTGACTTCACAGCATCGCGATTTTCAGAAAGTTCACAAAATCGCGATTTTCTCCAAAGGTCTGTTTGCCTGTTTTGACCCCCAGGAGCCTGATTTGACATAACTTTCTCATCCAAAGTCCATTTTTTGAGCTCTATAGCTTGTTGGAAAGCTCGTTTCAAATCCTACACGATCTCAACTGTTTTTTTCAAGAATAATGCGTTGATTTTGAGATAGGATAATTTGAAGTTGACCCTCAGGTGGGACTAGGGAACCAAGGGGGCTCTAAAGAATTTTGAACCATACCAAAGGGAAAATTTGGATTCTTGACTAAAGCTTATGAACCTGAGATCTGGTAGACACTTAGGCAAGGATAAACAAAGCATTAGATCTTCTGAGGCTAGTGTCAACCATACATCCAAGTCTTGGGCACAACAACTAAGTGGTCATCTTTTACTAAGTTCAGACACAAGTGATTCAGAAATGTCTTTTAGCATGGGAAAACCTGCAGATGGCTCAGGGACTGCCCATCTACAAACACCGGAAGGTCCCTATAAGACACAGTTGGAATATATTCGGACCAACCAATTAGGTGCTCGCATCTATGAGGATGGTCTGAGGCGATCAGTGGTCCAACTCAAAAATCCAGATCAATCCTTTGGACTTGAACACCCGGTGGTCAAGTTCGAAGAGGGTTCATACATTGATAAGGAAGGAACCATGTATGTGGTTACCAACCAACCAGATAGAACCGATGAGTTTGGAAATATCATTCATGAGAATGAGATAGGAGACCTAGAACAAGGAAATATAGGACAAGGACCCCAGACTCCTAGAGGCAAGTCAGTTTTGACCCGAGTGATCACTCCAGACTGGATCCCTCAAGACAACAAAAGCATAGAACTATTTTTGAATAGAGAAACAGAGGAAGCCTTTTGGAGATTCAAGCCAGAACAACCTAGCCAATTGGGCATAGTCATCATCTACGAGTTCAAGGATCCAGAGATACCAGGAAAGGTTGTCTACCTGGATAACACATCAGAGAAAATTTTCTTGGTAACAGAACATGATAGACATGCATATACTTGGAAGAATGAATTGATTTTCCCCCCACCAAGATCCAATGTTTTCCACGGCCTCCAAGGAGTAGGGTCATCCCAAGCTCAGGAAGCCCAGAGAGAAAGAACTAGAGAGAGACCGGAGGTAAGTTTTGCACACACAGTGGGCAGGAATAGGTCACGATTTGAAAATGAAAGACCTGAAAGAGAGAGATATCAAGCACATAGGCAACAAAGAAATGAACATGAATTTCCATTGCCTAGAACCCGAGAGCACCCAAGAACCCTCAGACCCACTCAAGTGATCAAGGCAATGAAGAATTATTTTGACGGGTCAGGAGATCCTTATGATCATGTGGCTGAGTTCAAACAAGTGTTAAGAGTTGAACAGGTTGAGGATTTGTTCACCCAGTACGAGGCATTTGGTCTGACTCTTAAGGGCACTGCCTTAGCTTGGTTTCAACCATTAAGTAGTCGCAACTATCACAATATAGGTCAACTGCTAGACGAATTCATTGTAGAATTTTCCAAGAGTGGTATCAGGCATAACACTTCATCTTTGATCCACAGCTTCAAGCAGACACCCCAAGAAACAGTGCGACTAGCAGGTAGAAGGTTTAGACAGTACCTAGAAAGATGCCCTGCTCCAGAGCTACCCACACCAGCCAAACAAGTGGCTTTGTTTTTAGATGGCTTACTGAGCACAAAGTTAAGATCCTATGTATACTTGAAAGATCCTAGATCCATAGGAGAGTGTGTGCGGACGTGCATAGACATAGAAGATAACTTGGGTGAGGAGTTAGGATTGTCCAAACTCTACAAAGATTCGGATAGTTCCACTAGTCATACTTCAAAGATCTCCACAGAAATAGAAGAGATAGCTGAGCAAGTTGCCAAGAAGCTGGGAGTCCAAAATAAACAAACACAGAGAGTCACTCCAGTGAATCGGTGTTATACTTGTGGGGGCGACCACATGGCTAATGTATGCCCAATGCAAAACCAAAACATTAGAGAGAGGAATGCTCCATATTGCACTATTGAGAGAAAATACACAAACCATACGGCTCAAGAATGTCCCTACAATAGGCAGGCTGTTAGACAGAATTATCAGCAACCTTATCCACAAGGTAGGTATCAGAACCAATACCAACAGCCATATTATAGACCACAACAGCAATATCAGGTACCATATAGGCCACAACCTGTCTTGGGAAACCAACCACCAGCTCCAGCCAATGTGATTCCAGTCAAGTATGCTGTGGGAGAGGAAAATCCAAATAGAGCTTTGGTGCCACTAACCCCATTGATACCAGATAATGACTCTCATGCTCATAGTTCAGACTACTCCCATGAAGGTAGTCCACATGCTTATTACACAGAGTCACCTGAACATAGTGAGATTTACTCGTATCAATATGAGGTACCGCCTATGGAGCAAAATTGGGAGCCAGAATACTCCAATGTCATGTACACAAATCCTAACCCTAGGCCCCAGTTGAGACAAACGAGACCACAAGCCCCTAGAGGATCTTGTTTCAGATGTCATGGTGACCATTTCATTCGTGACTGTCCCCACCCACCATCTCCGAGTCAAGGACAGGCTATCACAATACAGGCTTTTTGTCCTGATTGTGGCAAAGACCATCTCCCCAGAGATTGTCCAAGAAACCCCTCTAGTGCACCCAAGATTACACCCATTAATGTGGTAGGCTTAGTGGCAGATCCAAGTACAAGTAGTAGCAATGTGGCTCCTATACAAGCTGTCACTAGAGCACAAGCCTTAAAACAGGATAAACCAGTAGAACAATCAGAGTCGAGTGAATCGGGAGAGCCTAGTAAGAGGAAAACAAGAACATGGAAGGATACCAGAGAGAAGGCCAATCGTAAGTGGAATAAAAAGTTATCGGAACTAGAAGAAAGCTTAAAAGAAGTGAAAATAAAAATAGAAGACATTGCATCTCAAAGCCCCTCGCATGCCGAAACTCCATCCACTCCACCTCATCCCACCCCACCACCCATTGTAAATAGACCGCAACCAGGGTCTGTTCTTGCAGATCCAACCCCAGAAGGTTTGGACATGATGTTCAAGGCCTACCAGGCTCGACTTCAAGAAGGGCCTACAGCTGCAAACCTAGACAAGAGTTACCCTAGAGCAGATTTAGAGATTGAACGGATGAAAATGTGCATGAAAATGGTAGAACAAGCTCAAGCTATACTTGAGACTAGTCAAAAGTTCAATCAGACAAACTCTATCAAATCGGATTTGCATTTCCAGGGCTTACTAGAACGATTAGAGCAGTTGGTAAGCAAACCACAAGTTTCTCTACCTCCACAGGCTCAACCAGTTATTGAAAGAGGAAGCTCACCACCAAGGGGAGCTTATGTTCCTAATTCCACGGATGCTGGAATACCTCCTTCTATTCAACAGTACTCTCAAGAGTTCTTGCGGGAAATACAGAAGAGAATGGGCCAAGGAGAAGGGTAATTCCCCTCCTATTCCTGAGATTGATGATCTTCATGATCAATTTCCCCAAGACATTCCATCTATTTACGAAGATGAAGCAGAACAAGAAGACGAAAGATTAGATTTTGAATCTAATACCTTAGAAGAACTGCCTCAATTTCCAGGCCCATGGGAATCTGAATCACTCCAGATTAGAGCTCCCACAATACTAGTAAGAAATGAAGACTCAGTGGTTCCAAGGAACACGGATGTCGTGAAGAACACTAAGGTTCAGTGTCATCTCACTGTAGAAGAGTTGCTCAAAGCAAAACCTGAGTTATGGAATCATGTGAAGGATCAGGTCCCAGAACTTGAGTCCAATATGCCAAAAGCAGGCTCTAAGCAAAGGGTACCAGAGATACCTCTAGACAAAATAGGGGACATGTGTGAGGGTGAAGAAGGTAATACTTATCTTCCAATCACCTACCAAGGTTACACAACCAAAGCAATCATAGATTCAGGTGCTGGTGTTGCTATTGCGACCACCTCCTTGTGGAAGCAATGGGGCAAGCCCACATTAAGACCAACTAGAATGAAGCTTCAAATGGCTGATGGTCATTTTGAAAGACCTCTAGGATTGCTAGAAGGGATCACTCTAACCACTTGTGGTGTAGAGTTTGAGCACACATTTGCTATATGTGACTTTGAGAAAAATAATGTCTATGAGATGATCCTAGGAAGACCCTTCCTACGACAATTGCAAATAGTACAGGATTGGGGAACTAACTCCTTGTACTTACAGCACTTAGGGGTTACCACCAAGGTCAATTTGAAGGATTACACCTTCAGAGATGTACCACCCCTACAGTGGAATTCTATCCACAAAGTGAAAGAAGATTCCATCTCTGTGCATTCTGAAAGTTCACCTGATCCATCATGGCTGCATGAAGATACTCATTTGTGGATGTGCAAAGTTGCAAAGGAAGAGGAAAAACGTTTAAAGGCAAGGGAAGAAGGAACTTCACTAGGAGATAGACCGGTTAGAGACCCAGCCTACACACCGATGATCTTTCCAGATGAGGAGTTTGAGCCTCATGGCTGGCCAGAAATCTTAGCCACCATGGACATTGCTGTCAATGAGGAATAGTGGACACCTCATTGTGATGAGGAGGGTTATGATATCTCAGTGTTCATGTGTCAACCCTTGCTAGAAGAATGTGACCCTAGTGATGTCATAGAAGAAGAAGAGAATGACGATGATCTGGAGTCTATTGTGATGGATAGTTGCTTTAACTCAGAGCAGCACTATCTAGAAGATATAGGAGTGTTCACCCAGAAAGAAGAAGAACCTCTCACAAGTATTAAAACAGTAAACTCAAAGGATGGAAGTGAGAGTAGTCAAAAGAAAAAGAAAAGAAAAGCAGTGAAACAAAAAAAGGAGGAATCCTTGTTTGAAGTACCAGAAAACTTCAAGAAATATGAAGTTGACGACCGCAAAATTTTGGTACGAATGCCTAAGAGAGAGGCCATCATAGGAGAATCATATGATAATAAAGAAAAGACCAAGAAGATTGTAGTGACCATTGAAGAGAACGAAGAGAGATGCACATATATAGGAGATGACCTAAGTGCAAGAGAAGAAATGGAGCTCATAGCTCTATTAAGGGAATATAGGGATGTGTTTGCGTGGCACTATAGAGACTTGAAAGGGGTAGATCCAAGAATTTGCTCTCATACTATCCCCATGACTGCTGATGCCAAGCCCACCAAACAGAAGCCCTACACATATAATGACACCTATGCAGCCAAAATAAAAGAAGAAATTGATAGGTTGATTGAAGCTGGATTCATCTATGAGATCGAGCATACTGAATGGGTGTCCCCCATTGTAGTAGTGCCCAAGAAGAACGGAAAGTTGCGAGTGTGCATTAACCTGAAAAAAGTTAATGCCGCTACAATCAGAGATAGCTATCCGCTTCCAATCACCGAACATTTATTGGAGCGTGTTGCAGGCAAGGAAGTTTATAGCTTTCTTGATGGATTTTCAGGTTACAACCAAGTAGCCATTGCCCCAGAAGATCAACACAAGACGGCTTTTGCCACCGAATGGGGAATCTTTGCATTTCGTGTGATGCCATTTGGGCTCACCAATGCACCTGCAACATTCCAAAGGCTCATGTGTCATGTCTTCAAAGAGTTCTTACGAAAGAGCTTAGAAGTGTATGTGGATGATTTATGTGCTCATTCCCAAGAAAGAAGATTTCACATCCCTGAGCTCAGACAGATCTTCAACAAGTGTAGAGAATATCGAGTGTGTCTGAACCCAGAAAAGTGTGTGTTCATGGTGCGTCAAGGTAAAATCCTCGGTCATATTGTTTCTAAGAATGGAATCTCAACGGATGAAGATAAGGTACGAGCCATAGCGGAGCTGCCAAGGCCAAGGAATGTTAAAGAGGTACAAGCCTTTATGGGCCATTGTGGATATTACCGTAGGTTTATCCACATGTACGCGATCATAGCTAGACCCCTTTATGCCTTGTTGTCTAATTTTGAGTGGAACGACGAATGCGAGAATTCTTTCAATGAACTCAAGAAACGTTTGTGCACAGCACCAATATTGACCACTCCTGATTGGAATAAGCCATTCCATGTCCATGTGGATGCATCCAATCATGCCATAGGATGTGTGCTAGCACAACCCACAGGTGAAGGGAATTTAGATTTGCCCATAGCATATGCTAGTAGACAACTAAACCCAGCCGAAAGAAATTATACCACAACCGAGCGAGAAGGGTTAGGCATGGTATATGCCGTAAAGAAGTTTAGACACTATTTATTGGCCAACAAGTTCAAGTTTTTCACTGATCATCAAGCTTTGTTATATTTGGTCAATAAACCTTGCAATACTGGACGCTTAGTAAGATGGTTCCTCTTACTAATGGAGTATGACTTTGAAGTTGTTGTCAGGAAAGGTAGAACCCACCTTCGGGCAGATCACCTTTCTCGCATTACTTCAGGAGAGTCACCACAAGGGGTGTCTGATGAACTACCTGATGCTTATCTGTTCAATTTGGAAGTTGTTCCTAATTGGGCAAATAAGTTGGTACCAGTCCTAACCTTCGGCCCTGCAAATAAGAATGTGAAAACATCACAAGAAGAAATTGTAAAATCACAAAAATATCACATATTGGCAGGAAGCATGTACAAACAAGATACTGAGGGTGTATTAGCTTGTTGTGTCGAGGATGATGAACATAGTAGTTGGTTGCAGCAGGCTCATGAGGGATTGCTAGGAAATCACTATTCTAAACAACGAACATTGCAGAATTTGAAACGTTTAGGAGTGTATTGGCCTAGCATGGACAAAGAAATAAATGAGTGGATCAAGAATTGTCCAATGTGCAGAGAGAGACCACCAGTGGAGCATGCGACCCTTTATCAAGTATCATTAATTCCAGATTGGAGTGCTCCATTGGTAGAGTTTATGAGATCGGGAAGATTACCCAAAGAGGCCAGTCTAGCAAGAAGACGAAATATGGAGCAAGAGGCTCAAGGCTATGCCTTAGTAGGAGAGAACCTATACCGGAGAGGTAAAGATGGTTACTTAAGACTGTGCGTTCATGAATCAGACTATTTAAGGGTCTTAGAGACTGCACACAGTGGTGTTGCAGGTGGACATTTTGGTCCTGACCGAGTGATTAAGACCATTCTATTCTCAGGACTTTGGTGGCCCACTCTTCATATGGATGCACATACCTATGTGAAGAAATGTGACACATGCCAACGTGCACAATATCCAGTTAGAAAAGACGAGATGCCTTTGAGGCCAATGATGGGAGGGCGTGCATTTTCCAAGTGGGGCATAGACTTCATAGGTCCTATTAATCCCCCTGCTAGAAACTCCCATGCAGAGTATATTATTGTAGCCACAGATTACCTTACCAAGTGGGTAGAAGTCAAAGCCACAACAAAGAATGATGCTCAGACTACGGCTAAGTTCTTATTCGAGAATGTGTTCACGAGATATGGGCTACCAATAGAGTTAGTGAGCGATAGAGGCACACACTTCTTGAATGAAGTCATTGAAAATCTTTTCCAAGAATTCTTGGTGATACATAAGAAATCCGCCCCCTATCATCCACAAGCCAACGGACAAGCCGAGAGTACCAATAAGATCCTCTGTAACATATTGACAAAACTGGTGAATAATAAACGCTCTGATTGGGACAAACAACTTCATCATGCTGTTTGGGCTTATCGAGTTGCCTACAAAACGGTACTCAACGCCACCCCATTTCAGATGGTCTTCGGACAGAACGCTGTGCTACCATTAGATTTCTTAATCCCTGCCTTAAAAGTAGCACAAGAGTATGAGTGGAATGGGCATGAATTGTCCTCTAGGATCTTTGATCTCGAACGCTTGGGTGAAACGAGGCTACGAGCGGCAGCAGGCATCTACGCTGCAAAGAAGAGGCAAAAGGCATACTTTGATGCACACATCAAGGATAAGGGATTGAAAGAGGGAGATCTAGTGTTGGTATACACACTAAAACAACATGCCCGTAAGTTGGAAAAAAGAGGATATGGACCCATGATCATTAATAGAATTTCCACTAGTGGTGCAGTTCAGTTGGCCACTCTAGAAGGAGATATCTTGCCAAACTATATTAGTGGCTGCAGAGTCAAGCTATATCAAGAACCTCTTACTGAGGATATGCTAATGAGACTCAACACTGCTAAGAAGCGAAAAGAAGAAGAGTTAAGAGTGAGAGAAGAAGCACAGGTAGAGGCCAGAGAGCGTATTAGGCGAAATAAGTTAAGGCGATTAGGTCTAGATGTCAACTCAGAAGCCCCAAAATATCACATGGATATGTGTCAAAAGTCAGGCATTGCGACTTCTCAGGTCATTGACCGAAGACCCTTTGTGACCATAGAGATAGGACAAGGGAAGGGTGCAAGGACGGTGAAAGCATTGATTGACTCAGGTGCAGCAAGTAGTGCAGTTAGACTTTCCTACTGCCAAGACTTGGGGTTGAACATCAATCCCATAGAAGCTTATCTCATAGGACTGGGAGGTGTGGAAACCCCTTGTTTGGGCGAGGTGGAACTTCCCATCTACCTTCAAGATGTTCCAATGGAAGTCAAAGCGCTAGTATGTCAAGATGAGAACCTTACAGAACCACTTGTCTTGGGTCAAGATTGGATCTATGACCATGCAGTTAACTTAAACCTAAGAAGTCAAATTCTTCAAGTTTGGGTACATGAACAATGCATTACATTAGAATTAGAGAACTGCATGCTCCTAGATCATGGCACCACACACTCTCTTAGTTCTTCCAAGACTAATCATATGAAAGAAGATGTTGTATGTGTCAAAAGCTCTATGATGCAGAAGGAGTCAATCGTGGAAGACCAGGTTCGAAGGCGGGTGGATCTTTCTTCTTCTCCAAAGACTCAAGTAGCCACAGTAGTGAGCCCACCACACAAGCAAACACAACCGTTCACGACAACTGCTACATCAAATAGAAAGACACCATTCGATAAAAAAGCGGTTCCGGGCATGAAGCAGATCTGGGTACGCAAAGGAGAGCAACCACCAGCCTTACCCCCACAAATCCCATCCATGCACACTAACCAGGCCAGAAGACGAAGGAAGCAGCTCAGACAAGCTCCATCACAAGATATCCAACAAGTTTGGGTGCCTAAGAAGTTAGCTGCAGCTCAACAAGGGCAATTACAGATGTGGGTACCTAAGAAGATCCTACACCCACAACAACCTTTGTTCTCCCACATGCAAAAGGTTTCAACAAAGAAGCCAAAAAGAGAAAAGGGTAAGAACCACGTACAGAGACCAAAGGAAGATCAAATCAGCTCTTCAACATTAGTAGGAAGACATGCAAAAAGGATATGGGTTTGGAAGCCAAAAGTACAAGCAGCCTCCATCGAACCAAAGCGCCAACCACACTGGATACCACCGTTCAGAACGCATCCAAAGAGGAAGACGCCTGAAGTGATCTCTACAGTGCCAAATGATGTTCTAAAATGGACTCCAATAAGGAGGATTACATCAGTTCGAGACTCAATGGATACCTCCACCAAGGTCGGCATCAACCTCCACAAAAAACATCGAAAGCCTCGAACGAGCAACAACCATGTGCTCCTTGCACAACCCTGTCTTTTGCACCATTTAGGTCATGCATTTCCAAAGTATGCATTAATATAGGGCCACATTACACGGCCGTGCATAGACACACTTGAGAATCCCATGCACAAGAGCACAGTGACATATGTCGAACATTTCTATTGATACTAACTTTTGTGTTCTTGTTTTGTGATATCCTTTTTCTCAAAAAAAAAAAAAAAAAAAAAAAAAAAGGAAGAAGTGGGAGAGAGCTTGTTCCCAGTGTGTCTCGGCCAGCAGTGAGATTATTGCTGCCTTATCTGGTAGATGACAAGCATTTGGCATGAACATGGCATCTACAACTATGATTTTCTCTTGCCATGGTAGGAATGAAGAGCTTGAAGGTCCGCAACTTGAGTGATGCTTAACTACTTCATGTACCAGAGCATCCAAGGAGATATCTGCAAAAGGTAGTTTTGGAGGAGAAGACTCCTGCATATGGTGAGCTAAAGAGCATATGTGAAACTCAGCTTGGTGTAGTTACCCGATGTTGCTTGCCAAGGAATATAAAGCAATTCAATTCTCAGTATTTCCTGAACCAGTATGGAACAGTAGCACTGGTGAATGGTCTATGTCAATCAGCATGGTAATCTCTTAGAAACCGGCACGTATCCAATATTCCTCTGAGTGTCAATATGGGGAAGTGAACGTGCATGAGCCCAAGCTCAGAAATGCACATTGTTAGTGACAAATGTTGCTTTGAAAAGAGGAGAGGGGATCCACCACTCAAAAGATCTCATCCGTGGACAATCAACATGGACATTCATCAACAAGGTTCCATCCCAAAGGCTGAGTGTACAACACGAAGAGGCAAACATCCATCAACCTTCGCCATGGTAAGTATCTTTACTCTGGAAACACCATAACCATGATAGTTTAGGAAACCTCTTCGTCAGCATACCCTTGAGCACTTAGCTCAAGACCCGCAATTTTTGCACCATACTTCTTCCAATGCATTTTCCAAGTAAGCATGCGTAGGGCTACATTACAAGGCCGTGCACAAGGCACATACTTTTTTCAACCCAGGCACGAACACACTTACCCATCATTCATTATGGGTTATGAGTAGTTGGCATGAATGCTCTCAACATCATCTTTAAAAGAGCTAGCAGACATCATGGGAACAACATCCATATCTCGAAAGCAAATTGAAGCCACTAGTTGCTCCAAATCACTCTTGACAACCTCTTCTGAGCAACTTGCAGTTTTGAAAGCTCACAACGACACATTCTTGCTGGAATCCAAGGAACCAGCTCATACAACGGATGGACACCACCTCTCAAAGCACTACACAGAACAGCCCTTCCAACAAGGGTCTGTCAGGGACGACAGACTCGAGAGGGGGGGGAGTGTTGAAGCTCAAAGTCAAGGACAAAGCATGGAAGCACATCAAAAGGTGGACACATGAGGAAAGGGAGGTAGTAGGGAGCTCCAAGAAGTGTATGTCAAATTTTCAGAAGAATCCCCTACAAAAATAGTGATTTTCATCACTAGAAACCATTGTAAATACCATTATCTATTTTTAGTAACTCCATTTTGTTCAAGCCGAGGAGTCCTCGAGGTTGAGGAGTATTAGAAGTACCATCGTACCAATTTTCATAATTTTTAGACTTCGTTTGAGCCCTCAAATAAGCCCTGGAACCTAATTTTTAACTAGGCCGGACACTAGGTCTGGACAGGGCCAAAACTAGTCAAAAAACTATAAAAAGAGCTAGAGAGCTCATTTTTGGGGTTAGCTTGTTAGAGAATAGAACTTTTGTAAGAGAACTCTTTTGCAATCTAAGCTTTCCATTGTTCCTCTATTTGATCTTACCTTGTGCGCGTGTGTGTGTATGTGTGTGCATGTTTGTGTGCTTTCACTCACGCACTTGTGCCTTCACTTGCTCGTGGTCTTCATACCGGTCCTCACGTCTCCGCGGATTGACAAGTAAAGGAGGTGGTGCTTACGCTCGAGCTACAGTCAGTATGCTAGTGTCTATTGTTGTTGAAGGTGATTAACTTGTTCATCCATTTTGGGTTGCAAAGGTTTTGGAGTTGATGGGGGAATATTAAAATGGGATAATTTAGTTTTTTTTTTCATTGGTACAATAATAGAAGTAACAATGCTTTTAGAGGTAGATGCAATTTGGAAATGATGAGTGCTTCTTGTTCTCGAGATCAAAGAAGGAAGAAGAGTATGCACGTCATTTTTTCCATTCATCTTGGATGAGATTCATATAATTCTATATGGTTTTAATCCATTAATAAGTTTTAATCACTTAAGAAAATACTATATCAAAACGTTAAAGGAAAGAATCCTTCATCTTACAAGAAAATAATCTCTAAATCCTCAAACAAGATGTCTTCGTTTAAATCCAAATAATTTTGACTTATATTTGGATGAGGGTACTGCTTTTGTGGATATTGATTAAAGCGATAAAAGCTCTAAATCATATCATGAAATAGTGCTTCAATAGGGACTGTGTGGATTTAAATGAAGATAATGACTCAATTCAACCTTGAGGACTTCTAAGAGGACTTTCTCATTATATAGCTAGTGACACTCTGATGTGTATTGCAAGAAACATTAAAATTATGCCATGCTTTGCATCATCTCATCCTATAGATTTTCTTAAATTGAATAGTGGAGAGTTTCCCTTGATATTATCATTTGGCACCAAAACTTGTTTCAACACTATGTAAAATATATGATTTTTTTGCTTCTTTTTAAGATAACAAAAATAAATTCATATATATATATATATATATATATATATATATATATATATATATATATATATATATATATGTGTGTGTGTGTGTGTGTATATATATATATATATATATATATATATATATATATATATATATATATATATATATATATATATATATATATATATATATATATATATGTGTGTGTGTGTGTGTGTGTGTGTGTGTGTGTGTGTGTATGTATATATATATGTGTGTGTGTATGTATTGTTAAAAGGGATTTTTTTCAATAGATCCACTTTTAATCTCTTTTCGGGTTCTTGGGGATGGTAGGGGTCTGACAATGCAGAGGCCCTTTATCGATTTTCCCAATTAACTAATTACCCAAACAATAATTATACACTCAGGCATTACTTCTGTTACACAGTCATAATCTTCCATTAACAGTATCATCACACATTATCTTATCGCACAGTTATTCAATCACATAATCGAACATATCTATTCATGTTACTACAGTAATACTGTGTAGTATTAGTTTACGGCAATTCAATAAGAATAGATTTAACCATACTCAGATATATGCAAACTCTGAACTACGATGTCTCCGCAAGGCCGCAAATCACCCAGACAGACAGTCTGGTGATCTCGTCTCTTCTCGCACCGGAGAACCCCGTAATGTCTCTTCATTAATGAATAAAAAAGGTTACATCAGTTCGCTACAACCTTTCGGTACGTGGGGTATATGAAAATATATTATTACATTATGCCAATCCGGCGGCCTAGCACTGGCACGCATGGTGGACTTGAACCCGCAGTGAAAAGAAACTAAGGCTCATCTACAATGCCTTGGATATACATAGTTCTTGCTAATTTGAAGGTTCTAGAGATTTTCGGTTTCAATGAATCTAGCATCAACTTTAATGTCTCCGGCTCCACCAACTGTGCGTCAGTTCGGACCGAACTTGCCGCAATGACCTGACTCATCAAAACTTGAGTCTGGGTCTGCAAAAACGCTTCTTGTAAGTAAAAGTCATTGGCAAGGGCTGCATCACAGCTCAATCACATATCTTCAATTTGTCCATCTATTCTGGATAGTCGCTCTGCTTGAAAGCCTAACTGCTTTTCTCTTTGTTCGAGCTCCTTAGTTTGATATTGAATTGTTTGATAATAAGCATCTCTTTCTTTCTTAATCCCTGCTACCTCCTTCTGAAGTTGAATTGTCAGACTCGTCTGTGCTTTTAGAGTAGAATTTGCCTGGAAAAGATCGGCAGTTGCGGTCTGTAGTTCGGCAATAGTCTGCTTACCTAAATTAGCCATTTCTTGTCCTCTCTGCACGACCTCATCAAGATCAACACGAGTTTCTTCTAAAAGATTGCCGATAGCAATCCGAGCATCCTCCTTATCCTGTACCAACTGATTTAATTGTTGGATTTCTTCATCACGAGCAATTAAAAGAACATCCTTGGCTTTTAACTCAGCCAGAGCAGCATCGCATTGGGCAATCAAAGAGTCTTGCTCTGCAATCCGTGCTTGAAGTTGCTGAACCTGCACCTGCAAAGCATGGTTCTCGGCCTTAACTGCGTTTGCTTCTTCCTGTAATGGGGCAATATTTGCTTCTAAAATATCCACTTTGTGTTGTAATTCATGTCGAATAGTATCGGTTTCCTGCTTCATTTGCATAGGTAACTAATGAGAGAATTGGATCAAGAGTCGACCCATCGATTCTAGTTCGTGAAACATCGGAGCCGGAAGAGTAAGATCAGGAAGTGGCTGGGATGAAGAGGCTGATAATAGGTGAGGGGAAGGTGGTGGAGAGTAATTGGGAGAAGATGAAGAAGTAGCAGGTGCGTCAAGAACAACAGGTTGAACAGAGACAAGGGACTCAACCGGGTTTATTGGTGGAGGAGTAGGTATCAGAATTGTCTGCCTGCTCGCCTCAGCCTTGTCGATTACAACTTCAATCATGGTTATCACCTCGTTAAGAATTTTAGCAACAGTTTCATTCACAGCTTCTTGATTCTGCTGATGAGCATCCTCCCTAGAAGAAACTTTGGCAGAGTCTTCGGTGTGGGCATCTTGTTCCTGTTGCTTATTTGGAGAAGAATGATCGGAAGATTCGACATGAATAGATGTAGCGGTATCATGGAAGACTTCTTCTTCATTGCCAGCCTTTGATCCTTGCACCTGGCTCTCAGAGGGGCTTATACGGCTGCGTTTTCGGTGAATAAGTTGGAAGAGACCTTCATCATCATCCTCTGCGTCCTCGAGCACTTGAGCAGATTCTTCATGGAACAAGATGCACTACAACAGATCGATGGTATACCGAGGTTTTTACCGAGGAAAATGAATGCGGCTTAATTTTCCACGACGCTAGTGTAAAGGTCGGTTTGCGCGTCGGTACCAAAGAGTCGGTATATGCATCGGTATATGCGTCTGTATAGGCATCAGTATAGGCATCGGTATATGCATCCGTATATACGTCGGTATATGCATCGGTAATACTGACGTGCATACCGAGGCTTTTGCTGGAGGTACAGTCGCCTATACCATTGCCTGCTGGGTGTACCGACGGTTATTCCGATGACACTACTGGGAGTACCGTCGCGTATACCGACGACCATACCTGCAAAAATTTTTTTGGGCAGAGTGTTTTGTCTTTTGCTACAGCAACATTACCATGATGTTGCTTAACAAAAGACAATACACTCTGTCCCAAAAAAACCGAGTACATGTGATGTGTACTCTAATGACAACCGAAATATGATTTCATGAAACAAAGTATTATTGGACACAAAAGAGATAATCATAATGAACTATGAACCATGTACAAAAGAAGTTATATACTTCAATAATGAAGCATGTACAAGAGTGTGGCAAACCACTGTCATATATGACGCTTTTACAAAATGTGGCAAAGCAATGTATTGCCATATGAAAATCAAATACAAAATATTGGTCTTCCATTGCCATACACATGCAAAGAACGTTCCATATCATCAGTCCTGCAACAAAGAACATTAATGGAATGAGATAAATTCACATGTAAATTACAAACAACAAGTAAAAACCAAGTTTATAAATTAATTACCTCATCGCAAATGCTCACATGAAACTACCGCACCGCGTCCCTCCAAGTCCTGCAATAGTGCAGTCAACCCATGACTATATCTGTAAGACTCCTCCGTTCGTGTTGGAGGATGACCCATTGCCTACTCCTGAAACAAATATAAAAAGATTAGAGAAACATAGATGAGAAATTTAACACAAATAAATTCAATAAATGAAAACTCATGACGCATCATGTCATATCCGCCGCTACCCAAATGTGATGGTCCAATTGTATCTAAACGTGTGGCTACGGCATTTCGCTGCTGGCGATATCGATCAGGAGTCTGCTGCTACTCATCACGAATCATGTCCCACTCCTCAGCATCTAACCATACAGGCTTTGGTAAGCCTTCTCTGAATGCATCATGTGCCTCGGATCGTCGATGGGACATGACCTCACGTGCGGTGTGCAGAATCCACTCTGAACTAACAATAGATTGTCCATCGGCTGGTCGGAACTCCTGGTAAATCGTATGTGTGATATAATTCTTCCGATCTTTATCCTGTTCACTCCATTTCAGCATGATGGAGTGTCCAAACTGGATGGAGCAAAGCTGTCGTATGCGTGCACGCATTGCTTTGCCAGCCGCATCCATCACCGGAGCTCCATCTCGGATACTATACACCTTCGAGTCATCATGGTCATGAGCATCCCAAGGTGTACGTGGTGTTCCACATGGTGTACTGCGTGGCGTACCTACATCTGAGGTACTCGTCCTAGGAGTAGAAGCGGGCGACACAACGTCCGTCGCACTGCCTCCACAACAACCGCCTCCTCTTCCTCCAGACCTACCTATAGATCCAATCCTAGAACCTCCTGCTCCAGAGCGTCACCTCGATCTACGAGACGGGCCAAAACCTGTATCGCACTGAGGTGTCGAACGCACATGTCTACTAGTAGACCCAGTAGGAGATGGCTGCAAAGATGGTCGTGGAGGAGTCACAAAGCTAGGAGACATACCTCCTACGGGAGTAGCACCACCCGCAAGAGTGACACCGGCAGGAGTGACACCGGCGGGAGTGACACCGGTGGGAGTGAGGCCAGTGGGAGTGAGGCCGGCAAGAGTAAGGCCGCCAGGAGTGAGGCCGGGAGGAGTGCTACCATGAGCGATCCAATACTGTGATGCAGCGGCCATATACGCAGGAGGAACCTGAGAGATGAACTCCAAAAACTGCTCCTCTGTCATGGAATGTGGAAGCTGCATCCATTTTTCTTTGCAATCCTTTACCTTGTGGTTCATCGCCTATGAGACAAACATCTTCATCATCACTCCATAAGCGAGGCATTTCGGGATCCGATATACGTAGAAACTCAGTTATGAATACAAGAGATTCTTGTACAAGCCATCCCTCTGCCATGCTACCCTCTGGACGTGCTCTCTGTCGAACAAAACCTTTTAATGTCTTCATAAAGTGCTCTAAGAAGAACATCCATCGACTATGGACAATTCCTGCTATTGCAACTTCATCTACCACATGAACCAATAAATGAAGTTGAATAGTGAGAATACTTGTGGGAAAGTATTTCTCTACCATACAAACAGCCTCTATAGCATTGAGTTTCGCACTCTCTATGCTATCTCTATTTATCTCTTTAGAAGATATCCACCGTACTAAAGAACTAATTTTATAAATGGTTTTTCGTACATCCTCTGAAAGACAATCTTTTAGGGCTACAGGGAGCACAAACTGTAAAAACTTGTGCCAATCATGAGACTTGAGTCCTACAAGATCGTCGTTTCGTGTGAAAGCAGTCTTTAGACACCTCATGCATCCAATAGGTGTACGAAACTCTGAAATTGTTTTCTTTACTTGTTGCTCTTCCATCCTGCGAAGCACCCAAGGAGCTCTTGGTAACGATACTGTTCCGTTGGGCTTAGTAATTGCCCACAACTCTCGCATACGACCTCGCTCTTCTAAGTCCTCCCTGTGTGATTTGCTTCCTTTCTTTCCAATCAAAGTTTTCCAAAGCATCTCTCCCACATTCTTAAAAATATGCATCGGGTCTACCAAATGATTGATCACCAATTCACTCCAATAAGGGAGTTCATGAAAAATGGACAACCGTTTCATGCCAGCAACTGGATTTTTCGAATCCCACAGTTGTTTCCAATCGCTAGCTTTCATTTGGTGTTGCGCTTGTCAACCAATTTGTCCTTCACGTAAAACATGTCCATCAGGAAAATATCTATGATGTCCTTCATATACAGTTTTACGTAGTGCTTTGGAATAGCGTGGTTCGAGTCATGGTCCGCATAAAGGACAAGCATGGTAACCCGAAATCGATAAACCTGAACATTCACCAAAACCAGGCCAATCATGCATTGTCCACATAAGTATGCCTTGCACTCGCACGTCTCGTCTTCTTATAGGTTGAGACATGTCACGCACAGTAATCCCATTCCATAAAATGCGGAGTTCTTCCACAAGTGGTGCAAGATATACATCCATGTTTTTTACCTTATACTTACCTGGTACAATAAGAGCTAATAATAAATGACCTTTCTTTGTGGCCAACCATGATGGGATATTATAATTGACCAAACATACAGGCCATGTGCTCCATGAAGAACTGCGTAATCCAAATGGATTCACTCCATCCATAGCTAAGCCTAGACGTATGGACCGAGGCTCACTAGCAAACTCTGGCCACTTACTATCTATGTGCTTCCAAGCATCAGAGTCAGCTGGCACTCGCATTACATTATCTGTAGACCTGCTCTTTGTATGCCATGACATTAACTCAGCTATAGATTTGCATCTAAACATGTTCTTAATTCGTGGAATGATAGGAAAGTGGCGAAGAACCTTTGCGGGGATTGCTTCGCCTACAACGTCTTCTCTAGATCTATTGGCTCCACACTTTGGACATACATGGAGATGCTCATATTCATTCCGAAAGAGAATGCAATCATTCGGACAAGCATGAATTTTAGTATAATCCATTTCAATGGACTGTAAAAGTTTTTTCGCATCTCCATGTGTTGGAGGCATGTCATTGCCCTCTGGCAAAAATTGATCTTTAAGAAGCCTGCAATAAGCAATTAAAATGATATTAGTAAATGAAGTTATTGTGATACAACAATGAAAGCCAATTTGTTCTCCACTTACCTGAACAATTCAGTGACATTACTATCTGACCATCCATAAATGGATTATAGATTGAGCATCGCGAGTGAAGCACATAGTACAGATATCTTTGCTCCATTGTAAAGCAGTAAACGAGCTAATCTTCGCATGTTTTCATATTCTTCATCAACTTTTGATCATGGAATTTCTGTTGTGTCCATCTCGACACCTTCTTCACCATCATGATCTTCGTCCATCTCATAAAATACTTCAAGCATCTCTTCCATATGTTCATTCTGTGTAATATTATTAGTGCTTGCTTGTACGTCTAAGTCCTTTTTTGCTCTCTTTTGTCCACGAGAGGTTACCGGTGCAATGTCGATTGGGTCCATCTGCTCACCTGGGGGACCATGCAAATGATAACGTAGGTTTTCCAGTCAACTCCTATCAAAAGATCCATGCTCTCTAACATGTGCAGTACAAATCCGTCGTTTTCGATAAATTTGATACTTGCACTGTGTGTAAGGACATGCCATTCTCTCTTCAGGATCCAAAGAATCCATCTGCTACAATATGGACATTTTAGAACATTTGTTTTTTTATTAAACCTAAAAATCTAACTCTTAAAGACTTAAATCTGAAATACTAAACCTAAATACTTAAATACCTAAAAAAACTTAAAACCCTAATTTTAAAACCCTAATCTATATAGTTATCCTATTTTATCTATATATTCAGATTTTTTTCCTCTTAATTGAGTTATATGTATGCCTAAACCCTAAAACCCTAA